>VZRX01023306.1:0-50828 GCA_013398075.1 Notiomystis cincta | reverse complement strand
TGCAGCCGCGGCAGGAGAAACAGGCTGGCCTGCAAACTGCGGTGACGAGCGAGCTCCTCTCCCCTGGTCACAGCCACGCGTCCCCCTCCCAAAGCCGAGAGCAGCCTGAGGGCCAGGGTGGGGCTCCGGAAGGCCGAGCCGGCGAGCGGGACCGGGCTGTGTCCCAGCCCCCACCAGCTCCACCCCCCGCGGGGTCTCTGTCCCCTCCTGAGGAACCCCCAGACAGGGAGGTGCAGCACTCACAGGCCCGCCGAGCTCAGCCATTTTCTATTGTTCTCCTTCAGTACCGACCATCAGCATTTCTAAGGAGGAAAAAATTTCTCAAAAAAACCTCGACATACCTCTAGACAGGAAATTGGAAATATCAATAACTAAAGTGAAAGAGTGCATTCTTGTAATGTTTAAATCAATGTTTTACAATGCAAAAGAAATTGTTTATTAAAATACACCATTTAATATGTTTTATGGGATCACAGAATTTGACCAAATAGCTCTTGGTTTCCACATAAGATTTAAACCAACTAGCAGAATTTGTGATATTCAAATAGACAGATATACAATTTGTTTAAGGATATAACATATATAGCTATGAGTTTAATTGTGTCAAGAATGCCAAGTACAATAAAACAAACCAAAAAAGAAGTGTTCTTAAGTTTACTTGAAGAGAGTTGAAGTACTTAGTACCTTGCTATATTCTAAGTAAACTGCTTATGCATTATCATGGGGTCATGACACACAAGTGAAGTGAAGTGTTCTTAACAAGGTCAAGCAAATTATTTAAGAGTCTTCAAGGGAAGGTAAAGCCTGTTAATTCATGAAACATTTCAGCAGCCTCAGAATATTTGCAATGTATTGCAAATCAACAATAATTGTATTGCATGGGGGTGGTTTTGCCCAGTTCTTAAAAGAAGGATGCTAAAGCATCAAAGGTACCTTGTTTTAGGTACCACAGCTACAGAGAATCCTAAGGCCGTGCGATCTGGGCTAATATTTATCCCTGCATAAGGATATGACATCTATCTCGATTTTCACTGAATACAGGGTTTTAGAAAATAATTTGACAGGACATTAGACAAGAATTGCTCTACTCAGGCATCTCAGCACATGATTCTGAGTAGCACAGAAGTGTCAAGCCACATTTGATTTCAGTTGCTGTTATTCATGTATGCTTTTGACAATGAAGGCATTATTATATCAGATTTATTCAAGTACCATGATTAGGCATCTCACCACTTTACAAAAAATATGACCTATCAACAAGAGCAATGACAGCAAGTAGTATGTGATACCTGTAGAAAGAGATGCATATTTTATATTTAAACATAATGTGTGTACTTAGAGCCTGTGGTACCTATTGGTTTGCTTTTTTTTCAGAGAAATTAACTGAGACCACTCACTGTACCTTGAGAGCCTTGCAGCCTCCAGGTAGGTCATTGCTACAGTTTGGAACTGGAATTGTTCTTGAGCCTGGCCTGGCTCAAGAGGATTTTGGCAGAAAGGTTTCTCATTGATGATACTGAGAAGAAACAACTGCTCAGACAGGACTAAGGCAGCTTCTATTTTATCAGAGAAACCTTTGAAAGCTATGACTAACAGTACTGAAACCTTACATTTGGAAGTGCATGCACAACAAAGTTGCAAGTTGTTTTTACATTGAATGGAAAGGTTTTTGGAACACTTAGAGTATCACCTATTGCTACAAGTCCTCATTTTACCAGCATTAATTCAGCAGGGCTGGAGTAAATAGCTCAGATACTGCAGTAAACTCCTGCAGAGCAGTACCCCACAGCTTGACCCTAGCTAATCCTATGATTTTGAGGGAAACATCTTTTTCATTTTGTACCCAAAATTCCCAATAGCAAGACGAATCCAACTTACAGGTATTGCAAAAAGTGCCTAAACTATAGCACTATTAAGAAATTATGCTTGTAAAGGCTGAGTAGAACTCTGCAATTAAAATAAATAGTTTTAATTTAAAATATAATACTTTTTGATAGTAATGAAATAGATCAATAGAATACAAGCAGGATGCTTAAAAGAATCTTAGAGATTCTTTAAATCTGTGTGGGAAATGAAACATTCTTATGTAAAAATTCTTACTCCTGAGTTAAGACATTACCAAAACTGAATAATATAGGTTATCCTTGTACTGAAGCAGAAGAAATTGGCAGAAATTATGTTGCTTGAAAATGGTTTAACATTCAGTCATTCCTAAAAGTAAATTTTCTTTTTTTTTTTTTTTTAAAGACACTATATAGAACCAGCCAATTCATTTCACTGGAAACTCCTAGGTTCTCAGCAGTTTTTCTTGAAAGCAGCATCTTACTTGACTTTACAAAGTCACAAAATTTTGCTATGTACAGACTTTCATAAGCATTGTACTGTTGCAGTTAATAACAAATAAAAAAAGACAATATCTGTGTTCCTTACATCTGAAAGTGTCCATGCTTTTACCCACAAAGTATCTTCAAAGAAAACGATGCTGGTTTTGTTCCTGGCATTGCACATGCTGAGATATGTGGTATCCTGAACTGTGTGGAAGGAAGGAAAACAATATGGAAGGACTACCTTTCATGCTTAATGCCCAGTAAATGTTAGTGCATTAAATAATTACTTTGTGTCCAGTTTCATTACTCATTCTGCTCACTGCATCATATTTCACTGATATCTCATAAGCTGGACATGTACTTTGGTTTGCTGTCAAGGTTTTTAACTTTCTGCCAGATGTTTTCTGCTACACTCTGGAAAAAACACCCAACCTCAAACATAAATCTTGTAATATTATCCCCAAGTTGAGCACAGGTAAGTGGCATACAATTCTACAGCCTCGAAAGAAGCTGTAGGTAATTTCTTAAACAAAATCAAACGTAGGCAGAGGCCATATTTGCACAGATAGCTGTGAAGTCAAACAAAGAAGCCCCCATTTCATTACTGAATACAATGCAATAACGACATTCAGCCTCTGAACAGAAACACATTGCTTCTGGTATTTCAACCATCAGCATATTGAAGAATCCCTGTGGCCAAATAAAGATGAAAAAAATCCCATCTAATGAGAAGCAGGATATTATTCTGTTCATCACTTTTATGGTGGCACATGCCTTCTGAAGTTAAAGCTGGATCATATAGCTCTGTCGTCACACAATAAGTAAGTAAACACTGAATCTCCCTCTTCCTGTCCCTGCTCCCTCCTCTCTGACCCTCAGAGGAACTGTATAAAGGGCAAAAGAATGGGAAAAAAGACGACTTACATGTGCTAGGATTTAGCTTCTGGCAAGAGGCATTATAAGGAATTCATTTCCTGGCACATCATTTACATGTCCAGTCCTCCCTCCCACTCCTTTTCTTTCTCCCACCCTTCCCCCCGTTCCCCTTCCAAGCTGTCTTCTCACTCTGCAGTGCTTGCTGCAACTTCCTGCCTGATGTTTGCTTTCTATTTTCATATCCATGGGAAAGGAATCTGCTCCAGCACAAGGCTGCTATCCTGCTTGTGCCCATGCTGGTCGTCACTGCCACTTTTAGCTTGGGCCACAGGTTTTTGGACTCAATTAAGTGATAGTGAAACCATCCAGCAAATGACAGTCATTAAATTTTAGCCAAGTCAGCTGGAGAAATTTTCGCTTCTCTTTGAGGTTTTTACTTTCTGCTAGCTGGCTCCAGACAAAATAAAATAATTTTCAATTTTAAATATTTAATCTAAATCCTGGTTTAAGGTTTTATTTTTGAGGAAAAGAGTTATGTCCCTCTTGCTCATTAAAGGGCTCTCTGTTGTGTATTTTTGATCCTGCTTTGGGCAGCTCTGATACTTTGATCCTCTTAGAAACAGACTCATTACAACATCCACCTCGCAGAGTAACACTTCAAAGCTTTGCAAAGGACAAAGGGAGGAATTTAGAAACAGAGCCAAGCAGCTCTCAAGTATCGAGACTAAATTAACTTTGTATTAAGTGTTACTGGCCCAGTTGCAATTTTGAGACTTGGAAACAAAGCAGTAACTCTGTGCTTCTTTCATGCATTTTATATCAAATTAATAAATACGCTTGAAATCTTCTAGAACTGCTTGCCACAATGTCTGCTAAACAAAGCAGATACCATAGGTTTTATATCAAAGTTAGCAGTTGCTCTGGAGATGTTAAAAAGGCAGAGTGACGTTGTCAATTGACTTGATTTATATTGTTCAGGATGATAGAGTCAATATTAATCAACCAGTGAGGTTAACAGAGGAAACAGGCAGTTCTCAAAATCATTATCTCCAGAACCACATTCATCTTCAACACTTTCAGATCCATCCTTGCTGTAATGATTAGTGTTATTGGTCATTCTCCAGGCTAAATTTATTACTTCTGACACATTTGACTTAGTACTTCAGTCAGGAAGTCATTACTGTTACAATATCCTATGTTCACTATGAGCTTTCAGCACAAATGGCAGTGCAGCCCTGTTAACACAAGCTTCTCAAGCAGTCTGGTCCCACTGAAGGTACAATGGCACTCAGAGAGCTCAGCCACAGCCTCAGTGCCACAGCCATGCTGCCTTGGACTGTGGTCTTAGACTCCCATCTTATATTGCCATAATCCCTGCCATGAAAAGGGTTTTTCTTTTGAAATTTCAGGTGACTCTGGTGTAGGTGGTAATGACTCCTAACATTAACCCTCTGCATGTGCTCTAAGTCAAATGCAGGTAATGCCATTCATTATAGACTTTGAAAACCTCTATGCTGGTCTCTCTCAAAGACAGCAGAAAGACAAGTTCAACTGAAAGTTATGATTTTATTATTTATTCTATTTCTTTTGCCTTTTGAGTCCTTTACCAGAAGGTTTTTCTGAACAAACCAGAGTACCATTTTCTGAGATCCCAGTAAAATAATCTAACCTTGTCAATACTTTGCTAGGCTTGAGATGTTATTAATTTAGAAAATTCTCCTTCAACTAACAGGTATTTTACAGTACTGAGTATTACAATGGGCTTCTGCTTTGAAAGTGTAATAAGACTGTAATAAACAGAAAAAAGCACCAGGAAGCCTGCATCTCTTAGGTTCCAGGGTGGAGGGTGCAGAAGGCTGCCATTTGTCAGGGCTAGACCATATTTGTTACGTGCTTTATTGCTCCAGAAGAACTGTCATGGTACCTTGCTCACACATATTTCTACTCCATCTTCCTATCAATCCTTAAAATGTACTTATGTGCCTCCTTGAACCATTAATTTCCTTCTTGCAGAGAGTTATCAGTGAATATAATCAGTGAACTATGATTCTTCTAGGGGAAAAAAGAGATAGTGCTTTATAAACTTTTTATAATATAAAAAATTTCTTTGAAAAAAAAAGAAATTCACATTTTATACACATTTGGTCTGCCCACATGCATTCCTTTGTGAGGTATGAATTCAGTGCTAATATAATTTCAAGCTCTTTGTCTTGATTCAACAGGACTCCCAGGAGTCTTGGAAAACAGAGAAAAAAACACTACTTCTCTAACATGGATGAATTTTACGTAGAATATTTGAGGACCAGCAATAAAGCTGGTAATTGACTTATTCATTCCACTTATTGAGGAATCTACTTCCCAGCCATTCCAGCCTGTATCAGCCTACCCAAATGAATGATATGGTGAACATCCACTTCAATTTTTGTGAATGCTTTGTTCTCTGCTGTTAAATTGTTAAATTGGAGATTGAGTATCACTTTCATTTCCCTGTCAATATGTCCTGGAGCTGAAGCATTCTCCTTGAGGTTACTGTGGGCTAGAGGTAGAGAGTTGCTGCTGTTTTGGACTCTGGAGAGTTACATGCTCTCCTGGACATGGAGCCTCAGCATGATACTTTATTCTTCTTCTCTATTTTTCTCTTCAATATAAGCCACATTCAAGTCAGCCTAATTTCTGATTGATCAAAGCCTTCCATCCAAAAGGCCACTTAACCTTTGCACTTCAGTGACAAGTCTGGAGAATCCACTTGGCACAGGCAGAGCCCATGCTGGAGGTTAGGAGTGTGAGAGTGCAGACATCTGCAGCAGTGTGACTTATGTCTTCATACAGGTGTAATTTATGACCCTGGGTAAACAAGAAATCCTAGATTTGTCCATGTCAAGTTGGCTTTGAACATTGACACCTGCTCTGTCTGGAACATAAGGTGTCTGTATAAAGAGCAAACGTTTTGCAATACAGCAGAAATTTGTACTGCATGCTGCATGAACTCTGGGATAAAATCTCCCCTTCAGGGGAGTGGTCTTTAGTTAGAGCAGCACTTCACTGTTTCTACTGAAGCTGATCTCTGAAGCATTTCCCAAATTAAAGATCAGGTTGTAATGCAGTTTCCTAGCTTTTCCCACTTTTATTCTCTCAGTAGCCACAGAGGCTTGGGGCACTGACAGCAAATCCCAACAGCAATATTTTTGCCACCAGCATATCAGTAACAGAGTCAAATGGTGACAAAGAGTCCTTTCATAAATGCAGTTATTCCTCACTGCTTCATTCACATTTCTGTTGGCATGGGGATGCTGCCAACACTGTGATTTTGCAATAGCAAGGCACTAACACAGTGGTTGTAATGACCTTCTTTTATGTAGAGAGGTATTTATTTACCTGACTGAAGGTAGGAAACCTTGAGATATACTGAAATATTCTCCCACTTGTGAACTGACCTTTGCCATTTCTGTCTCAACTTATGGTGTATCTATCACCAAGAAACTCAGAAGTATTTGAACAAAATACTTGCTGGCTGTCAACTTGCTTGAGGGAATAAACTTCTGTAACTAAGCTCCTGGAAAAGGCTCTTTTGGGGCAATTGGAGGTTTACTGTCCTGATGTTGTGCATACTCTCCTGAGGGTGATTCTTTCAAAGCTATATCCTGCTCTAAATTTCTCACAGTTGATCTTTAGGCAATGAAATATTGGTTTCTATTCAAATCTGAGTTCTTCTCAGTTCTTTTCCCCAAAGTAGATACTAATCCATAATTCAGTTTCCTTTTAATATCTGCTTCAGGCATATCTTCATGGAGAAATAGACTGAATTTTACACAATTTTTCCCATACCCAGTGGAACATCCATGCCCAGTATATGAGGAAACCCAAATTTTACTGATCATTTTAGTTAGCTCATAATGCTTAACAGCTCTCTGCCATGTTCAGGCAAATAAGATTTTCCTTGGAAATACTAGAGCTCATATTTCACTATCTATTCCATCTCCTACTTCTCTATTTCACTGTTGACTGAAGAAGATCCTAATAGAATAAATCATACTGTGTTTTAAAATCTGCTTACTAGAAGTGCCAGTTTAGTTCTTGCACAATTTATTCTATCCTATTTTGAGCTTTGTATCAGCCTCTATAACAGATACAAAACCAGTGAGTAGTGGCTTATATTGCATTATTCCCAAATCCCTTGATTTGGTTGGAATCTAGACCACATATGAGTTTTTAAAAACTATTCTATTTGCAGCTGCTGTCCTTTGGACACCTTTCCCTCCCCTTTAGTCCCTCTTCTAAAGATGGGTAGTTTCTCCAGATGTAACTGCTTTACTTGTGAAACATCCTTACCAGCAGTATGAGCAGATCTAATTCATCCTGCAGTGTCCTGGAATGTCATCCTTCTACAACTTATAAATATATTTCTATTTTTAAAGCAACTGAATACTTCCTTATAAGGCAAAATCAAATCCTGACACATTTCTCAAAATTGTGACAAGTCTCTGGAAGATTTTTGCCTAACTACACTTTTCAGTTGAGAGTAAGTTTCTTTCTCAAAACCTTAGGTTTATTGGTTTATGCAATTTTCAAAAGTTAAAAGGAATATATAGTGATAGGAATATATTAATGGACTTGGGCTGCTTTCTCATGGGAATCTTGATTATCTATTTGTTTACTTTCTCAGTTAAAAAAAAAACAACTTATTTTTATCAGGCAAGCTAAGAAATCAGAGGAAACTGTAAAAGAAAAATAATGGTAAGGACTGACAGAATAGGACTGGAGGGAAAGGAATGTGCTAGGCTTTTCCCCACTTTTAGTTACAGCTAGTCTTCATTTCACCCAAAACTCATGGGAAATTCCATTCCTATGTTCCTTTATGGCAGAAATAAAACCCAATGACCTCAGTTTTCTTTTCCAAGAGAAAGACTAAAAGGTACTCTTTTTTTCTTGTTTTAATTTAATAAAATGCCATTTTAAAGGCCTCTAGATAAACAGATACTCTGAGCAACCTAACATTTCTTGCATTGTGTGCAGGTTAATTTCTAGATGGTCAAGGTGGTAATTTCATTTGAACTGTTCTATTCTAAAATATCTTGAGAGTTGACACCATACAACAGAATCTAGGTGCTTGTGATTATAGACATCTGTAGCAGTAGTAGATACATTCATTTCCCATCCATACCTTTTACAATTTTCCATAGCAGAAAAGCTTTTTTTCTCCTCTTAATTGCACATGATTAACAGAAAAAGGCTCTATTTTAAACACAACTTGTTTAAATTTGGAAAAAAGCTCCCATATCTTAACACTTATTAGTTAAAAATTAGCATATTGAAATACCTATGTTTACTGACAACAGTTGAAATTAATTGTTTGGCAGGATGACAGGTTCCATTTCCAAATGAATTCTGAAATCTCCGTATGGATTTTTTTAAGGTATTTACTGAAATGATGAATAATATTTCTTAATTTACAGATCATTTGAAGATCTGAGGCAAATGAACGTAGACAGATCCATAATAATGGAATTTCAAAATTATGTCTGCATCATGGCCTTATCAAGATTATGTACACAGGCTGAATGCATTTTATTTAGCTGGCTATTTTCTAAATACAATAAAGCTGGTAAGCACCTCAAGGCTGATAAAAATGGTGTATATAAATATAGAATCCTCTAGTAATTATAAATTAATTTTTGTCTATTAATTCATAATGTTCTTCTGTGTTCATACATCTTGGGATAGACAGTGAGCTGTTAATCTGCTAAAGTATGTGAAATGGGATCTCCTACATAATCTGGGATTAACGTGCCATTGACATGGGTGTTAAGTAATGAATGAGAGAGTGGAGGCTGCGGACAGGGTACCCTTGCTGGCTGATCCTGATTCTGCTTGTGAGACCTCTGGGTTCCTCTGACTGCTGTGAGGTCAGCAGAGCAATCAGTGTGCCAGGCACTTGGCAAAAAGTCTGCCAGCTTCCTTCTTCAGGACGGAAAATGAGATGGTAGAGTTCCGTGATTCAAAGAGATTAATGTGAGCAAACTGAGACACTAAACTGACCAGGCATAATTCACAAACTAGCAGTACTCCAGGTGACATGGCAAAGTGCTCTGGCCCAGGGAGATCTAGTTTTGATCTGAATGAGAAAAGCAGGATTAGGAGTCACATAATTTGTTTCCCACTCTGACCCTGCTTAAGTTATTGGACAGGCTCACAAGACAGCACAGAGGTTTAATGCAGGGGCTGATGGAAACTGACCCATTTCAGCTTACATGGGACTGGCAAGATGGATTTTAGAGAAAGTGTGTCAGAAAAGCCACGTTTCAACTGATGAACTGACAATTGATCTCTTGAAGATAGCAGAGGGGAAACAGAGCAAAGCTTTTATAATATGGTGGAACAAATAGGGACATTGCCAAAGCAAATAAATAAAAAGATGGAAGTATAACAAAGAACACCTTTATAAAAGTGGCTTTATAAAAGGACTATGGACTCAGCCACTACAACAAACCTTTCTTCAGTCTTTTTGCAATCACCAGCACTGTTTCAAGCCATAAACCAACAGTACCTCACTGTATGCAAATTTGACTGATCCACACATTGACTGCAAGTACGGTGGTAAAATGAGATATAAGGCATTTTTATCAATTTAATGAAACTATGAGGTAAATACACTGGATTTGAGGTACTGATATATCTTTTTCTAACATTATATGGAAACTAAATTGATCTCATCAGTATTAAAACTTTGATTTGTAGTCACCTTAGAGGTGCACGGATTCTACTAGCTTCAGTCTCAAAACGACACAATTATTACTGCTGAAGGCTGGTCACAAGCTAATATGCTCTGCCTACAATTTCTGGACTGAAACTGTTGCTGAGAGAACAGATACCTCTTTTTCATCTATATAAATCTGATGCAAAGTAATTATATAGGTGTTTATGTCAGATTCACTAAATTGGTTCACAATTTAAATCAATGCAAGATGTTAAAAGTGGTTCTAGGTTCCAAATTGTGTCAGTTTGGACACAAATTGAGCAGGAAATAACCTGAAAAGGATGTCTCTCCTTTTTTCTTTTGCCTGCTAGTCAAGCAGGTCCCAGCAGCCCCTTTCCCATGGGTTCAGAATATAATTTCTCAAATGAAAGTGAAAAAACTCTGTTTATTTAACAAAGAGAGTTCCTCCTCCCCCAGGCACAGGGCAGAAAGGGATATTGAATGCCCCTCCCATCCCAGAGGCGGAGGCTGGTGGATTTGATAGTCCTTTTTGCCTAGAGGACTTTAGCTGCTGTCCCAGGCCTGAGGCTGAGCCAGGCTGGGTCTGACAATCCCCTTGTCGAGCCCTGCTGACAGTCCCGGAGATGGTGAGCTGGTCTGGCATGAAGAAGCAAGCTGAAAACAGTCCCAAAAGGAACAGAAGCCACTGAGGCAGATCTCAGACCCAGCTGAAAGCTGAAAGGTAGAGAGCAAACTCTCTCCTCTGCCACTAGCAGAGAAGTCCAAAGCTGGATAAAAAAGTGTAAACACTCTGGCTGCAAGGTCAGGTGAGCCACTTTCAAGAGTTCTCTTGGCTGCAGTTTAAAGGTACAAGAAAACCCCAAACTTCAAGCAGGCGATGGGGATATAGTATTGTCATAGAATCACCCCAAGACCACAAGAAACCACATCACCCCAAGGCCACCATCACCACAAGAAACAAAATTTTCTTACACTGCTGAGTCACGGATATGGAAGAGCTGCTTAGGTATGGAAGGCCACTAAACTTAAAAATTACCATTGTGAATTAAATGTGGTGAAACTGCTCAAAAATGCTGTCTGTAATTTGCTAAGTCTCATTTATAAAAGGATAGTAATTTTTTTTTTAACTGCTTTGGAAGTGGTACCCTACTACTCCTATACTCTTTGTTTTCTTTTTTTCCTTTTTTCTTGTTTTTTTTCCTTTCCTCCTAAAAAGCAGGATTTTAATTATAGTTTCTGTCTGGAATTACTTGTCCTTTAGACAAAATGATGTTTTGTTTCTCGCCTTATCAGGTAAAGCTGCAAACACTGAACTGAAGAGCTTTCTGGGCAAGATCATAGCACAAGGGAGGTATGAGCTGGCCATCCATTTGCAGGTAGATATTAGCTGGCAATACCTGATGTGGTTTATAAGTGTCAAGTGTGTAACCATTTGCAGGTTAAAATCTTCCCTGCATATATAAAAGCCTCACAGGTATTTTCTTTCTTTTGGAGCTCTATTTCTGCCCACCTTGTGTAGCTGCATTTGTAAGATGCCATGTAAAGCTCCATTCCTCTCCAGTTTGAACACAGGATCAGCCCTGCACTAACCATGGCCACAGAGCTCCCAGGCAGCTCACAGACAGGCTGAACCCTAGTTCTTTTAGAGCCCAGTCAGACAGCACTCACATGGGCCTGCAAAACTCTATATAGGATTTAACCTTCATTATGTCAAAGGGGCCTTTGAATATTCATTTCTTTTCAGAAATAATGGCTCTGAAAATTCCCAGCATTGGCTGTGTTGTAACATTTTTCTCCCACTAGTCTCACCTATAAAGTTGAAGGTCAGGATTGAGTGGGTGAGTTGATTGTAGCACAATGTAATGTCTACTGGCCTATTTTTACCCTTAGAAGGAGCTAGAATCCTCTATTCACATTTTATATTCATTTATGCCTATTTGCTAAGTAATTCTTTTCTTCTTCTTCTTTCTATACTCTGACACCTTAATCTTGCAGACATCTTACAATTGTTAATGAGAAATAACTCCCTGTCTTTATGATGCTCACTTTCCATCTCTTAACACTGAGGCATGAGATGATAGTTCACTTTGCAAGACTTGAAAATGTAGTGTTGTACTCCTCTTTTGAAGAATACATTATATTAACAGAGCTCAAATCAGGAGCAATAATGACAGCCTTATAAACATGATTACTAGCTGAGACACAAGTACAGTCACTCCCTTGAATACATCACCCAGGTATTATTTTCAGCTCCAGACCTGAAAGCAATTTCCATATTCTACAGACAAAAACATGACACCTATCTCTAGGAGAAGCAGAACCAATCTAACATCTGTGGAAATACAATGCATCTTCTAAATGACACTGTTTCAGGGATATCTATAAACTCTCTGTCAGGAGGGTATTTCATTAATTCCAGTTCCTATAAAGTCTATCATCTACTTAAGACATGGAAAAGCTTTTAACAAGCAAGATCTCTGGCTCTCAAGAGACAAGGTGTTCTGAGAAAACAAACAATTCAACTCTGTTAAGCTCAAGACCTAGTGCGCTAAACTTTGAAGGGAAAAACAAAGCCAACTCAAACCAGCAAGGGGTTGAGTTTGTTTTTAGCATATTTAAAAAAAAATCTGAATAAGAAAAATCCAGGTGACTAAATAAAACATAAACTACCTATTATGCTAGTAATGTGGCAGAAAGAATTACTAGTGGGTGAGTTACACTCACAGCACTCTGAGAGAAGGCAGCAGTGCAGGTCTTGGCTTCTCTTGGTGTGCTGAAGTTGTGACAGGAGTGTGAGGAGAATTACAGAGCCACTGCTGAGCTCTGTAAAAAGATACTACCTGTACACCACGTACACCTTGACTTTTCATGCCGGGTTAACTGCTCCATGGCTGGAAAACAGAGTGAATTGTTAAAAGAAATACTAGCTCTAGATGATAAAAGGGAACTACTGCTTTTATTTGAGCAGGGGAGCCTGTTGGTTGATGTTAGTGTGCCTTATGCAAAAAAGATCACCTGTTTCTTCCAGATAAGATTCATGACAAGTGTTGTCTGTTCTAGGGTAATATCCAGGTTGGGAATCCAGCAACCTCTCCATGCATACCATTTTCTAAGTCCTGTTGGAGCTTTAACTGCAGTATGCTGGCTTGGTTTGAAAGACCAGTGTCTGCCAAGGAAGGCAGGAACCTCCCTTGGAATATGAGCCCCTTTCCTCCGAATTATTATAACTTTGAAACTAAGGGGCTTTCAGGCAAAGATCTGGGAAAAAGAATAACAGTTCTTTACTAGTATGTGTAACAAGGCCAACAACAACAGCAGTAACAACAAACAGAAAACCCAGACCCGCGGCCTCCTCTCGCTGTCAGCCCCTCTCCCCTCGGTGCAGTTCCGCTCACAGCCGGCAGGGGCGCTGTGGCTCCCGGCCGGGCAGGGCGGGCGCGGTGATTCCTCCGCGCCTGCAGGGGGCGCTGTGGCGCGAGCTCGGCTCTCTCTCTCCCACAGACAATGGCGGACACAGCTGTGGGACGGGATGGAGAAGGAGCTTCCTTCACAAACGCCATGGGGCAGCTGATCCTGGTGCTCCTTCAGGATAACAAAAGGAGCTGTAGCAGGAAACCTCGGAAGCAGCAAACTGGGATGGCCGGGATGAGAAAATCCCGGAGCGGTGGATGAGATGTATCAGACACTCCAGCTGTAGCAGGAGCAAGTGCCCGCAGGCAGAGAGTGCGTGGCTGCAGTGCAGCAAAAGCCTGGGAGCAGTAGCAGAGCATGGCAGGGACTGGGCAGCACCAGCCCAGGGCCAAACATGGCATGGAGAGGCTCCTTCCGAGTGGGGAGGGGTTTAGGGGTCCGGGGTTTCCACTTAGGCACTCAGCAGATGGTGAAGGTCCTTTTTTTTAGTGAGGTAGGGTAGTAAGATCCAGTTCAGTGGCTGCTCTCACGAGCAAAGGCTCACCCACAGCAGGAGAAACAGGACTGGCAACACCAGCAAATTCTCCCCCAGTAAGACCATCCTCCTCTAACACCCACAGCGAGGGAGCTGGGAGCCACACCAATCTGCTTCCCACAGCCCACATCCTGCAGCATCTCTGCCCTTCCCAAGAGAATGCCCCTCAGCTATGATGGTAAAGCCAGCTGCACTCTTCCTCTTCTCTGTGGTCACTTCTTTTGTCTCTTAAGTACCATCGTTATTGTTTCTTAGCAACAAAATGGGAGAAAATTCCCGAAGAGAAGGAAAGCAAAAAGGAAAAATCCTGACCTCCAACATATGCCAGGTCTGCATCTTTGTAATACCAGCACCTATGGCAAACAGTAAATGTGTCCAGACTCAGCCTCTGCACCAGTGACAAAACTCCTTGATCTCCTCTGAATCCCATGGCCTGCCAAAAGTAACCCACACCAGTCAAAATTGCTTCTCAAGTTTGAGTGGGAAGGGGAATATTCTAATTCACTCTTTTTCAGAGATCAATGGGAAGGACTTTCCTTGTGATGACGGTTCTATAAATTTTTTTCTGAATCTAATAAATTTATTTCATTATCTCTTCTCTGTCAGTGTTACAATGTTGACAACCTTTGCCTGGCACACTGTTTTCACTTATTTTGTCCATAGTATAATCAGACTGTCTGGAAATACACACAGTGATTAGAAGTTTTATCACCTAGAAAAAATAGTTGTCTGATTACCATTTGGCAATTTTAGCATGTTAGCTCTGCTATTCTAACAACTGTTCTATGCAATGTTAATTTATCTGCAAGTTGAGGAGGAAGGGTGGTGGTGGAGACCTCCAGCATAGGCCTAATACAGGTGTTAGATGAGTTAAGATGGAAAAATAGAACATTTAGAATAAAATGCTGAATAGCAAGAGGCATAAAACTTATTCTGCTGTCTGATGGTTTGAGCTGAGGCCTCTGCAGTGATTTTCTGTGTTCAATTGTCCTAGTTCAAAGCAACAATATATTTTATGTGCCTTTGTCTATCTTACTCCCCACTGAGTTTCTCACTGTTCTTGAGAAACAAAACAATTAAAAATGATCTTTGATAATTAACAAACCTGATCTGTTGTTCCAAACACAATTTCTGAATACCCTCAGCTAACCTACCTTCAATTTTTCCTCAGCAATGGTACTTTTGAAGATCAAATGCTCCTACTATAATACTTTTGGTTCTGTGTGTATGTTTGTTTCTTCCAGGTTATTTGGATTATGAGTCATAAAGTGTCCTGAAACAATGGGAGCTGCACCAGATGTCGTAGAAGCTCTGCCAGACCACAGCAAGAAGTTCTTCAAGTGCTGAAATTCATTGCAGAAATCCGGAGCTTTCTTCAAAGCTGGGCAGTGTATCACAGTGACTGTCACAAGTCTGTGCAGAGCTCATCACTGGTAAAACTCATCTACCTTTATGTTTGCTGGTACAAATTCAGATAACATTAGTAGCTCTGTAAAATATGTAAAATAAAAGTCTTTGGTGAGGATGAAGTGCTAGCTAAATTGCTGGTGCGATAGTGTGGCTGACTTCAAAACAAATACCCACTGAATATTTCATTAATTTAGGAAGAGATTACCCCAAACCTGGCCTAGAACACAATGATTTGTGCCCTCAAATTTGAGGAGAAGCTCTAACATAGATTGAACTAATTCACAGCCTCTGTAGGATTCTCTTTTGCTATTACCCATATACTACCTCAGTTCTTCTTCCCTCTGGCCACAGTGCATATTAGTGAAGAAAAAATTCATTTCCTGAAGCCATGCTGCCTTTAGCAATTTCAAATAGGTCTAAATTAAGTGTAAATATCTCATTTCTTAATGATGTTAATGTTACTGAGTGCATAGGTCTGCAGTAGTCAGGGTTTTATGAATAAATATCAGCTCTAAATTACCCTCTTTGAGCAGTAATCACTCAGACTCTCAAACAAGTAGAAAAAATTCTTGTGTTCTTTTCTCCTTGATTTATATGGATTTCTAAAGCCTTGCAAACTTTGCATACTTTTAATGGTCTGTCTGCTTCAGCATTATGATAAAACTTTTAATGCTTCACCTTTACATTCTTCAGGATGTGACCTTCAGCTTTCTCTGGAAGTGCTGAGACAATCAAATTGATAGTTTGATTATCTCCATACATTCAGTTTTTAATTTCCTTTATGTATTATATCCTGTATGTATTTTTATATTATATATATATGATATAAAAAAAAAATCCCTAAATGTGTACATTTTCCAAACTCTCCTTGATCCCTTATTCATTGTTTACACATTAATTTTTCAAAAAGATAATACCTGATCAGATCATTATGAAATAAATATTAAAAAAAAACCCCAGGACTAGAAAACTATACAAAAGTATTCTTGAAGAAAATATGCTGTGTAAAAAATAAACTCCTCAGAACTTCTTCCTTATGCCACTTACCCCTTTCTCCTCTCCCCACAATCATCCTTTAATCCTACTTTTACATTACCCTGAAATAAAAGCCTCAAAAGTTGCTGTAATATGGGAAAGTGTCAATTCCAATAGCCCATCTGCTTGGGATGCAGTATTCTTTCTTCTTCTTCTTCTTCTTCAGAATGTAATCCAGTCTTTTATTAATAATACAAGTTATCTTCAGAAGGAGATGATGAGGAGACCTGAACTTCTCTGATTTGAATTCACTTTGTTAAAAAAAGGTAAATTCCAGGATTGTGTCTGTCATCCAAATCATCAAAATCTCCCTTTCTCTACTTCCCTGCAATATTATCTACAGCTGGATTTGCCTCCCCTCATCTTATATAAATTTTATGTATTTTATTCATGGGCTATTCCTATGGCCTGAACTGAGTCATTTGTAGTTTTTGCTGTAATACACAGCAAAAAAAATTTACATGAAACCTTGAAGAATCTTAGAGGTTTTCAACTACTGAATGACAAATGAACTGTCAGGCCTAGATTTTTTTTTAAGGTATTAAGTGTCTAAATATTTCGCTGGGCTAGTATTTCAGTTGTGTCTAGGTGACTAACCATCCATTTTAGTGCACCTTCAAAGATCCCTGCAGCGATTATTCAGATTATTGGACACTAAACATCTTTCCAAACTCTTGCCTTTGCAGGCTGGAATTTCAGAGTTTGCTAGGCCACTTCTGAAATTTCACTAATTCTCTGGTTTAGCCAAAGGAATATTGAGGATATTATGAACCAGTACATCAATATGAAAACTAATTACAGAAGTTTGTAACAAGTACTATCCATCTTACTTTTAAAGTCTTCTTCTTCGGGTCTATGCACTGCTGCTTATTAGGTCTCTCAGAGGTTTTCCTTGCTCCTTTCCATGATGCTTTTACCCATACTCTGACTGGGGTCTATACAGTGCTGATTTCTGTAGATACTCCTTTCCTGACATTGCAATGGAGAGATCAGACTGAAACAGGATTTTGAAAGCTACTCTTTATGACCTGGGAACTGGATTTGGTTTGGTTTTCTTCATAAATTCCCATTTGTGAAAGCTTTTTGAGAGCTGCATTTGGTAAGCAAGTGAAATAAAAGCAAAGCCTTTCAAAGGTTTTGAGAAAAGGAGTAGAACAGAAACAGATACTTCTTCAGTGATCAGAATTTGCTGGATGATCTTAGTCTTTAGACAAGTTCTCATTTAAAGTTTTGTTGAGAGAAACAGGTTCTAGCAAATATTTTAATTCAGGTGAAGCAGCACATTTTGCTAAAGCTGTGATTAGTTGAAAACATCCCGGACTGCTTCAGCAGAAACACAGAAATTAGGCCATGTTGTTAGGCTGGTTTGCAGTCTGCTGACTGCAGAATGCTTTTATATGGTTTAAGCATCTGCACAAGAAATGTGCTGTTGCTTCGAGCTCAAATCATCAGGAAAGCAAAGGAAGAAGCTGCAGCTTCTCATCAGGTCCTTTCTTCCCCAGTTCTGCCAGGTGACTGTCTCTGTTCTGCTGCTTCCAGGAGTTTCTCTCTTTCCTGTGCTGCTGGCTACTAAGTGATCTCCCTGCAGCATTTTCCCCAGCTTCTGTTCCACTCTCTTCCTTGGTCTTCAGTGTGGATCCTGGGACCCCTTTCTGCTTGTCACTTGAAACATCCAGACAGACCAGATCTAGAGAGTGCTGCATATTTCTCCTGCTCCACTCACTCCAGGACCCTTTTCTTTCAGGGAGCATATTTGGAGATGTCCCACAGAGCTCAGGAAAGAGACTATTCTTTCCCACATCTTCTCTTCTTTTGAGCTCAGTCACTGCTAATTCCCATGATGGCACCCACCATTTCTTTCCAGCTGGCAAGGAAATTTTTCTCTCTCTTCATCTTTTCATATTCCATTCCCAAAAGACACAGCTGGGGTTTGAAAGTGATAATTCAATCCACATGTCCAGCTGAGGAAGGTAAACCAATAGCCAGTGCTCCTCAATCTGTTTTTGAAAATCACAGCACTTGGGGCTTTGAGTACCTTGAATATAGGCACAGTTTATCCCAGAAGTTTGCAGAAACCTGATATTGCATGACCCAGTGGGACCAAGGTATCATTTCTTCCCAAAACTGTAGAAACAAAATGTTGTACTTTCAACTGCAATGCCTAATTGTGAACATTAAATATTTTGACAGCTGGAGGAGAAAACGTGTCCTGGAAATGTCCAGGATTGTTATTCATAAAGTGATGCAATGGGTAGAAAATCTAGCTACTTTAGTATATAAAAAAGTGAAACCTTGCATTTTTTGACAGAACCTAAATAACATTTTCCCTTGGAAAAAAGAAGAGAAAAGGGAAAGAAATCCTTACTAGGTGGTGATTTTGTAATGATGAACTCTGATAATCTCTCCCTTAAGCTGAGTGACTGCATAACACCCGAGCCAGAAAAGACCCTGACTTTAAAGATCTTTGAATGTAGCTCTTAAAGGATACATATAGCTCATATAGAAAGGATAGGCTGAAATTTGCATTAAAAAAAAAATTTCCCACTCTTTTATGCTATTCCAATCTTAAGGAACATCCCTTAACCAGTCACACAGATACACAGTCACACACACATCACTTTTGGCTGTTAGCACTGGCTGTTAGCACAAAGAGGTTGGTCTGTACAAGGTCCTGCTTCCTCCTCCCCATTCCAACAAAAAAGGCAAGTGAACAGGAGCGTGAGCTAATTTTTATCCAGAAACAATAATGGGAAATGGAGTTGTGTTTTGAGATACCTAGAAATACATTTACTACATTCAGCAAAGTAGAGTAAGTAAAACACAAGAGAGAAGGTGTTTAAACTTTGAGCATCTGATGCCATCCCTTGACTTACTTACATGTGCTGCTTTGCTGAGTGGAAAATCTAGTTACTTGAATGTATAAGGAAAATGAAGACTTATATTTCATGACAGAATCTAAATAACATCTTATCTGTCCAAGTGAAAATCATGTCCATTACATTAGAATGGTTATGTACATCATCCTTCTAGTTTACATTGTTAGGGTGCTTTTACATCAAAGATGTCATTTTACCTTCCATCAGACATCCACGGATTTCTCATGCAGCCTCTCTCTTCTCCCACTCTGCCCTTACTACCAGGCACCATGAAATTGTAGCTATATTTTTGAGCTGTTTTTCACAGGTTGGAGTAAAATATATTTATAACATGAGTAAATTTTTCATTGTAAAAGGTATTTCTTCATGCAGAAAGGTGTCTGAACTTAGATCAGCAAATGTATTGTTAGAAGCAAGGTTTCACTATAAAAGCTTTAAATGATGTCTTAAAGCTTTTTCAATGCAGTGTGCTGTCTCTGTTGCTCTGTAAATCACTAGCCTGTTAGATGTCAAAAGATTATTCTTTAGAGAAAGGCTTCATTCTTTATGAAGCAAACTGATTAACCAAAGTTATATAAATAAGATGTCTGCCCTGTGACTTGGGTGGCGAAATACATCTCTGCTGTCAAACAAAGCAGAGATGCTAATATGAAGATGGGGTCTGTTGTTTTCCTGAGATGTTCATGGATAATAGCTTTTTCTTACTGTGGCAAATTGAGGCTAGGAGTTAAGATATATTCTCAGTGTTCCTGACCCTTTATCCAAAAATACATGAGTTAATGGCACACTACCCACTCTCAGTGCTGAGGTATATACAAGAAGGAAGAATTTCTCAGATTCAATAAACCCCACTCTATTAATTCAAAATATCCTTGGCTTTTATGTTTGACCTTGGGATAAGTATATAATTCCAATAATTGGATTAGAATATTATTATCTTTCTATTTCTTGTTCAAGTCTTCAATTGATCATAAGTTTATAGTAAAATTGCCAGTGTCCCTGCAGAAATGTGTGTGTGTATACACAGATTCCAAGGAACTTGGTTGTGAAATATGACTCAAGTGTAAGGTATATAGTGTTATCAATAGGCTTCTATGATATCTTCTAATAAAATGGTAATAAATTAACCTCAAGCATGAAGCTTGGATCCTTTACTGTATAACAGCTTTGCCAGTCAGCAATACTGTGATTAGGATTTAAGGATATGGAAACATTAAGTGGCTGCAATTTGTAATGAAGAATTCCAGATGCTTGTAAAAGTCCCTTTAAAACCCCAGATCAGGGATAAATGTAAATGGATGACTCCTACAAGCATAAGCACATGAGTAGAAGAAACCCTTTCCTAAGCAAAACATTCAGCATTAATTTATATTTTCAGTCTTCTTTTTCATCTGCTGGCGGCTTAACACTGAAAGAAAGTTTTCCTTATCTGAGTTGATGGTTAACAGTCAAAGTTGTTCTCTTGTCTCTGTATCTTTCAGAGGCAGGGAAACTGATTTATAACAATACATGGATGCACTGAATTAGAAAAGACAGTTTCAGAGCAGTGACATGTTTTTCTTCCTACAGTGCACTCTCCACTGAGATCTGTCAAACAGGCTGTAGGAGAGATGTGTGTGCTTGGAAATGTTCTCCTGCAAATTCTCTCCTCTTCCTTCCCTTTCCCACTTGTCCTTTTCCTTCTCTGTGAACAGAGAACTGCTCTGCCAATCAGAGGGTGAAGGAGAAGGGGTGAAGGTCTTGTTAAAAAGGACACAGCAGCTGGTGAGCTGAAATCCCAGCTCCTGAATAGAACTGAACCCATCACTTTGGTGGCACAGACAGCTTTCACTACTTTGCAGCTTAGCAATTGAAGTCCTTATCCAAATTTCACACCAAAGCTGCCATAAAAGGCTGTAAATACTTTGAAATTAGACACAAACTTGCTTTTACTTTGGAAATTTCTAGGAAAGATTGGGTGGTTTTTTATTGATACTTAGGTATCCTAAACTGCTGATTCAGAGTGCTTCCTTAACAAAATGGCCACATGCATTTATAAATCTCACACCAGTTTTCCAGACTAAGAGACACTCCCTTGAAAACCAGACTTTATGTATAAATATTAATTATTTTATTTAATATTTCAGAGATGTTAGTTTAGCACACTAAACTGTGTATTTATTTGATTTGCAAATCTAGGACAATACCTCTTTCTTACCCAGCCGTAGGAAAGAGACAGCTGTACCTATATAGAAAGTATGTATGCACCTATATAGAGTAAGCACACACTCTGTGGCTTGGGATATTAAACATACTTCTACCACTGAAACAAATTTTCCCAGATCTTCCAATGAGTCCAGAATGCAAAAGGAAGTTTCTTCCATCCTTTCATGAACTTCCAAATCCCATGAAGAGTGTACACCCTTCTAGCCTGAGGCCTGAACTTTTTTTTGGTTTTGCTAAACAGAAAAGAAATAACAAGGAAAAATTTCTTGTAAGGTGTCCCAATAAGCAACGATCTGTAACAAGCTGAATCCAAACTCAATATAAACTGGCTGCTCCTTCCAGAAAGGCCTTATGGAACATAGCTCAGTGTGAAGAGAAAGCACATTTGCAATGGTGTACATACATATATATACACATATATATGCAGAAGTTTTGACAGAGACAAAGTTTTTACATTCAGGATAGATTTTGTCACAGACATTCAACTGACTGGATGAATAAACTCAACCTGTCCACCTACAGATATAGGCACAAAAACATCAGGGAAAATAGCCCTTGAATCTCATCTACCATTGAGTTCACATCCTTCCACAATTGTTTTGGAACCCTATTCTGTTGCTGGGGACTGCTAGAAGACAGTGATGGGTTTTCTGGGGAAAATTTGAGCATAAACATTTGAAAGCAAAGATTTCCAATGACAAAATTGGAGTTGCTTTAAAAAAATTAAAAAATAGCTTTCAAAACAATTGTAACTTCATTGGCTTCATTGTAACTTACAAATGTAACTATTTACAAAATTAATATAAGTATAATGCTGATTATATGTGTGTATGTGTATTCATGTACTCATATTTACATATCTACCAAAAGAGTAAAGAAGGATTATCTTCTTTTTACCCAATCTTTCCCTTCCCTTTCCATTTCCCTTTCCTTTTCCCTTTCTTTTCCCAGAAAGCAAAGATTTCAAACAAAATATTTTCTTGACCTGTGGGCTCTTCCTAAGTGTTTCACTGCTCAAATCTCGGTCTTTCCTGCTTAAAACCTTTGTAACTTGGATGGGAGTTAATGAGCCCCACCTGTCCTGGGTCCCATCATGTGTGCCTTGGCATCAGCAGAATTGCCCTGCTCCTGTATGCAAGGCCATGAAATTTGACATCCCTTCTCAGTACCTTTGTTATGTCTTGTGTGTTTTGTTTTGTTTTGTTCCTACTCTGGCCCTGAGAAAGGAGCTGAATTCAGGATATGGCCACAACAGCGCTGCAGTTCTCCATTCTCTCTTCAATCCCCATGAAATGTAGTGCCAAAATCAGAGTTTTAGACTTGGTAAAGTCCTCCATGGAAATCACCAATTTTAACAAAGGATCTACTCTTTCTACTAAAAAATTTAAAGGGAGAAAGCCACAAGTGTGGCACCCACTTTGAATGAGTGTAGTTCTGTCGGCACAGTCAAGAATGTAGTTAATTTTAGAAAGATATCTGTGTGTGCATATGTATCTACACATATGTAAACTACTTTTATAGCTCAGAAAACATGTCACAATGAGCAGTAGAGAAGCAGCAAAAGCAATTCCTCTGATAAAACAAAAAATAGTATAAAGCATCTAGGTCAAATACAGTGATAATCATGGGAAAAGGAAATTTTTTTCCTCAAATCTCAAAGAAAACACTGATGTATGTATTTTTCCTAGGGATTTTCCATTTAAGGCAGATGTTGATATCTAGCTTTGTAGGTATTCTCTGTTACTGCTCATAGCATTTGTATACCAAAACCACCCTGTAAGTCACATAACAGGCTGTCAGTCACTGAAGTAATTTAGCACAAGAGGTTGGTTAAGGGAGTGGTCTGAAGTTTTTGTACTTAAAAGGATATGGGAAAATCCACACTGAATGGAAACAAAAGTCTAATTGGTTGTGAAAGATATTCCTTCTTAGGGCCTCTTTAACCAGCACAAACAATAAAACAAAAAAATGAATTTAATCCTGTTTCTTTCTCAGTTTGATTAGTTACAGAAACAGTATTTTAAGGATATTTTTCTCTGATTGTTTGATGGTAACTAAGTGCATCGGGGAACTCAGTATTAAGTTGATAAAGTTGAAAGAACTGACTCAACTACCAATTTTGGGAGCTATCTCAGATCATATCCACTTGCATTTATAGCACACAGCATCCAGAAGCAAGGCCCCATCTAGGAATAGACTTAGGACTGAGGGAAGACTTTAGGGCTGCAGTTTGCAGGCTTTGATTTTTTCACCAGTTCCTTACTATTGTAATAAGTGGTAAGAATACTGAGAGAGCAATTTTGCAATGTAACACAGAGTAAGCCATGTAGTAAGGTAGATGTAGCAACTGGGAGCCTGAGAACTGAAAACTGCTGTGAAGCAGTAGTTTTTTCAGTTTTCAACAAAAAATAAGTGATTGGGGAGTTTTTGTTAGGGAGAATGGGACAAAGACAACATAATAGGACTTCTCTGTTAGCAAAGCCAGACTGGCTTTATTGGACTCATATGTAAGTTTATTTTTAAGTAATGTCTTCAGTTCAAGACTGATTTTTATTTTTTTTCCTCTTGGGGGTACTCATGATTCTTTCCTTAAATATGCAGTGTTGGCATTTGATTTGAAGTACACCAGGCTTTCATGATAAAATGATTCAATTTTGCAGATTGATTTTACAGTAGGCTAGTTGCCCTACAAAATTCTAATGATGAGATGTCAGAGAAGAGCTCTTTCCCTCTCCCCTCCTTCCCTCACTCTTTGTGTATACATACTGTGACAAACCCAACAACCTCCAGGGCTCTCATCTCCATGAAACTCATTTCACAATTCTTCCATTGTGGAACATCTATCAAAAAAAGAAGTAACCCTTTCTCTGTTGTGTTTTTGGAGCACCATAAATTAAACCCAGTAGCAGAGATCAGGGCTAGTAATTTTTGAAGGGGAATGTCTCTGAAGTGTCCTTCTCAGTTCATCAACTGTTGATCAGTAGACTATGACTCTCCCTCAGTTGAAAACAGAGGTCAGACTGTTTGGTCTCTTTTCCATGGTAGTGCTTACATAGGTTCAGGGTTTCTTTCCTTTTTTATTTATATAAAAAGATATATTCTTTCAGGTGTGTTATTGCTGTTTCAGTGCCAACACTTCTTTTGTCTTTCAAGAAAATGAATTTATTTATTAAAAAGGGATATCTGTTCAGTTGAACTTGTTTATGGCAAAAGAGAAATTGAATGTGGCCCACAACAGCAGTCACACAGTGAAAGAGATTTTATCTCCTCCTTTTAGTCCTGTCAAAAGGAGACACCTTGCCTGCTCCCTGGTCACAGCAGAATTTGGCCCAGTAGCAGATATTTAGGGAGGTGGACTTTAGAGGCATCTGGGTATTCAGACATTCTGTTAATGTATACCATCCAGGGAAACCAGAAACACAGCAGCTCCCTCTGCAGCCTCCAGGTATTTTATTTTACTCCGTGTAACTGAAGAGATGGCCCTTTACATCCAGGTCAGACCCAAATCAGAGAATGGGGCTCACCCTAAGGACACACAAGGAACTCAAATCATCCCAAGCCATCAGGCACTAATGGACTGCAGTGAAGTTTAAGGAGTACCTCTGAGAAGGATGTCTTCTCAAGGATTAGGGATCATAACCTGGCTGGATAGCTACCAGATCCATTGTTTTTGTGCTTCAATGCTGCTTGACCCAGGAGAATATGAGAACAGAACTTACTTAAGAGGATATACAAACTATAACTTCCAAAGTTATACTCCTAGAAATGTTACTGGCTGCAGGTATGAGATATCCATATGATCTAGGAGCTATCTTTAAATTTCATCAGGATTCAGTGATATGCATTTTAGATGGAATTTTAATTCATTGGTGCATGTGGATATCTGAGTCAACAGATTCCATCCTTCTCATACCCAGATCAACAAAGACTTTGGAGTTTATCTTCATTAGTTGTAAATGAAAGCTGGTGTTAAAGCCATCTTAGGAAAAGGTTATTTGACATCTCTAAATGAGCCGAGGTGATCCCTAATGAAAAATAATAAGTGTTTAAGATAAAGGTTTGCACAGCTGAAAAAGAAAGCACACAGGTTTTCTTTTCAAACAGGTCTGGTGAAATACATGCCAATGGCTTATATAGCATATATAGCAGGTTGCATATTACTTAACTGGTTTAAAATTAGTGCAAGTGTTTTGTCTGAAGTGATCATAAACCAAAGTTAACAACAAACCCCCTCAAACTTGTCAAAAACATGGAGGTTTTCTTAATATATGCTTGTACAATTATGACTTGGTTTTATAGATTTTAGAATTGAAGTGGCATATTTTGAGAGATTTTTATTATTAACTATTGAACCATTTCTTTACTAAGGTAATAAAAAAAATATTGGTACTATGTTATGGAAGATATAAAAATACATTTAAGAAATCAATGTTTAAACAACATAGTTGGGCTGGAAGTGGCTGGATTGCTCCTAGCAATAATACTAATCTTTCTAGTGGATCTTAACTTGTGTAACACTTAATCCTGATAGTAATACAACAAATCCACTTAGACTCTACAATCTATTTTCCCTATTTTCCCTTTTTATCTATTTATTGAACTTCTTTAATGTAAATTGTCCATATGTCCTACTGAGCATGCTTCATTTGTTCTGCATTTCCTTTGTAGCTTCATTTTGTGATAGAAGTCTACAAAAAGTCTTAAAGTACGAAACAGGAGACCAGTATCTTAAAAACATGGATGTCCTAAGGAGAAGGACTCATGAACAACAAGTATAAATACTTGAAAATTGTAAAGGCAGGTTATCAAGATACATTTCAAGATCTTTTTAGTGCCCTTATTTCTCTAAAAAATTTATATGTACATAAATACATAGAAATACAAATATATATACATACATACAATATACATATATATTTAACACAATTTATTTCAAGGAAAAGTCCACACAGCTATATTTGGAAAGCAAATATTTCAGTTGATGCTTAGTTCCAGTCACCACAGTATAACTATTTATTGGTATAGTGAATTTATGAAAAAGAAATGCCAGCTGCCTCATTACATCATACGGAAGTGTTCCAAGATCTGACACAGATGTTTTGGACCGTAGAATTGAGAAAAAAAAGTGTGGGTGTGCCCATATTTATACAGCCTGGTGAGAGAATGCATTCTAGTGAGTTAAGGTTATTTGGAAGAATCTTACATATTTATTTCAACTGATGTCCAATTGAAAGAAAAATCTTTCTGATAAAGGAAAACTTTGTTCAAATAATTCCAGAAAAGCACAGCCCACACTTTTGCTATATTTTCTATATACTTTATATTTTTTTGCTGGCCATAAACATGCTCAACTTTATCGTACAAAAGCAACAGAGCTCTTTCATTTGAACTAATGGGCTTCTAATGAATTTTGTGAATGCTAATATGTTCACAATACATTTCATACAGTTGAGCCATAATGCTCTACTTCTAAAAGGGGTCTGTGTAAATTAAGTTTGAAGGGTGTCCATGCTGGTCTTTCACCCAGTAATTGCATGATGTGAACCCCCACAGCAGCTGATTTCAGTGTTCGCCCTGGCTGATTCCTGCTGGTGGAAATTTGCCACAACGATTACATCATCTTCCAACAAACCACATGTGCATGACAACAGTCAGCAAACAATTACTTAAAACTCTATAATATGATTTGTAATTTGACATAATAGACATTTCTTTCAGGGTTCACATTTCCATGACAAAGCCTGGGGAACTGGAGCACATCTGCAAACAAGCAAAGGCTCTGGACATCATCAGTGGGGGAGATGGCCTTGTCCCTCCTCTCCTCAGTGCTCCAGGCTTGCACAATTTCTGTACTGCCTGGAACTGTGACAGTCATCATTTTGGAAAACTCATAAAAATGCTCCTATTTATTTCTTTTTAGCTCTGAGCAAAACCAATGCCCATCTTATGTTTTCTCTAACAAGACAGAAAGGGGGGAGGAAAATAAACCTCTAGTAATGATTTATGGAAACAATAACACTTCCTTGAGTTTTAAAAATGTCTGAAAGTAAATGTCATGCCCCTGCCTCCTCTCCAGCTCTCTGTGATGTTTTCCATTCTCCTGTGTTACAAAGACTAGTAAAGGCTGATGATCAGGAAAGATGTGTTGTGGTAAGAGTATTTCTGCTTTAATCTAATATTCTCTAGCAAGGTCACAAACCACTAGCTATGCAACATTTGAAAACTACCAAGATTACTGCAGATTCAGGCCTTGGAGCCCTTCTGTTTTCTTTGTTCACAGACAGAAATCCTTAACGTATATCCAGGATATAGATTGGTTTAAATTCCCTCCCTCTTCCTCCTTCGCCTCCTCACTGCTTTTAGCCAAGTGATTTATTTGAAAACTGTGTGACTTTTCTAATCTTCCATTTATGGGGTAAGGGGTCTTTGTAGCAATAAAAGGACTTAAGGCCAGCAAGGAGGAATTATGCAGCTTCTATTGTAAAGAAATGTAAAATAATTGAAGTTTTATGTGGGGTGAGGACACTTAGAGGAATGTGAAGTCTTTATCCACAGATGTGAGTTAACGTCTTGTTTAGACTATGGTTGCCAGAGGAAGATGTGAATAAACAGAAGGTCCTACTTTCCATGAGGAGCAAATATTTTACTTTTTAGTCCTGTTTCCAAATTGACTCAAAGGCAGCAAAGGGACTTTTTCTGCATATCTTTTAAAAAAAAAAGTTTGTCAGAACTTAGCAAGTGGCTACTTATAGAAAGCACACATTAGCACAGATCCATAGAATGCGGTTTTCAGGAAGAAAGTAAATTACACAGAAGGGAAAAGAGCAACTACTATGAATGCTGAAAGTTTATCACCAGTGCTGTCTGCAAGGCTGTTGATTTTAGGCTGTTTGTAGCTATTATCTCAATTTGTTCTTCCTTCCCTGCATGTTCCTCTGTGTGATTTGTTTTCACAGCCCCTTGCCCAGACTCAGAGGCAGAGGAACCCATAGTTTCAGATGAATGATAATGAGCATTGTCAAAGAGGCAAGAAAATTGAGTCCTTGCTCTGGCTGCCTGGCCAAGAGCTGCAGGGGCTAATTGTGTCAATGGTAATGAGACCAAACAGGCGGCAGATGCTCACGTGCCTTTACAATCCAAATCCCACCAACAAATTCCTCCCACAGAAACTTTGAGGGATGTCTTGGCACCCTGGAGATGGTGATAGACCCGGTCTCAGCCACATGCCACCTGCTAGAGCCATTGTTAAAAAAAGAAGGAGGGAAAAAAGCGCCTATTATGATAACAAAGTTGTTTGCTGTCTCTTGCAATGACTTTATGGCGCTAGTTTTATCATGCTGCAGCTATTGAACTAAAAAAAAGGAACATCTGATTCTTCATACAGAAACATTTTCATTGAGCACTGTTAACCACTTACTTGGGAAGCCAGATGTTCGGTATATGTTACATATTCTGCTGAAAAAACGTGCCTGCCTTTTTCCCATTACAGCTCCCACTGTGTCTGCTTCCTACAGCAGGTTAAAATTTTCATGTGTTTTCCCATTACACTGGAGCAGGAAGCATATTTTCCTCTTTTTTTCCCAGTAAAATCAAGAAGGAAAAAATGCAGATACCCATGTGGACTACTANAACATAAATATTTTCTGTAAAATAAAATAGACAACAAATTTGTTCCTTATTCTCAAAGCAGGGTGGATTGTGCCTGAGGTTTTGAAGAGAGAAAGGCTGTTATGGGTTCCTTAAAGAAAATACTTTTTAGTGCAAGCTTGCTAAATTCTGCAGTAGAGAGAGGTTTAGTTCCTTCCAGGAAACATTTGCCCAACAGCAGCTGTTTCTGGAGAAATCTGATGAAATGTCCTTTCTTGCCACAAAACTTTCTGTCCAGCTTTGCAGTCCTGTGGGGCTCACGCTCTTCAAGACATTTTTTACTTACTCTGAAACTGTTCAAAATCTTTCTGGGCATTTGGTTGGCTCTCCATCAGCCTTGGCATCAAAATCATAAAATCATTAACGTTGGAAAGGGTCTCTTAGACCATCAAGTCCAATCATCAACCTAAAGCTGGCAGATCCACCAGCACCATCTCTATAAAGAAGGCAAAAGCATCTTAAAAGCTCTGGAGTTACCTCTGGCTCCACCATGACTGCACATGGCTGAATTCTGGCTGTACTGAAGATGATTGACCCATTTCCTTCTTCAGAGACCTCGACATCCTTGGAACATTTTAGTCACTAGCAGCTGCTGGAAGCAGGTACATGAGTGGATCTGGATCATTTGGCTTAGGCTGTCAGTGGAAGACTGAACTCGTGCTTTTTTGGATAAAAAGACACTTGAAACACCAATTATGCTCCTTTTAAACTCCCAAGGGTAATGGGGGATGTTATAGCTCCATGAAAAGCTTGGCTTGAGCCAGTAATTTGACAGACTATGTATTGCAACCCTGACTAAATTCACATCTACACCAAACTCCAAATCTTTATTTTACAGAAACCCCACTCCTGCAAAGAACACTATCTCAAATGCAGCTGCTTCTTTCTGCTCTTTTGAAAGAGTAGCCTTGAAAGTACCATCACATCCTAGATGGTGTGCTGCAGGGTACAAGAGCTACACATTTGCCAAAGCAGAGTAGCAGCAGTTTAAGACACAGAAAGCCTTTCAAATTCATCCATATAAAGTATTTCAAATTCCAGTGCATGTGGTGTATGATTTTGCTAACATCTGGAATAAAACCAGATTTTGGAAATCCAGTGCCAGTACACCACCTTGTAGGACTGACTGCTGTACCTCAGGCTGAGAGCAAGATGTTGCTGGTGCTTTCCCTGTGGGGAAAAAAGGGATCTGGGTTTTCAGACTGCAGTAGTGACCACCTGAGCCCCATGGTGGCTACACCACTGGGGGACAGGAGGTGAAAGAGCACCTTTGTTCCTTGAGTCCCACCTTGCACGAAACAAAGGCTATGGCCACTGTTCTCTGAAGCTTTTGGCTCTCTGCACTTTATGCATTTCAGTTGCAGGGATGATAAGAAAGAAAAAATGATTCCTTAGGAAATGGGCAGTTGTATCTGTTGTACAGAACAGGACCTACAGCTGGGTTTGAGTGGCTTTGTAAGAAAGTGGAACAGGGCCATACAACATTCTGTTTGTTGGCTTGGGTGAGTGGGAAAGATGTTACAGTCCTGAGTGGTGCCTTTTCTCGCAAACACATGTAATGCTCAAACCCTCTTTTGGCTGAAGCATGTGTATTGCTCTTATAGGCAGGTTTGGATAAACAGCTATCAATTAGAGACATTTTACTTCATACTTTAGAAGGCAATAACAAAACAAAATGACAAATGCATTAAAATGATCAAACAATGGAGTTTCCATTGTATACTGTTCCATATTAACTAATCCTCAAAAAATTCAAAAGCATCTGCTGATATATTGCAGGCATTTATTTATAATAGAGATCTAGTAAACTGTAAATCTTATGCATATTTCTCTTTTTCTCTTGGTAACTCTTTGAGAGATAAAAGTTTTATTGGTGCAGAAAGAGCCTGAATATCTAGATACTTACCACACATGGAACATATATGGGTTTAACTCACGATTTATATACACAATGCTGCATTGCAAAACTGCCCTGGAAATTTACTCATGTAGCAGAAAACATGATCTCCTGCCCTTTGCTACAATGATTGATGATAATGTAAAACCTAATTTTAAACTCACTTTTCAAAAAAATTTCTCTCCCATCAGTAGTTGTATAGCACTTGGTGGTTCAATGTATTTTGATGACCCATCAGATCTTTTTTGAGCAAGTTGAAAAAGTGAAAATTATAGGTCAGGGCTCTGAATTAAACTTCTCTGTCTACTACTTCTTCTGAGTCTTAGGCCTTTGTTCCAGGGCTTTAGCTGACTGTTTGTTGGGGCAGGAAAATACTTTGTCCTGGTGTAGCTATTACCTTTACCAGAAGTCTCTGAGGTGACAGAGTGGCCTTTGAGACAGCTTGTGGTGGACACTGCACAGAAAGGGCAGTACTCTACTGGGAACAGATACTCTTAAACCAGATTATCTTCAGCAGGACGTGCTGTAAGGCTTAGATATTCATGGATATATTCAAGATACAGATTTTGTGGAGGTCAGGATTGATAACATCAAGTGGATTTTCTGCTTTTCTGATTTTTGTGCCAGTATCCCTGACTCCATTTTTGACTGCCTTTTCATGTGAACTAGACAACTAATGTGTAAGACACATTTTTTACTATTCCACAGATCAAAATATGTGCTCTGCCAAAGATATATAGTCTTAACTAAGAAGACTGTGATGCAGAGGCCATATTTTTGATAGTCCAATGGTCTTTTCTGCCTCTAGTATCTCTTAAAGTAAGTCAGCCTCTGATGTGCCTCAGTTCTGAAATTAACATAAGCATGACTGATGAGATAGTAGATTGGACAAATACAGCATTAATTTGTGATGAGTTCTGTTACATGGTTGTCTATGCAAAAACATGGACTGAAATGTCAGCTTCCCTCCACCCTCTCCAGAAAACAGTATCACACTTACCTTTGATCAGCTTTTTGGGCCCAAGAGTGAGTACAAAATGGCAATACTCATTTGCCTACAAGGATACTCCTCACTCAGTCTGGACTCATGCTGCAACAGACAGAAATACTAGTTTTACTTTGGGAAACAGGCTTGTTGAAGAGGCATGGAGGAAGAAAGAAGCAGAGGGAGAGAGACAAAAAGGAGAGAAGAAGCTCCTTGGTTTTGTCGTTCATTGTGATGGACATGTTCTTTTAAAATACACTACTGACTTAGTAAGAATTATCTTTCACATTCATTGCACAGGTGTCAAATCAAATTTTATCTTGCAATGTCTTGTGCACTGGAGCATAGCTCATGTGACATTTTGTAACATAATGCAACATAAGGTAATAAATCATACTGAAGTGCATAAACCCTCATTTTTGTGTATGTGTCTCGAGGAGAGGAATGAACCAAATGGTGCAGTGCTAATTTTACTGTGCTTCTCTCACTGTTCAGAAAATTATGTTTTTTCTCTCCTGTCCTTGCTGAGGGACTATTTATCAAAATAGTTCTTCAAAGTAAAATTCTTTTTCACCTGAGTTTTGCATATATATTGTGCATTTAGGGGATCATAAATTTTTAGAAGAAAATATAGGCTTGAGAGCTCAGTAAAACTCAGAGTAACAAGACAGACTTTAAAGTGTATCAACCAGAGGAAAAAAACTCCTTTCAGCTAAGTGAAAAATAATTAATCTGTTGTGCATTGTGGTTTCTGAAGCAGTACTGTAGGCAAATGAAAGTGCAATTTAGCGTCAGTTTGCTTTTCTCAGGTTCATCAGTGAAGAATTGGAGTGCAACTTTTGGGAAGAACCTTGTGGTGAACAGGTCTGCCTTAGGTGGGAATAACTGAGATTAGTCTCCAGGAGGCCAGCAGCAGTCTGCTCATGTGCTTAACAGCACTCACAATACCACACTCACTAAGAAGCATCTGCTGTCTGCACGTGGGACTCTCCCTTTTCTTTGTGAGGGAAGTCTGTCATGTCAAAGGTGGACTGGAGTTTAAGAGACTTTCAGACAAAACTCTTTCACTAAATGTTGGAGATGTCAGCCTTGGGAGTGCTGTGATTGCTCCTAAGCACCCTAGTGAAGCATCACTTCTGGAAGTGCTACACACTTAAATATTGCTCCCTCTAAGCAAACAATCTCAAGATGTGTTCCTCCTCACTTGCAGCTTATCAAGCGAAAAAATAAAAAAAGAAAATTGAGACTTTTTCCTTTCTTCAGTTCAGAATTCAGGTAAGAACTATTGTGCCAATGACATTTTATCATCATTATAAGTGCAAGTGGTCAGTTGCAAGACAGTGTGGACAAGTGATATGACATGTAATATGACTGGTAAAGTTGTAAAATAAAAAATAAATTCAAAAAGGGGGAAAAAGAAAAGAGGTGCTGTAATCCCTATTGGTAGGTATCCTGCTCTCTATTAATATACAGAGTGTGCCTCTCATAAAGGCCAATGTGACAAAGTGGAATTACTATTTGGAAAGTGACAAAAATTGCATGAAGCAAGTTCTGCATATCTAAGTGTACTAAACAGTTCCTTGGAAGAGCATGTCATCATTTAAAAGTATACATAATAGTTTTAAAGCAGTGAAATTATTTTTACTATGAATAATTCATCTCCTGTACTCATCATGTAAAGGGGTGGTGACTTCATTTATCAACAAAATACTTTTTATTGACACTAAGAACAGCATTTAATTGAACCTCTTTCCTCAATTATCGTCAGAACAGAGTTTACACTTGTGCTTTGGAAAAATGTTTTAGGAAGATTTATCAGAGCTGCAAAAAAAGCTGTCCATGAACTAATGGAATTATATTATCTTTGAATTCTCTCCACCAGAACTTAGAATGGTCACTAATTCCTTTCTTTGCTCTTTTGGTGTTTGCAAAGGCTTCACTAAAGCCTGAATTGATATAATTATTGGCTTGGATTGTTAGAGATTTAGGCCAGATGGCTATGGGTTTCTAAAGTCCCAGTTGCTTGTGTTAGCTTTTCTAGTTTGCCTATAGGGTTTGAGGATCAGCAATTTGAAAGGGCTGCAAACTTGTAAAACAGTATTATTCATGGGGGCAGAATGTTCATCAGCGTGACCCACTACTAAATACATTCATTATGGGCATTTCTATTCTGCACAATTTGCCACACGGTGCTAGTTTGTGGAAGAAAAAAAAAGAGACAATGGCTTATAAAATGCTTTTGAATGCTTAAAAAGAAGGAGAGTTCACACTGAGCCTCCTCTGCTTTCTTTTTCAGCAAAAACCTTCCTAGTGACTTTGGCTGAGCTCTGCTGAGAGTAAGTAAATTGGGCACATAAGTGATTTACTCTTTACATTTTTGGATATGCCGTGGGGAGAACGTAAGAGAGGGAGAAGAGCAATAAAAGAGTGATGATGGTATCCTTATGGGCAATAAACAAATGGACAAAGCTAGCAGAAAAACAAAGAGAAACATAGCAAGCCTGTGGATAAAATTATAAAAGCATATGTAAAATGGAAGGAGAAGTTAACAAAGATACATTTGAAATTAGAAAAATGCGTCAGCTTCCATGTTCTGAATGCAGCCTGAAGCTCACACACAAATCTGTAAAATTTCTGGTGTGCACAAAACACATGCTCGACTCAGGTATAAGATTATATTTTTGTGTGCAAATGTGTGGGAGTGTAAGTAGTTTTCTGCAACATCAGAAAGGAGAGGATTTTGTCATTTTCTAAACATTCTGTCTTGTGGCTTCTTTTCCTTTAAAACACTTGGCTTGTAGAAAGTGTGCTTAGCACAGACTGTCACGGTGGAGCATGAAGTGCTGTTTCAGATAGGATGAAAAAGATCCTCTGAAGTAGCACTGGAAGAGCAAATAAAAAAGCTCGCAGACAATCGCGCACACGAACAGACAGAGGAACGGGGCTCAGGCAGAAGAGGCAGCTGCGCTGAGGGCAGAGATGCTGCGACAGGCAGCCAGGGAAGGACCGGAGAATGCAAAATTACTTGAGAAGAAGGAGGATAGGTTTCGTGGAGTGGAGGAGCTCTCGCTGGGCTCCAGGCAGGAGCACACATTCTGGGGACATGCAGGCTGTAGGTAAACAAGCAGCAAGAAGACGCTCTTGCGGCACGGAGAGCGAGACGTCACCCCCAGCTCTTTTACTAAGCAAACCCACTTAAAAGCTCCCAGCGAGTTAAACAAGGGGGAACCTAAAAGTATGTAAATAAGGAGCGCGATCGCATTTCTCGTGGCAGGAAGGGGAGGAATTAAAATCAGAACCCCGCTTGAAACTGCCATGAAAATTCGGAGGGTGGGGAGGAGAGATGTTGATTTAAAGTTGCCCATTAATCATCTGTGGCCCCCAACCCCCATCGTTGGCGGCGAGCGGGTGCTGGCCGAGGGGCCGCCCGCGCTCCCGGCTCCCCCGCCCCGGCGCGCCGGGCTGCGGGCCCCCTCCCCTCCCCTTCTCTGCCCTCCCCTCCTCTCTCCTCCCCGGCTGATTGGCTGCACTGGGCTCAGCACAGGCCGGGCAAAAGCTTTGTCTGGGGACTTGGAGTGAAGTTGCGGAGGATTTTAGGCTGGAGCCGGCGAGGGAGGGCGTTCAGTCCGGCGGCGAGTGCGGAGAAGGACGGGCGGACGGGCTGCAGATCCATCCCGCCAGCTCCCGGCGGGCCCTGGATGCTGGCGGCGGGAGAGCAGCACGGTGCCCCGGAGCATCTCAGCCTGGAAGAGGAGCGCTGAATCAAATGAGAAAGCGTGGATTGCTTACAGATTGTATCTGGATGTCCCGGCACGGTGTGTATGAAAAAAGCAGAAAGTTTTCTGATCTGTAAGTTATTAATACTTGGCTGGCTAGAAAAGGCGTTTTCAAGTTGGAAAGGACCAGATGTGCTTTGGGTTTAAGGTACCAAAGGAAGGCAAAATAATTGCTTTTTAACTTACTGGGAGAAATTAATTGCAAAAACTTACAAATGTATCGAATCGGCGGTAAAATGCACTTTCTATCCGTTTTTGCACTGATCGTAATATCGTGCAATAATGCAGCTCTGGGCAAGAATTTGAAATACAGGATTTATGAGGAGCAGAGGCTTGGATCAGTAATTGCAAGACTATCGGAGGATGTTGCTGATGTTTTATTGAAAATGCCTAACCCTTCCTCAGTTCGGTTTCGAGCCATGCAGAGGGGAAATTCTCCTTTGCTTGTAGTCCGTGAGGATAATGGAGAAATCAGCATAGGAGCTAAAATTGATCGGGAACAACTGTGCCAAAAGAACTTAAACTGCTCCATAGAATTTGATGTGATCACTCTGCCCACTGAACATCTGCAGCTTTTCCATGTTGAAGTTGAAGTGCTGGATATTAATGACAATTCTCCGCAGTTTTCCAGAGCTCTAATCCCCATTGAGATATCAGAGAGTGCAGCTGTAGGAACTCGGATCCCTTTGGACAGTGCTTTTGATCCAGATGTGGGAGACAATTCCCTTCACACTTATTCCCTTTCTGCAAATGATTTTTTTAGCATTGATGTGAGAACCAGGACTGATGGTGCTAAGTATGCAGAGCTGATTGTGGTTAGGGAGCTGGACCGTGAGTTGAAGTCGAGTTACGAACTACAGCTCACTGCCTCTGACAAAGGGGTGCCTCAGAGATCTGGGTCATCCCTCCTGAAAATCAGCATTTCTGATTCCAATGACAACAGCCCTGTGTTTGAGCAGCAGTCGTACGTTATCCAGCTCTTGGAAAACTCTCCTATTGGGACTTTGCTCATAGACCTCAATGCTACTGATCCAGATGAGGGCGCCAATGGGAAGGTTGTGTACTCCTTTAGCAGTCATGTGTCTGCCAAAATTATAGAAACTTTTAGGATAGACCCAGAAAAAGGTCACCTGACCCTGCTGAAGCAAGTGGACTACGAAGTAACCAAATCCTACGAAATTGACGCTCAGGCTCAGGATATGGGGCCAAATTCTATTCCAGCTCACTGCAAAATTATAATTAAAGTTGTGGATGTGAATGACAACAAGCCAGAAATTAACTTAAATCTGATGTCCACAGAGAGAGAAGAGGTAGCTTACATTTCTGAAGGGTCACCCCTGGACACCTTTGTTGCCCTGGTCAGAGTGCAAGATAAGGACTCTGGTGTGAATGGAGAGATTGTTTGTAAGCTCCATGGTCATGGTCACTTTAAACTTCAAAAGACTTATGAAAATAACTATTTAATCTTGACTAATGCCACTCTAGATAGGGAAAAGAGATCTGAATACAGCTTGACTGTAATAGCAGAAGACAAGGGAACACCAAGTCTCTCCACAGTAAAACACTTTACTGTCCAAATCAGTGATGAAAATGACAACCCACCCCGCTTCCAGACAAACAGATATGAAGTTGTTATCTTGGAAAACAACTCTCCGGGAGCATACATCACATCGGTCACAGCCACAGACCCAGATCTAGGTGACAATGGGCAGGTGACATACACTATTTTGGAGAACTCTGTTTTGGGAAGTTCCATAACCACCTATGTGACCATTGATCCCTCCAACGGGGCAATCTATGCCCTGCGGACCTTTGATCATGAAGAAGTAAATCAAATTGCCTTCGTGGTCCAAGCTAGGGATGGAGGGAGCCAGCAACTTGTTAGCAACACCACGGTTGTACTCACCATCATTGATGAAAATGACAACGCTCCTGTCATCGTGGGGCCAGCGCTACGCAACAGCACGGCAGAAATCTCAATCCCTAAAGATGCTGAGATTGGCTTTCTTGTCACCAGGATAAGGGCTACAGACAGAGACTCTGGTATGAACTCTGAACTCAGCTGCTCCATAGTTGCTGACAAGGAAAACAGTATCTTTGTGATGGATCCCCAAACCTGTGATATCTCTATCAACGTCAGTGTTGAATCAGTTCCAGCAAAACAATGGGAATTTTTGGTGATAGTCCAGGATAAAGGCAGCCCACAGCTTAGTACTAAAGCTCTTCTGAAATGTACAATTTTGGAGCATGTGTATTCATTTCCAAGCACCGAAGCAACTTTGGTAAGCCAACCGTCCCTGGACATCTCCATGATAACGATTATATCCTTAGGATCAATATGTGCTGTGTTGTTGGTTATTATGGTTATCTTTGCTACGAGGTGCAATCGAGAGAAAAAGGACACCAGGTCTTACAACTGCCGCGTGGCCGAATCAACCTACCAGCACCATCCAAAACGCCCCTCCAGGCAGATCCACAAGGGGGACATAACGCTGGTGCCAACGGTTAACGGCACTCTACCCATCAGATCTCACCACAGAGCTTCGCCGTCGTCGTCCCCGGCCCTGGAGAGGGGTCAGATGAGCAGCAGGCAGAGCCACCACAGCCACCAGTCACTGAACAGCCTGGTGACCATCTCCTCGAACCACGTGCCTGAAAATTTCTCCCTGGAACTCACCCACGCTACGCCGGCTGTCGAGGTAAGGTCCAGACCTTGCTTCTGCACATCCATTTATGCAGACGCTCATTCGGAAGCACACACGCACCCTGAGTGCAATCTGTGAGAGCAAGAGGCAGACAGGTCTGTGCCTCATGGGAATGTGTCTTGGATTTCTCTGCAACGTCACAGCTTTTCAGTTTTACTCCAATATCAGCAGATTCCATTACCCTGGGGAACAGGGTAAAATCTGTTGTTAACAGCATTATTCCTTGTCTCTTCCCTGTAAGGTCAAGACAGTGGGGTGGAACATAGTGCTCTGCACTGGTTAACTGTTCACTCTTTCTTCCTTGCCTTCCCTCTCCCTCTGTACAGATCCATCTGGGAAAGGGTGCCTGAGTATTTATATTCAGAAACAATCCAGGAAACTCTTTTATTATTTATTTACTATTAAACTCTTTTATAAATGAAGAACTAAAAAGTTCTGGCAAAGTTTGAGTAACATATGATCACTGTATTTCAAACTTGGAAACTCCCTGTCTCGGTTTTTACTGCAAATGCAGGATCATGGCTTAAATAAATGAGACCTGCATCCTGGTAACTCTTTACATATTAAAAAAGACTATTTTATTTTGATTTAGGATCCTGGAATGGTAAAGGTTTGATTCTAATATATTAAACCAAAACAAAACTCCACCTCTGTTTAATTGCTTGTTTTACTTGTTAAGGAATTATTTATTATGAGTTCAGAGGCTAATGAACAGCCATGAACTTCCTCATTGTACAGTCTTGAGATGTTTCCTGTGTCAGACACTACACTACCGAGTAGTCTGTTGTACTGCCTTATATATGTGCAGGGATTTGATTTAATTAAATCTTAAAGGAGAAATAAATAAACCACAAACAAACCTGAGAAGAAAAATGGTTTTACAGCTAAGAGCTCGAGCTTCCATTTCAAGGAATCAGTATTTTCACCTTTTCTTTAGCAGGTTTCTCAGCTTCTCTCAATGCTTCACCAGGGCCAGTACCAACCAAGGCCAAGTTTTCGAGGAAACAAGTATTCCAGAAGCTACAGGTAAGGATCCACATTGTGCTGCTACATATGAATGTACATGGATCAGAAAATACAGACATATATTTTTAAACAAAAAGTGTACATTTGTACACTGTACAAAAAGTGTAACATACTTGTGGTAATGTAGTTCTCCACAATTCTCTTTACAGATACGCCCTACAAGATATGGATAAATTCAGCTTGAAAGACAGTGGCCGGGGTGATAGTGAAGCTGGAGACAGTGATTATGATTTGGGGAGAGAGTCTCCAATTGACAGACTTCTTGGGGAAGGATTCAGTGACCTTTTCCTTACAGATGGGAGAATTCCTGCAGGTAAGAGCACAGTGGAAGCTGAGCAGTTTATTTACAGTACTGCCTGGCTGTCACTTTGATAAAACTACTACTGAGAAAGCAAAAATTCTTTAGCTTTCAAGTCCTATGTTTCCTTCCTTTTTTACTTTACTTCATGAAAAATACTGAGTTGAAGCCTTGATGTATCTACTAAAATGAAAACTCAGATACAACTGCAAATCTACCCAGATCCGTGCCTACTTTTTTTGTTACTCACATTATGAGCTGGCTCCAAATTCCTCATAAAAGTCCAAGTCCTTAGAATTTTAATGACTGGGTGGATGTTTTTGCAAAGCCAGGCAGTTGTGGTTTGTTAAAAATACAGTGAACTATAATTTGGGAGATAGATTTTCCACAGTGGATTTGATCCATATGATACAAACTTTTACCATTTAGAAAATGAGTGTGAAAGTGAAATAGAAATATGGATGGAGAAGAAATAAAGGTTTTTTTCCCCACTGAAAAGTGAACTTGAGTGGCAAGGGAATGTTCTAAGTATGTCCCAGGTTTTAAATCTTGCAATTGTAATTTCTGGAAGGAAGAGCTTAAGAGATACAGTTCAGGGGCAGAGGGCAGAAAAGAAAAAAAATTAGAAAAGAGTGAGTGGCAGTAGGATAAACACACACATATATATATATATCCATGTGTATGAAGTATTGCTTTTAAATTTATGCCCAAATAAAAGTTGAATAAAAGGTCATGGGAATTCATGCTTAGTACAGATAGAAAAATTTTGTAATTACTTTAATCATTATACAGCCTCTGGTTGTTCCCTAGGTCTTGTTCTTACTTCAAATCTTATTTATTTTCTCTGTACAACCAGAGGGCCAGAGAATTTCAGTAGGGTTCACTGAACCAAGTTTATAAATTAAAAAAGTTTAGTAAAATAATTAAATAAATAGAGGCCCTTTGCTCTGGGGGATGGTGCAGCACATGGCCCTCCTAAAGTGACCCCCTTGTATTAACCAGGGTTGTTATGTTAGGCAAGACAGAATGCCAAAAATTCAAATGGTTTTTCTTATACATTTTAACTTTAAAATTTTCTGTGCATATTTTGCTCCAGTCTAGGTCTTGTATCACATACCCAGCTGTTCACCTACATCCTCAAATGTGCTCAAAACCTGAGGCCCTGAAGAGTTACTCTGTTTTCAGAATCTTTAACCTAAATCTGGACTTCCAATATATTTTTATCCTCATCCTCCCTAACTCCTACTACTTATTTGTCTGACAGCTAGCATGAGACGTGTCTCATTCTCTCCTATGCTTTAGCAAGGAGGCAGGGAGGGATCTGCTGGAGCTCTCAGCTGGCCTGGGGAACTTAAAATGCAATGATGTTTGCACTGGCATCCAGCCTTGCTGCTGCCAAGGAAGAGTGATCCCTTTACAGTGGGCAACTGGGGACTGCCAGCAGACAAGGAATGGTTGTCCTCTTAGCTGGCTGAAATGCCCATGACCCATTTTCAGCTCTTACAATTCCCTCTCTACACAGTAAGCCCAAGGATAGGATTTCAAAAAATGCCAGGCTAATTAAATTCAAAATAAGGGAAACTCCTCTCAGTGCAGACAGAACTGGGTTGGGCTATCAACATTGGTATTTAATCTCACCCAGATGTCCATTTACTGCTATGTGTGGCCTTAATTCTTCAGATAAATCTATTGAATGTGTTCAGATGAGACCTGAATTGATCTACAATCCCCATATATGGAAAGGAAAAGAAAACTTCCTGAAGGTTTCCTGTTCTCCATTCTGAAAGGTTTCTGCATTGTCAGTCTGGACACAGGCAAAATTGCTGTGGGAAGGTCCTTTCAGTTTGTCTGTTTAAGGTGGAACAAGAAAGGAATGGAGCCAGTCACTCAAAACTCCACAAATTACATGATCAGAAAGGTCCATAACTGTCCTTGGAAGAAGTGTTTCTTTTTCTTTTTAAATCTTAACCAGCAAGCTTTAAATTCCTGGGGTGGGGGAGAAGATAAAGGAAAAGCTGTTGTGCATCTGGACATTTTTTTAAATTTATTGCTGATTTAAGGACGGATTGTGTCACCATTCAGTTATTTCAGAGTATCTTTTGATCTTACGTTCAGGAATGTCAGAATTTCTTATTTCAAAGCAAAACCATTCCTGGTAACAACAGCTGCAAAACTGATGCTAATACAAACTTCACTATTAATGAAATGGTAGACTACTAAAATCATCTAATTAATTTAAAGGAGTCTTAAAGGAGTCTTCTTAGTTAGAAGTGTAATCCTCACCTTCTGGGATGACTTGAGAACTGGTCATGGATCACTTAGATGTCTTTAGACACTTCTACCTCTTGGGCATTTTCTGTAAAACATCGTACATGGGAACAAATGCAGGCATTTCAGTCACTTGTATAAAACCTCAGCCAGTGATAGATTCTAGTTTGCTTTGTTTGCTTGAAACTTCCTGGATCAGCAGTTATTTTGCAATTGATTGTGCAATATCCAGAATGCAGTCTGAGCTTGTAATCTTGAAGAAATTTTGCATGCATGACATGGAAAAAGTTTATACTCATAGGAATGGAAAGGCCATTAGGAAAGCAAACAATATGATAGGCTGTGTAAAGTGCAAAAATAAATAGTGCTGACAGTATGAAAGGAGGACTTTATAAATCACTGGTACATCCTAAACTGGAATACTCTCTTCAGTTCTGCTTACACCACTACAAAAAGATTTTTTCATAAACGGAGTGGATCCAGAGCCAGATGGGAAATGTGTTGAGGGAGCAAGAAAAAATTCCAAGTCGTGACTGCAAACATTTCTTATTTAGTCAGTATATACTGAGGAAGAACAAGAAACTCTCTTTTGTGTAGAGTAATCTAACCATTAAGTGATTAGGGCAGGAGTTTCTTATGGTCAAAATATGCATGTCTGTCATTTCTGAAAGCTCTCTTGAAGTTGGTGACTGAAACCCATTAGGGCCCCAGCAGCACCCAGATCTTCTCCAGCAGATCTGGCAGGCACACAGACACCTAGCCTGAGGCAGGGCTTTGTGCCCTATGGTCAGCTCCCTTTGGAGTGGAAAATTTAGCATCTCTCCTGGCACATCCCTCGCTGTCAAATTGGGCTTTGCCTGTCCCTGCTTCCAGGAACCATTCCCAGACCTCTTGGAATGTTTGCAGTGCCCCTTTTGTGGACCAGTTTAGACCAGTGTAGCTCTCATGGTTGCAGTCATTTGCCCCATCTTACTGCTTCTACCTGAAAGACATCAATAAACCAAGAAACAGAGAGGAACTCTGTTGTCTTCTGCTCTTCAGCCCTCATGGCTGACCTGGATTCAATCCAGTGGGTTATGCCAAGGCCTGAGCCAGCATGGACCAGTAACCCGAGCTACAGAGATGCAAGTGCATGTGAGAGTATAAATCCAGTATAAAAACCAGAGTCATACAGGCTGGGAATGAGACCCTAGGTATTCTGATAGTGGATTAAAATTTAACTGATTTAGTTGAAAAGGTAATATGGCAGTGGGTCACCTTGAGTTCTACATACATCTCATCATCAGAACAAAGGAATTGTTTAATGGAAAAGGAGATTCCTCTGCATGTTACTATTCTTTGTTCTTTATTTCCCCTGTCCATTTATTCCCACTTGATTGCTCTGATATGCCTCACCAGTTGCTTGTGGAAGACTTCTCTACAACTCAGTTGAGTGCTTGGGGGTAGAAATTTATTCTTTTTATTTTATATTTTTTAATGAGCTAATCTACAAAGGGCTTGTATGGCTTCAAGCCACAAGTGCTTGTTTTTCCACCCGGAATTTACATGCTTATCTTCAGTTAAGAGATTGCATTACTGTCGTACATGAACTGCACTGATTGTTCTCGTTCTTGGCAGTGCATGTACCAGACCATTTGTATTTGCCACCTTCTTGCACACAGAAGGTGAAAGGCAACACCAGGTTTGACCATCTCTGGGGAAGTCCAGCCCTGGTGTCAGGAATGCCTGTGAGTGCAGGTGCTGTGTGCAGCAGGAGGCGATGCTCACCCTCCTCGTGTGTCTCTTGCAGCGATGCGCCTGTGCACAGAGGAGTGCCGGGTCCTGGGCCACTCCGACCAGTGCTGGATGCCTCCGCTGCCCTCTCCCTCCTCCGACTACAGAAGCAACATGTTCATCCCTGGGGAGGAGTTCCAGTCACCCCAGCAGCACCTGCAGCAGCAGCAGCAGCATCAGGGCCTCGAAGAGGATGCCCAGGCAGCTGATGCCGGCGAGAAGAAGAGCTTTTCAACCTTTGGGAAGGACTGCCAGAGTGAGGAGGAACCAGGGGACTCCTGCACCTCCTCCCTCCTCTCCGAAATGAGCAGCGTCTTCCAGCGCCTGCTGCCTCCCTCGCTGGACGCCTACACGGAGTGCGGTGAGATGGATCGCTCCAACTCGCTGGAGCGCAGGAAGGGACATTTGCCAGCCAAGACTGTAAATTACCCGCCGGGGGTGGCAGCCTGGGCAGCCAGCACGCATTTCCAAAACCCTGCCAACAATGGGCCCATCCTGGGGACTCACTCGGGCGCGCAGCCCTCCTCCAAATGGCTGCCAGCCATGGAGGAGATCCCGGAGAATTACGAAGAAGACGATTTCGACAATGTGCTCAACCACCTCAGCGACGGCAAACACGAACTCATGGATGCCAGTGAGCTGGTGGCAGAAATTAACAAGCTGCTGCAAGATGTCCGGCAGAACTAATTGTTTCAAAAGCCTATTTTTCCATATTTATGGAAAACTGGAAGGGGAAAAAAAAGAAAGAACAAAAAATAGACTGAGAAGAACTGGCATTGCCAACTAGTTGCATTTATCATAAATGTGTCTGTGTATGTTGAATATTAAAATACTGTATTTTCATATGTACACAATGCAAGTGTGATTATCTTTATCTGTATTTTAAAAATACATTTGTACCTTATATTTATGTGTAATTTAACAAATAAATTTTATTTTTGTACACCTACAGCAAGCATGTTTTCCTAAATGTATATAGATGGTACCACCCTTGTCAAACTTAGGGAATTCTTGCCACACAGGCATGTTAAAATAAAAAAGGAATATTGTTTTCCTTTATTATTTCTTTCAAAGGTTTCAAGTACAAATTCAAAGCACTGAAAAAGTTATGCAAATGTTAGTCTCAGTAAATGATCCAACACCTTTTTGCAATGTTTTATTCTTACAATAAAGAATTGTAACTCCCTTGAAACCTAAAATGTCCTTTTTTATTTTGATGCTTTTGGTCTACAGAATCATTTTCTCACTTAATTAATGAATTATTGCAGGCTGAGGTCTTCCTTTCTTTGGCACATAAGTGTTTTCCCCAATGAACAAATCATGGAATTCAGTGATGGGTCTTCCACTGTGATCTCTGCAAAAAATTGTAAATTTGTTGTGCTGTTATTACACTGCAAAGCCAGTTGAAGTCAGCAGTGTATACTTGAAAGACAGCAATAAAATCAGCTTTTCTGACCTCAAGCTGAATTCTGAATTAATGTAAATACAAAAATGTCAAGGAACTGCTTTATCTTTGTAAATGACACCAAAATAAAAGGAATGTTGCATCTTCCCGAAAAACAGCTATATTTTACCTCTTCAAAGCAGCTACATTTTTATATTAGCTATATTTTCTGTTGTAAATGTGCCAGTATTTTATTTAAGAAGTAGGACAGAAATGTTTGAACTTCCTAGAAAAGAGCAAGCCTGCAGGTACATTTGCTCTGGCTGCATCCCATCCTTCCACAGTGAGGCTTCTCTCTGTCCTGAAGTTTAGTGAAAAGTCATTTATATTGTGGTGCCACTGCCACTGCCACTGGGGGTGATGTAGCTAATATTGCTCAGATAAAAGTCAATGTTGTCCTTTTAGTTCCTGTTTTCAAAACTATTTTTTGTTAGCCTGTCATACACAAGGAGATCTTTGTAATAGTAAACAAATTGATATTACAGTTGAGAAACATGGGTGGGTTTTGAACCCTCATGCTCATTTCAGGAGTGTTAAGAGATGGCCATAAAAGCCGGTATTTTGGGCATCTATGCAAATGTGTATTTTCTAAGATATTTATTTTTTGCCAGAACTGTGAAAAACTGTCTGAATAATCCAAGTCAACCTGGGCAAAAAACGGATGCATTTGTTCTGGAGAATTGCACTTGCAAAGTGTCTTATAAAATAATTTTTTTAATGCTAGATACAAAAATTCCTGCTTAATGTTACCCCCCAAAAGCAAGAATTTTGTTGCATGCATAAGCTTCATTTGTTTTCTTTGTGTGCAAGGAAACTTTAATCTCCTTATTGCTTTCACATTGCTATAGATGTGACATTTGAAGATGTGTAGGCATTTGTTGACACTTGAACAATGGAGAGATTCTCCACTTGTTTACACCTCAGGAGCTCATGCTATGATTTAGTGGTTAGAAATATCAGGACCTCACATTGGGAGGTTTGTTACAGCACCTTTGAGTGCCAACAGGACATCAGTCTCATTGAGCTGCCATCCACTTTTGAGAGGAAGAAGTTGTAACACCTCATTAAATATTTGACCCCTTTTCCCTGTTTTTACCCTTCATTCCTACTAATAGGCATTATTGGCCCCACAAGCCTCACCTGGGTCCCATTCTCTCACTTGCCCTCACTCCGAGGGCTCAGACTGGAGCAGGCAGTTCTTCTATGAGTGTTTGTCCTCTTTGGCTCTCAGGGTCAACCTGGGACTGACTTTATAGCTGTGCCACCAACCCTTATCCAGCTGCTGCTGACAGGAATCCTTGGATCTTCATCCTGATTTGTCAGCTTGGCATGCTGAGGGCTGACAATGGATCCCTTTGCCCGTCCCTCGCTGCACCTGCTGCGTCCAGGTCCTGTGCTTTGTCGATGTGGGTGCTGCTCATGTTGGGATTGGTCTCAGCTCCTGGTCTTCTTGGTGCTTTAAAACAGCAAGATCAAGCCCACTCTGAAGCTAGGATGCTGTAACAGTCCTAAAGTCCACAAGGACATAACTTCCTCCTCCTTAACGAGGTTGTTTCTGTCTCACCTCAACCCTCCCCTTGCGGTTTCTCCCTTCTTCAGCATCCGTTTTTAGCCCTGTTCTCCAAGTTCCCTCATCCTTACCTCATGTAAGTCTTGTCTCTCTCACTCCATTTCCCTTAAAACCTGACCCACATACTAGTCCTTCACAGCCCATAGATATGCTTACAGAGTATATATATCCTATCCCAATAATCCTGCCCATGACTCAGTTTCCCAGTTTCTATCTCTTTAGCTGGATCTAGCTAGCACATCCCTCAAATCCTCTCTTGCCCTAACTTTCTGATGTGTAATTGTAATTACAATGTAATTGTAAGCTCCACTGGATTCCTGAATTCTTCTACACCCAATGCCTTTTTTTTGGGTGCCTGTACAGCATGGAAAGAGCTGACTTGCATGGCTAAACCTCCCCACTGCTGACTTTTCATAGAAGTGGGAGGGTCAGGAAAGCAATTCTGAAGACAAAACTCATGCCTGCCTGGTTATGTGATTCCAGCCTGGGTACACGGAGTGTGTGAGGTGCACAGAGGGACTGGTGGTTATGTTTAAAATGTACAAGGTGGCAGTTTGAAAATAATTATTGAACTTGTAGATTATTTTTCCATTGACATGGATAAAACATTGCTGTCTGTTACAACAGCAGCAGCAGAGTATGAAACCCCCCTCCAAGTGGTGTAGATTCCTACACCATGCAGATAGCTGTTTCTCCTTATTTCTAGAGGAAGAAACATTCAGAATCAGACTGCTTTCCTCTGTCTACAAGCTTGCAGGGTAGGCTGATAAGCTTCATTTTCACAGTCATATCATCCACTAGGGATTACCAACCTGTTTTAAATTTAAAACCCTTAAATCAGTTTATGCCTGCTGGCCTATGTCTCATGGATAGTCTCAATGATTTAAAGAGCCATTGTTTGCAGAGAGGACTTTCTAGAAAAAGTAGATTTGCAGTGAATTTCTCTGGTACCACTAGGCATCCAAATATCATAAAACACGTAAGTTTTTCCTAGAGGGGATTTCTGTTCCAGTGCACAGGAATAGTATTTGGTATGTGCATTGCTGCAAGAATCTTATCATGCAAAGAGACCAGTAATAAGACCAATCTCCAGGAACAAGAATATTTACTTAGATTATATCTGAAATGCATCAGAGTTTGAGTTGTATTTATTATTGATAGGAAGCTTATTAAAATTTCTGTAGATAACAATAAATGAGAGAAAAATGTATCTTAATCCTGCTTGGTTTAGAATTCCTCTTTTTCTCAGGCTTCCTTTATAAATGAGAGAAATTATATAATATTTATATAAGTGTATGTAGACATCTATAAAAACCCTAGCACCAAATCTCTTCTGCGTAAAAAAAGGGAAAACTGATAGTATGCAGATTAAATAAAATGTATAATAAATCTGGATTTGCTGTGTTTTGACAACTTATAGAGAATTAGGGGTTGCTGGTGTGGTGTAAGCAGCAAACATGAGGATGATTGCCCAGAACACAAGTTCCTAGTACTTCTCTAAATGCTTACTAGTTTTATTGTTCTTGGTGGTATAATGACAGAAAAGGTTGTGAAAATTGGCAAACAGTAATTACCAAAATACTTATTATCCCTGTAAGTGTTCAAGGCCAGGTTGGGTGGGCCTTTGAGTTGAGTGGTCTGGTGGAAGGTGTCCTTGACCATGGCAAGGGATTGGAACAAGCTGATCTTTAATGTTCCTTCCAACCCAAACAATTCCATGTGCTAGTGATTCTGGCATTCCTCCTATATATAGAAATACTGAGACTTTTGAGCAAATACGAAGTTTATTAATGGATGTTCAGCAACTACTTTTCTCCAGACTCCATGTAAACGTTTTATATTCACTTCTGAAATGGTTACATTAAAAAAAGCACTGAAATAATGATCAGAGTTTTTTACCACTGATTTAAGTTGTGTTTAAGCATTTCTGTCACTGCTGCATCACACTTTGCTATTAAGTGCCCATTAGGATAAACACATTGAGAGGATGTGGCTGTCAATAATGTCTTTGCTACATTCTTTACCCTGTTTGTGTTTATAGTTGCTATATCTAAGAACAGCAATAGAAATCAAACAAAAGCAACCATAAAATCTTTAACCCTTACAGTTTCCTTACCTTTTTTAGTACAATATTGGAATTCATAGAAAATGCCTAGAAGTTTAAGTTCTTTCTCTGCAACCTGCAGAGGATTTCACTTTCCCAAGATCAGAAGACTTGGAAGCCTCCATTTTTAACATTAGGTTAACACAGCATCTGACGTGGGAGACTATGGTGTACATGCATTTTCTTTCAATAAGAAATGTCCAGGCACAATTTCTCTGCTTTCTGTATCCAAGGGTCAAATTCTGCCTGCACACAAAACTTGACCTACAACATTTTCTGCAGTGCAGTTTATATAAATAATAATAATAAAAAAGGAAGTGATAATATAATAAAATCAGTCAATAAAAAATATTCATAATTAACAACCCTGCCGTATTTTACATCCTCAGAGCTGTAGAGTCAAAAAAGACTGAGCACTTGTAAAAAGTAATATTCTGGGATCAAGTAGCCTCCTAGTGGAAAAAGCCTCTCTGAAGAGACACACAGGAACAGTTTAAACCATACTCTAAAATCTATTTACAGCACAGTTGGTAGATAATACTTTGTTTAATTAAAACTCAGTGGAAACCCTGGAAAAACTGGCTGATAACTGAAGCAGAAATCTGACCAATGCACACATTCTCCAACCCCTTGCCCAAGGATCAGTGTGGGAAACACAATGAGAAATGACCATGCAAACAGTTTTATGGCTCACAGGATGTATGTAAAGCTTCACCAGGCATCCAGTTTCATGGCATGACTTTGCAATCCATTGCCCAGCTCTGTGCTGTTGTAGGTGTGCCTCCAAACACTCACACAAGACTAGACTCCAGAGGAAATGCAGGAAGAGAAAAAGGAGGAATGCATGCTGTGCTTCCAGCCAGTCACTCCTAAACTCTCATTTGTTTTGTTTTTTTATCTCTGTGGCTAAAAATATGTGTTTTAAACTCTAAATAAAGGCAGCAGCTTCAATGGGAAAATTTGAAATTGTGTGGCAGGGTAGTGGCTAGAAGAGATTGAAATTTTAACAAGAAGTTGAAGCTTCCTGTGAAGACAAAGGGATTTGAAGCTGGGCTGTCTCATAGCTCAGATAATGACAAAGTATACACTGTATTTTCATATATTTTGTGAGAATTTCAATATGCTCTTTTCCTGAAGATAGCAGAGATAATGGTTGAGTTTTATTTAAGAAAAATCAAAATCTAGCCTAAAATATTTTTAAAAATGTTTGCATTTAATCCAAGTCCAGTATGCAGCCCTCTCAGAGATGGCTGTGGAGGGTGATCTTTCTCCATAGACTGGAGGTTTAATCCATACTGCCATAATCTGCTTTTCTTAGTCATTTGTTCAGGTCTGACATTTGCTGTCTAACACGAAGTTCTTCCCATGTATTGCACAGAAAGCACGTGAGCACTATAGATCCTATTATTTTAAAAGGTACATATGCTGCTTTGTGCATTCAGCCTTCAATTGCTGTGAAAATTAGTGTGAGATGAAGCCTAGCTCTACTTTGCTTAATTCAAATATTTCCTTCATTTTTGTTTTGTTCATTTTCTCTATGGTTTGGACTCCAATAACCTTAATCTCAATAAACCTGAATAATTTTGTAGTGAAAAATAAATAGCGAGGGTGGGCAAAGGCACTGGGAAGCCAATGTTGTCTCATGTTGTCTAGGAGAGCTCTCTGCATGTGGAGTCCATAGAGATTTTACAGCAAATATGGACAGTGATAACCTTGAATATTTCTTTTGTACTAAATTATTGTCCTGGTTTAAGAAACAGGTATCTGTCCAGGAAGGTGGGAACCTTCCTGGAATGGAAAGTACGACCCCCTTCCCTCCAAATTATTATAACTTTGAAGTTATGGGGCTTTTGGATGAAGACAGGGACAAAGGAATATCAGTTATTTATTAGAGTAGATATAGCAAGACAAACAAACACCAACAACAGCAGCAGCACCAACCAGC
>VZRX01023305.1:242515-271759 GCA_013398075.1 Notiomystis cincta | reverse complement strand
TGGACGTGGATTGTGCGTGTGGCCGCAGCCTCCTGGGGGCCGTCGGGGGAGCGGAGCAGGGGCCAGTCTGTGCCGGGGAACAGAGCCGGGTGGCTTTGGGTGGCCAAGGGGGTGACTTCCTTGGCTTTAAATTGTTTGTGCGTTTTGGTCACTTTGGTGGGCTCGGGTGGCGTGGCAGAAGCCTCCCTGTCCACTGCCTTCGTGCCTTTGATCATGGGGCTGGAGTCCGGCGCCGTGGGCCGGGCCAGGGCCGGAGCGGTGCTGGGCCGGGGCTGCTCAGCGCAGGGGGGCCCCACGACATGGGCAGCTGTGCCCTGCACCCACTGCAGCACGTAAGGGATGTTTTGGCTATCGCTGCACGACCAGGGGTTGTTGTACAGGGTTACTACCTGCAGCTGGGAGAGCTGGTCGAAAGCTTTGTCAGGAATGTACGAGAACTTGTTGTTGTGCAGGTAGAGGCTTGTGAGGTGTTGCAGTCTCACCAGTGTTCCTGGGAGTATCTGGGACAAGAAGTTGTTGGATAGATCCACGGTCTCTATGTTGTAGGGCATATTGGTTGGAACTGTCCAAAGTTTGTTGCTGCTGAGATTGAGAAACTTGAGACTGCTCAGTGTGTTGTTAATCAGGACAGCTCTTTCCACCATATTCCTGGAAACATCGAGCACTCTAAGATTCCACTGGTAAGCTGTATCAAGTTTCTGAAGAACTTTAATGTTGTTGTTTGTGGCATATAATTCCCATAAGGACTTGGGCAGATGAGCAGGAACATTCTTGAGCCAATTATTTGAAATATCAAGGGTCCTCAGATTGGTGAACCTCGTTAGCTGATGATCGAGATCTACAAACTGGTTAAAGGACAGATTTAAATATGTAAGGTTGTCTTGAAGTCCCTGGGGCAGTACAGTTAAGTTTCTGCCTGAACAGTCCACATTCCTGTCGTTTCCTGAGCACTTACAGCTAGAAGGACAGATACCCAAACCAGTGGGTATGAAAACCAGAAGGACCAGCAGACAGGTAGATGTATTCAATATCTGGTATTCCATTGTTGCCTGGAAATAAATATACCAAAATGACACCCTTTAAATCCATGTAATACATTTTATCTCTGTATAAGGGTTGTCTTGGCAATGGCCACTTGCAGGAGAAATTAAGTAAAAATATCAATAACCCCCTTTGTAGCAGGGTCCTTTTTAGAATTGTTCAAGAGAGACTTCACAAAGCATCCCTTCAGCCTGTCATGTTGTCTGGCAGAATGAGACTTGTTTTTTTCCTCTCCCTTTCCCCCTCCAGCTCCAATGAGGGCTTTCTTCCGAAAACGCAAGTCTCTTCCAAACGTTATACAATGTCTGCTTCTTGTTTTTAGTGATTTCAAGCCTATATTATGTTTGGAATAATGTGTTCATTTATAGAGGATGAAAAAATGGCTGTCAACTGGATCTTCACAAATCTCTGCAGTAATGTAGCAGTCCCCCCCATCCAGGCATGCTGTTTGCTTAAGTAAATTGATTAAAATACATCGTAGGAATTTAGCTTGAACCCCATATTCCAGTGTTCATGCTAACGTGCACTGTAGCGATTTTCCCTCCTTGCAGTGTTAATTACGATCTCAAAGCTGCAAACACATGTTTAGAACCTGAGTTACCGTTAGTAAGAAATCTCTGACACTGCAGCAAATTTCTGGTGCAAGCATCTGTCATCAGCTCCTAATTCCGTTCCTGTTTCCATCTCTGATTTGGTAGAAGGATTTTGTGAGTAAAATCAAAAAGCACGAACTTACCGTGGTGTCCTGCAGTATCAGCACATCGTTTCTGTGATGGATTGGAGCTTAGAGGTCGCCTTGTTCTGGAGAGCAGCTCCAGAGGCTGCCGGGGGCTGTGCTTGTCTCAGCTGCATCGTACGGCTGCGCCCGGCTCCGCAACCACCTGATCCTCTGGGCACTGCAGAGCCGGCCTCGAGCACTGCCAGGGACCTGCCGGGCTGGGCTGGGCTGGGCTGGCATCAGTGAGTGCCCTCCCTGCTCCCCCAGCCCTGCTCCCCCAGCCCTGCTCCTGCTGCCTCCCTCCCCAGCCCTGCTCCTGCTGCCTCCCTCTGCCTCCCTCCCTCTCTCCCTCCGGAGCACAGGCTGCCTGCAGGCACTGCTCCCCCCACACGCCCGCAGCTCGGGCTGCGATTCCACCTCATGCTTCTGTTTGAAAAGTCAGCTTAGCTTGAGGATTTTTTGCCTTCTGTTAACCTCTCCTACTGTAGTAGAGTTAATGTGAATTTAGGCTTCCTAGCTTAAGCTTTTTTAAGCTATACTGCCAGAATATACTTCATTAATTTTAAAACACTGTTTTCTACTGCTCGGATCAGGCTATCACTGTGTTGTCAGGTATAATATAGCTCAGCCTGTAGGATTTTACAGATTTCTACAGGAAATCTTGATCTGATTTTGTCAAAGCAATATGAGAGTGAGAGTGTTCATAATGTTTTGTTTATAGTGCTGTTAATTTTAACAGGATTGACAGGCTAGTGTAGGAGAGATGAGCTGTGCTGGTACTCAGGGCCCACAGAAGAGCATGTAAAGCACTGTGACACTGAGAGTTCAAAGGAATCTGGCATCCATGAAACGTTAAATGAGTTTGCATTAGTAACTGAGTGCATTCTGTATCTCAAATATTCAGTTGGGCTTCAAGTGACCAAAACATCTTTTACTTAGAAAGCTTTATTAAAATGACCTGGAATTGATTGCATTCACTTGCCCAGCCCAGTGGAGCAAACTCTGTGAGAAGCAGAGTCCCTCTAAAGCTGGGCCATCTCTGCCACCTCCACGTGTGTGTTACCTGTGTGTGGCTGTGCTGGCACACACAGCTGTGCACTCTGGCTTCTGGAATCTCTAGTTACAGGTGGTGACTGGGCACAGTTTGTATTGTAGTCAGAAATTTGCTTCAGGCAGAAGCAGGTTGTTCTCTCTTTGCTTCAGGCAGAAGCAGGAAACACCGGGGAAATGTCAAGGAAATGCTGGGGCCTCACTGTTCTTGCCTGCGTCAACTTCTCCTTTTTTCACTTTTTTGAAAATTACTTGATTTGAGAAAAATATGGAGTATTCTGGAGATGAATTTGGCAGTCTACAAAGGCTGTTCTGGCTGGGGCAGTGTTTCATGGATCTGCTGGATCAGTAGCTCAGGTGGTGGTGGCTGTGGTTCCTCTGCTGCGTGGTGCTTGCTGGCATCCGAGCTGGGCCCCTCGGGTTCCCTGAGCCAGTCCGGGGGTGGTGGCAGGTCACAGGGCTCGGCTGCAGTGGCTGGAGGGGGGCAGGAGCCGGCTGCAGTGCTGCCTGGGGCCGGGGCTGGGGCTGGTGGGGCCGGGGCTCCGGGGCAGCCCGCGGCCGGAGGGGCAGCCTGCCCGTTCTCAGCACTGGTAGTGTGGTGGGGTGGGTCCTCTGAGACACTCGGCTCCTCCTGCAAGTTCGTGCCTTGTTTCAGTCTCCAAGGCAACATAAATAAGACTGAAGAGCGCTTGGTGCCCTGGTCAGAGTCCATGAAGGGATCTGGCGTGTCCCCATCCATGAAGGGGGACCGGCCTGCCCAGTGGGACTCGGCCAGAACAGGCCTCATGCAGCATTTCCACAGGAGAATTACAATAATTGCCAGCATCATCCCAATCAAAATGATGCCAATTAGCAGTGCTGCTACCCAGCTGCCATCTCCAGCTTCCTCCTCTCCTGGGAAGGCCTGGGGCTCTGTGACAGGCAGGGGTCTGTCAGACCAGTATAAACTGGGCCCAGTTGCCTGCAGTTGGTAGAGAGGGGCTTTGTCTGCTCTGGGACTCGTGGTGCCCGTGTGGCTTTCAGTGGTGGCAGCATGGTGAGGTGCTGCTGCAGAAAGGGATCTCCAGACTTCCCCACAGAAGAGAACCAGCATGACCTGGCTGCTGGCCATTTCCCTCCAGCCTCTTTACAAGTGTCCTCTCCTAGTGCAGGAAGAAGTAGAACATGGTAACTTGCAAACTGCATTTCTGCACTTTCCTGCCACCAGACAGTTCTGTGTTAATACCAACCCCAATATTTCACATTTCAAGCCTGTTCCCATCTGCACGATCAGCAGATTTGGCACTGACTTTACAAATAACAGCAGTTTTTCAACATTATAGATTATATTAATAAAATTACTTGTTTGAAGGTAATGCCTTATTATCATCTTTTTTCACCTTATCAGAAAAAGGCATTGGCAGAGCAGTTCTCACAGGGTTTCAAAATAGCATTTATCAATCATGTAACTGGTTATGGACCTGGAACAAGCTCTGCAGCATTGACAGACAGGGTTGTCAGAAGTGAGAAATGGCTTGGTTTGATATAAGCTGAGACAGAACTTAAAGGCTCTTTATAATTATCTTAAACTTTTATTTCCTGTTCTCATATTTGTTCAGCATAGCAAAATATTTAAAAGTTTTCCAAGTACTGATGCTATAATGACACAGCATTCTAATGGTAAAGTGTTTTATAAATAAATTCCTACATGCAGATTGTGCAAATGTTGAGTTGTTGGCATGAAACAGACTTTTTGTTTTCCTGTACTGATTAGAGTTCAGCTCTCTAAATGTCTCCATATGAAAGAAATGATAAAAAATCCATCCCCTACACAGCCCTTTTCCTTCTGAAGTCACTTTCATGCAATTTGAGCTAATTCATTAGTTACTATGGTGCTAGTCCTGTGAAGCTATTTCTGGGGAATTAATATGCATGAGTCTTTATGGGTTTACAAATATGCAAAATTAAATTTTAAATGCAGCAGTGTAAACACACATGAGCAGTAAGTTAATGACTCGAGAACATCGTGGTCTAAACTCTATCAGGTTTGTAACGGGTTAAAATGATTCCATTCTGGTTTTATCCTGCTCCCCTCTTTGCAGAATAGAGGCAATACTTGAAGTTGCTCCTTACCTGTGCATTTATCTTCTCTCAAGCAGGCACCGTGTGAGGCTGTTTGGAAGGCTCAGGAGGGCTGTGTGTGCTCAGTCAGACAGTGTAAAATGGCTCTTTTCATGCCGAAGTTTGTGCAGAGAGAGGAAGCTGCCAGCACTGGCAGGAAGTGTCTGCGCCGGGCAGCGGCTCTTATCGAGAGGATCGTGTGTCCTCCTGCCCTGCCAGCACTGCTGGCTCCTGGGAAAGTGGCTTTGTGCCTCTTGCCACATCAGGCACCCATGTGTGTTTATGTGGAGATTCTTGAGCACTGGTTTGCCTGGCTTTGTAGAAAATAGTTCCACTTTCCTCTGTGCGAATCAAAAACTCTGCAAGTTTGGGCTGGATTCGAGTTGCTGATGTAATTCAGTGGTGGGTTTGCTGTGCTCTCAGGATTATTAGTGGGAAAGCCCCCCTGGGCTCCTTGGTGAGTCATGGAAAGCTGTGTGATCATGGGATGCTGGCTGCTTACACATCCTCTGTTGTGTGGCTGCATCGAGAGGCAGAGGGCAGAATCTGATTTCACCCTCAGCCTGTCCCCACTAGCTCAGTTTTTCTGTGTGGACAACGTGGGGACCTGCTGCCATCACTGGTGGAGGGCTGTGCTCTGAGCAGCTGCTTCCCCCTGGCTGTCCCTGTCCATACCATGGAGTGTAACTCAGGCTGCTCCCTTTGGCCTCCCTGAGCATATTTGCCAGGCCTGGCAGAAAGAAACCCACACCAGATCTGTCCCCATGGCATTTTGCAATTGTGTTCTGCCAGTAGCTACTGACAAATGCCTCTGCAGCCCTTCCTGTTGTGCCTCTCTTCTGACTGCAGTGCTTCTCTCTTTGACACTGTCTGCTCCTGCAGCACACACACGTCCCCATTCCATACTCACACTGACTTGGTGTTTCTTGTCTCTTTTCTGTGCCTCCTCCCCATTCTCTTCAACCCCCGTAGCTGATTCCCACTTCTAGGCTAAGCGTGCAGACTCCTTCCAACTTCATTTTCCTCACTACACAACCCACCTTTGAGCCTGGCAGTTGCATTTTTTGAGCTCTGTCTCTCTCCTGGCTGCCACAGTGCCATGGTCCTGCCTGTGCTGCTGCTGTGGCTGCCCTGCCAGCCAAGTTAATGGGTGATCTGGTGGAATTGGGGTGGGGGATTCAGTCATCCTGGTCCTCTCAAACTCGTAGAGCCATCACATGTGTCACAGCTGCTGGTTACAGCTGCACAGGAAGTTTGGAGCTTTGGCACCTGCAGTCTCAGCACTTGTAACCACAGTGCAACAGAGCTTCTTCAGCTAAGGAGCAGCCTGTAGAAGGCTTCTCACGTTTCTTGCAACAGCCAAGCTCAACTGCAGGAAGAACAGCCACAGGCACCTCCCTGGAATTATGGGAAGGTCAGGTCTCTGAGAATAAAGAAACTAAAAGTTGTTGTGGTTTGAAGGAATTCTTGGCATGTTCTAATTGGGGTCAGGAGAAAGTGGAGTGTGTTTCCATGATGCAGGAAATCACAGCGAGTCATCAGAGACCTTTACTGAGCTCAGCCAATATTACAGGAATAAAACATTCCAAAATGCCCAGTCATATTTTTTTCTAACATTTTGACTTGGAGAAAAAGTATCATGTAAGTAATTTAAAAACTGATATTGCAAGTTTATTGAAGATAACAAATTGAACAAGTTCTCATATTCTAGCAAATACTACAAACTTCATCTGTTCATAGACAATGTCAAAACACAGTAAATATGGTTCAAACCAGTCTGCTTCAGAAGCAGTTAAGCTGGTTTAAGGAGTTCTTGATAGAAAATCCAAAAAGGCATTTTGAGAGGGTCTAGATCCTGGATCAGTGGTTGAATCAGTGTTGTGACTAATGTATGGTTTTCTTTAAAAAGCAACTTGGTTATGCCTGTGCAGCATCTTAGTGTTCAGTGTTGATCAGACTGACAGTCTGTTGCTTGTTCCCCTCTGTGGTCTTTGAGCATGGGCAGATTCTGTCCTTTTGGTTTATCCTGTTCAGCCCCTGTCACCCTGATTTCAGGTCAAAAAAGTAAAACCAGTCTTGACACTACTTACAGAAAGTTATTTAACACAGTCCTACTGCCTTCTGGATCCACACATGGCTGCAGCATTCCCACTGGCATAAATGGAAAAACTCCAAAATCTGGATTTAGCTTTCCTGGGGGAAAATTCTTGTTACTTTAGATCCAAGGTTTTGCCTTACATTAATGGTGTTACAAAGGTAAGAGATGAATTTTTACATGAGTGTGAATTAAATGTCAACTACAAAATTGGTTAAAATGGATTTGTGTGACTGGGATGGTTCTTTGCTTTCTTGTTCATTATCTGCTGCTTTGGTGAGTTTCTCAGTTTCATCTTGGCTTTTCCTTCGGTTCACAGCGTCCCTCCCTGGGAGCAGCTCCTGCATGATCAGCTCGGCCCCACTTGGCTCCTTGGGCATCCTCTGCCACGTTCCTGCTGCTGTGGGCCATAAGCTGTTGGTGGCCAGGAGGTCACCATTGCTCCTGGGCCTGCGTCTGCCCTGCTGGGCTCTTTTGAGATAGGACATTTTGTTGGCTACCACGACTGTGGACAGAAACAGGGAGGTGCAGACGAGCACAAGAACTGCAATGATAATGAAGCAAATCAGTATGAGAGACTTACTGTCTTCACAGGTCTCTTTGGTCATTGGGCTCTTGGGTTTGCTGCTTTCCCCCAATCCTCCAGTGGTGGAAACTGCACTTGGGGCAGGGGAAGTTGAATTTTGAGTCATTGTGGAGGAGAAGGATGGCAGAGTACTTTGTATTTTGGCAGGGGAAGATGTTGAATTTTGGGCCATTGTGGAGGAGAGGGATGGCAGGGTGCTTTGCATTTCAAAAGCTGTCATTTGGCTGCTAAAATTGAGGCTCAGAGAAGAATTTGTGCTTGCCTCTCTCGTGTTCTGGCTCCCCCTGATGTTTTGGCTGATGGGACTCCAGGTTTCACCTTTGAGGTGAGGGTAACCCGTGTGGTTTGCACTCGTTTGCAGCCATAGGGAGAAGATGATCATGGCAGGGAAGGCCAGGTGTGGGTTACTGCATCTCTTTGTCTCCATCTTCCTGTTGAGTCCCCTGCAAAAGTACAAATTATGGTGCTGGTTTAGCAGCTGCTGGTTCTTAGAGGTTTGGATTGGACTCCACAGGGGATAGCAGGCTTCTTGATAAAAAATACATGGCCTCATTTTGGGGGGCTGTAGGAGGGTGAGTTCAAGCGCCTGGATTGTGAAAGAATGTGTCTCAGCCTTCTGACAGTTTGAGGTTTATAGAAAACATACAAAGATAAAAAAGAACATAGAGCAAAGAGAGAAAGGAAAGTGTTTCCTACTGAGTGCTTGGTGATGTCAGGGCAGACTGTGGGAGTTCCTCCCCTGAAGCTGCCCATGCTACACCCAGTCATCACTTCTGCTTTGCTCGGGGAGTGGAGAGACCCTGTGGAGGTTACAGATCACAGGCTGCTTCTCACCTCCCTGAACTCCCCTGGGGCAGGCAGGGCAACCCTGCAGGGAACAAACAGATGGGCAAGGGAAAAACCTGAACCCAAACTGTTCCTGTAAGTGACAGCAGTAACCTAACGTGAATTACATCTAGTTCCTAGCACAGCTGTCTGGAGTACTTTAAAATGTCCAGGAAAATCTTTGTTCTCTTATTTTTCTGCTTTTTTGTGCAAAAAACTCTTTATCACAAATGTACTTCTTGTATTTTTCTCTCCAACATTCTACAGATTGTGACATTTTCTTTAAAATGCCACAGATAATTATGCAAATGAGAGTAACCATTCATATGTTCTGTTTCACATTTGTGTGGTGCTCAAATCTGTACCTGTTAAATTTGTCTGGAGGGTAGGGATGTGAGAGTAGAGTTGGTCTGATACAAAGATAAAAACCTTGAATTAACAGTGGCAAATCAGCCAAGCAGTGAGCCAGGCACTGCTGCTGCTTGGGCCAGGCTGCTCCTGCCCTTCCCAGGGTGAGGCTGGTGTCCCACCAGTGTCTGTCTTCTGTCTCCAGTGCCAGATCAAAGTGTTTCCTTCCAGTGTTACACACCCTGCTTGCTGCAAATTTAAATGCTACAGAGACTGCCTGAAAGTAACAGTGTTAATTTTATGTTTGTTCTTGAACGAATTTGTTTGTTGCCTGTAAAGGTAACAAAGTGTGTTTGCGTGTGTAAATATGAAAAATGGCAGAAGTGATGTTCCTGGTGTGTGAGCAGGTAAAGGGAAGGCAGGGATACACCTGGTGTGTAAGGAGATCTCTCCTTACACAGCAAGGGAGCAACAAAGGATTTGTCTTTAATTTTGTGGTTCACCCTTAACATAAAATTATTCTTCATCCTGAGCTGAATCCTGTTTGTTCAGTTTGAACTAGAAACCATCTTAGTCATAAACTACAGCTCAGGTAGGATTTTTGTTTGTATATGGTAGAAGTCACCTGGATGATACCTTGTTGCATACTTTGAAAAGGAAAAGAAAAGCAAACCCAGCAAAGCTTGGGGTTTTTTTGAATAATATTTCATCTCTTTTGAGCAGAACAGGCAGAGCCAGCACAGCCACACTGCAGCGTTCCTGTCCCTGCCCTGGGTGCAGCTCCCTGCTCTGCCCTGGGCACACTGAGCCCAGTGTTCATTGTGGGCTTCAGACCAGATGTGCTTTTCTTAAAAATCAGCAGGCTCCTGGTGTGAAGGGCTGCGCTTGAAATCACGAGAGCAGAGGAACTGATCCTTTAAGAGCTGGTTTGCTTTTTGGTTCAACCCTTTGTGTCTGGGTATTGACAGGGTCTCAGTACCCAGCAAGATCTGCAGTGCCGGAACAACAGAGCTAAGTAGTGACTGTCACTGTTAATTCCTTGGAGTCTGACTGTGAATAACCTTTAACATGATGAAAAATAGTTTATCAGCTTCCCTAATTCAGTTGGACATACTATTTCTACAGTTTGTTACTATTTTCGAGTTACTTGAACTTCTTTAAAAACACTTTTGCTTATCATTTTCTACAAAACGCAAGAAACTTTGAAGTAAAATTTAAAATAGGAGAAGGAAAATGTGTACTTACCTTGCCAAGATGTAGTCAACAGAACATGGGTGTTTCAGATATTTAGTCCTTTGACAATAAGATTTCTTTGTGCCTATATTTGCTCCTAGGATGCAAACAACCCTCAGTGTACAGCAGGGAGTTTTGGGCAGTGCTGGTGCTTTTTAGGCAAATCTGTAGCTGCAATGGCATGTGGCTCTAAGTGGGGAACTAAAACCACAGTGATGACACACTTCCTTTGGGTAACAGCTACACCATGACACGCTGGGGGAAAAACACCAACTTGCCCAACTTAGCTGTCAGAACCACAGGAGGTAACAGGGGACAAAAAAATCTCTTGTGCAGATGAATGTTGTGTGTTCTGTCTCCTGGGCTGTCCTGCACTCAGGTACTGTGGAGAGAAGTGTCCCAAAACCCTTAAAGGTACACCTGTGCTTGCAGCATTTATCAGCTCTTCTGTAGCCTGTTGTTTGCCTTGGAGGAGTTGAGTTAATGACAGCTCAGAACAGCGACAGGTATTTAAAAGTATCTTAAATTTTCACGAGTTGACGAACTTGTTTTTAATTAATTCTTCCTACTAGAATTCAGTCTGCTGTGTGAACTCTGGAGATGTGGTTTAGGCAAATGCATTGCCCAGTCTCAAAATTCAGAGAATCTTTTAAGTGAGAAAAAATATTCTCAATTCTGTGTTTTTGAAAAGAGCTATTTTTGCAGGCAAATGCTCTGTACTCCTCAGAGGACTGACCATTCTGAGGAGCACCCCCAAGCATTAGAGTGCTGCAGGATAGAGTAATTGGAGTGGCTCTGAGACTCTCTCAAAAAGCTGGGGTGTGGATGTTTGATTACTCTTAAGACTCCTGAGATAGATATATTTTTCCACATACAAATGTAGATATAATTTGAATCTCTAAGGCTGTTACAAAGTTAGAGGCACTTAGAGGTTGTGGGGCACTTCAGGATGAAGCTGAGGTAAATCCAGGCTCCCTCACGCTGGACACTAAAGGGGTCTGGAGTGTGAGGCAGTGGCCCAGGCAGTGTGGTGTCCCTGCTGTGGCCCGAGGCTGTTTGCAGGACTCTGACAAGGGTCACTCTGGCTCAGGGACAGGGCTGGGGGTGCTGTCGGTGTGCCTGGGCACTCAGGTGTTTGTGCTGTGGGCCTCAAGCCTAACTCAGCCGTGTCTGTCTTGTCCTGCAGGTTCAAGACTGGTCAGATCAATGGGGATTTGCTGATCTACCACGTGCTGCTGACCCTGAAGCCATACTATGCAAAGCCATATGAAATCGTGGTGGACCTCACACACGCTGGCCCCAGTAATCGCTTTAAAACAGACTTTCTTTCTAAATGGTTTGTAGTTTTTCCAGGCTTTGCTTATGAAAATGTTGCAGCAGTTTTTATTTATAACTGTAACTCTTGGGTCAGAGAATACACCAAATACCATGAAAGGCTCTTGACAGGTTTGAAAGGGAGCAAAAGGCTTGTTTTCATAGACTCTCCAGGGAAGCTGGCAGAGCACATAGAACACGACCAGCAGAAACTCCCAGCAGCTACCTTGGCTTTGGAGGAGGACTTGAAAGTGTTTCACAATGCTCTCAAACTGGCTCATAAAGACACCAAAGTTTCTATTAAAGTAAGTGCTTTTAATGCTGTTCCTAATAATCTGTTATATTTGTATAAGGATTGGAATATGATTTTACTGTCTCTTAATTCTCCTCCCCTGTCTCGAGGAGAAATCACAGCTTTCTAGTATGCCCCTTTAGGAAGTACAAGATTTCATACTTTTACCTTTCCTAAAAGTAGAAGTGTGAGGCTGTTCTCCCTCTGTGTGATTACAAGAGGTGCTGAAACAGATCTCTGTCCCCAAGGTTGGCTCGACGGCGGTGCAGGTGACGTCGGCAGAGCGCACGCGAGTGCTGGGCCAGACCGTGTTCCTCAATGACATCTACTACGCCTCCGAGATCGAGGAGATCTGCCTGGTGGACGAGAACCAGTTCACCCTGACCATTGCCAACCAGGGCACCCCGCTCACCTTCATGCACCAGGAGTGCGAGGCCATCGTCAGGTCCATCATCCACATCCGCACGCGGTGGGAGCTGTCCCAGCCCGACTCCATCCCCCAGCACACCAAGATCCGCCCCAAGGACGTGCCCGGGACGCTGCTCAACATCGCCCTGCTCAACCTGGGCAGCTCCGACCCCAGCCTGCGGTACAGAGCTCTGGCTTTACTGCACCTCTGCTCTCAGCCAGGGGCGCTTCCCCGGGCTGCTTCGGTGTTCGAAATTCTCTCTTGAGCAAAGCAATTTTCCTTTCACCACAGCTCCGCAAAATGCAGTTTTTAATAAACAAAGATTGAGTTTCTGTGAGTGAAGAAGAGCTCACACTGTCAGAGGGAGTGAAGGCATGAAGGAAGCTTAATTTCGATTTATAAGGAGAAGTAGTTCTGCTTTGCACTCTGTTAATTGGGTACATTTGGTTTCCAGGGTGTTGAGCTTCTTGTTTAAGAACGTGGGAGCTGTACCCCTTAGAGCAGCTCATGATTTGTGTCAGAACAGGCTCCCCCAGGCTGGGTGCTGGCCAGGGGCACCCCTGGGCTCTGTGCAGGCTCTCTCCCAGCAGCTCAGGTACACCTGGAGGGATTTAGAATTCCCTGGAACTCCAAGCTGTTCTGAGAAGTCCAGTACAAAGCCCTTCAAACATACTCTGTAACCTTACCTGAAACTGTTCAGAGCAAGTGGAGGAATATCCTCTGTTTCTCCAAGGAAATTCTTTTTTTCTCTGAATTTTAACCAGTCCAGGGAAAAAGTTCAGAATTTAGGTGTTATTTCTACTACAGCAGCATTGGATTGGTTTTTGATACCTTAGTACTGTGGTGTATAACATGTATATGTTCCAAAGTACAAGAAAGCTCTTGCAAATCACATTGTTTGCTTTGTTACAGGTCTGCTGCCTATAATCTTCTATGTGCCTTAACCTGTACCTTTAATTTAAAAATTGAGGGCCAGTTACTGGAAACTTCAGGTCTGTGTATTCCTGCCAACAACACACTATTTATTGTATCTATCAGTAAGACTCTTGCAGCAAATGAGCCACACCTCACCTTGGAGTTCTTGGAGGAGTGTATTTCAGGATTTAGCAAATCCAGTAAGTAACTCTAGTGCTTGTTAGTGCCAATCATGAATTTGAAAAGATTCTAATCTCTAAAAAGATTTTAGATCTAGCTTAGTCAGCTGTGCTTGCCATGGGCTCTGTTGCTCTCTGCTTTGGCCATGCCTTTTTGAAGCTTCTCCGTTCGCCCAGTGTTCTTTGCTCAGCTCTGGCAGCAATTATTTTAGGCACTCGAACTGAAGGGAGAAGTGCTGAGGAAGAGTTACTGATGAAGAGGAGGCAGTGCTGGCTGTGTGTGATGAGGTGGGTGTTGTTGCAGGCATTGAGCTGAAGCACCTGTGCCTGGAGTACATGACCCCCTGGCTGTCCAACCTGGTGCGCTTCTGCAAGCACAACGACGACGCCAAGCGCCAGCGCGTCACTGCCATCCTGGACAAGCTCATCACCATGACCATCAACGAGAAACAGATGTATCCTTCCATTCAGGCCAAGATATGGGGGAGTCTGGGACAGGTACGAATTCTCACCATCTGTAAACAAACACGCCTTTTCTCGCACTTCCAATCAGGTTCCTTCTTACTGGGGTCAGCATTTTATAGAGTTGTACTTTAAAGTGGAAAATAAAATAAAAATAGTGCTGAATTACAGTTTCTAGTTCTGAAGCACTGGGAGTGAAACCTAATGGAATTCAGCTTTATGCTTCTAAAATTTACATGGGACTTTGCCAAAAGGGTAACGAGTCACTAAAACAGATGCTTCAGTTTGTGGTAGTTGTGCATCGTCAGGTAAAGAAATGAATGGTTGCTGTTCAAAGGGTGGTTCACTGTGGAAAAGTAAAGTTAATCTGAGTGGTAAGAAAGTTTTTCTCTGTCAGATAACAGATCTCCTGGATGTAGTGCTGGACAGTTTCATCAAAACCAGTGCCACGGGGGGCTTGGGCTCCATCAAAGCTGAGGTGATGGCAGACACAGCTGTAGCGCTGGCTTCTGGCAATGTCAAACTGGTGTCAAGCAAAGTGAGTTCCCTCTTTGCCTTCATTTCCTTTTATAGAATAATTTCAACTTATTTACTAATGTGCCACTGAGATGCTTTCTGGTAACTCAGGACAGGCTATAATGCAAAACCCATGATAAAATACATTCCATACAATAGGATAATTTCAGTGTTAAGTGTTGATGGTTTTTACTGAAATTCTGAGCTGTGCTCCGTGTTTGAGTAGAACAAAATGATTACTGTCTTTCAGGTGATTGGGAGGATGTGTAAGATCATTGACAAGACGTGTCTGTCCCCCACGCCCACGCTGGAGCAGCACCTGATGTGGGATGACATTGCCATTCTGGCTCGGTACATGCTCATGCTCTCCTTCAACAACTCCCTGGACGTGGCAGCACATCTCCCCTACCTCTTCCACGTGGTGACTCTGCTCGTGGCCACGGGGCCCCTTTCCCTCCGAGCTTCCACTCATGGGCTCGTCATCAACATCATTCACTCTCTTTGCACTTGTTCACAGCTTCACTTCAGTGGTGAGCTTTTTTTGGATTTTCAGTGAACCTGATTGCTCCTTAATTTGTTTAACAAATATTTGAGTTGTCTTCCTCTGCAAGAATTTCTATTCTGAGAGTTTGAAAATAGTGGGTTGTAGTTCAGCATGAATACAAATCAGAATGAGGATAGGATCAACAAGAAATTAGTATGGAATTAAAAAATATCTCACTTAGAGCAGGTGCATAATGTAAATGTTTTATATAATGGGTTTTAGAAAAAGAGAAGAAAGTACCACTGATTTTCTGGTAAGGCAAAGGAGAAAATACATCTTTGCTAAAACTGGCTCATGTGCATCTTGTGAAGGGTTGCATAACACGATAACAAAAATACCAATTACATAAAGGAATTGTGAAACTACAGTGTTAAAACAGGTATTTTATCTACTGTTGTATTTTAGCAGTTCTAAAATAAATGATATTGGCAGTTTGGCACTTCTTACCCACAGAAGCACAATGTAAAACCAGGCTGAATTTTGTGCAAAAGAAAAATCCAAAATGTATGTGATCTTGTCTTATTTTAAGTATCTGAAATCTCATTTTATGTCTGTACATATCAGCAGAGAGAGTGGGTGCACACAGACACAGAGGTGTCTGTGTCTGTGCTCTGATGCACGGGGGTGCTGAGCCTCCTGCTCACAGGTTTGAAGTGCTCTGAAATCAACTGAAAGGTCAGAATGGTGAAGATATTCAGTGCCAGAGCAGGCCCATCATTTCTTCTGCTTTAAGTGGATTTCTTCATATGAGTGCCAGAGCCAAAAGCAGAATCTGCTGCAGTTTGAACTTCCAGTTCTGTTGGTATTTCAGAGCAGGAACACTCTGGGTTTCCATTTTCTGAATCACTGTGAGGAGAACTCACAGAGCCACATCTTTAAAGAAGTTCCTCTGTAGCAGTGTCTGGGATCCATTTCCCCTGCTGGTTTCAGCCCTCAGGGCAGCAGAGCAGGGATTCTGTGCCTGACTCGGGCCAGAAGCAAAGGGAGCAGTGTTGGGACGGGTGTGGGGAGCTTTGATGTCTCGGGGGGGGGGCAGTTTGCATTTGAATTTCCCTGGTGTAAATCTCATCTGTGCAACTTTATTCAACAGAGGAGACCAAGCAAGTTTTAAGGCTGAGCTTGACTGAGTTCTCTCTGCCCAAATTTTACTTGCTGTTTGGGATCAGCAAAGTGAAGTCTGCGGCGGTGATCGCGTTCCGCTCCAGCTACCGCGACAGGTCCTTCTCGCCCGGCTCCTACGAGCGCGAGACCTTCGCCCTGACCTCGCTGGAGACGGTCACCGAGGCGCTGCTGGAGATCATGGAGGTGTGTGCTGGCAGGGCTGGGCCCGGGGCACTGCTGGCCCTCCCTGAGCCACCACTGACCAGCTGCTTCCCGAGAGCCAAGCTTCTGCACCTTCCCGTTGTACAGATACATTTTGTCTGAGTTACATCTCCTCAAACGTTCTGTTTCTCTCTAGGCCTGTATGAGGGATATTCCAACGTGCAAGTGGCTGGACCAGTGGACTGAACTGGCTCAAAAGTGAGTCACAGATCTCAAGCCCCGAGCCCTCCCTGCCTCAATGTACCCAGAGTTCTCAGCTGTTTGTTAATGTATATTTTGTGTATATACGTTGTTTCATGCTGTGTGCTCTGTTTCTTCACAGGTTTGCATTCCAGTACAACCCCTCCCTGCAGCCAAGAGCACTGGTTGTCTTCGGCTGTATAAGTAAACGAGTGTCTCATGGGCAAATAAAACAAATAATCCGAATTCTCAGCAAGGTATATGGGTCTGTCTGTTTTCCTGTGTGACTCAAAGTAGCTATTTTTATCTTCCCATCAAATAAGGAACTTGGCATAATTTTAGGATAAATGTTTTTTCAAGCATATTCTCGTATAGAACTGATTGAAAATACACTTTCTATAGGCCAGGCTTTTGAATTTAAATTGATTGGGTGGCAGTAAGTTCCATCACTGCTGTGACTTCTACGGTATCAACAGGTCTCAATATTGAGTTTTACATTCCTGACACAGGTGGATCCAGCAGTCAGTATTTGAATAAATGAGAAATTTTCTGTTAAGGTATTTACCAGAATGCACATGACTCATTGCTTCCTTTTCCTCAAAGGAAGTGAATGACCTCATGTGTTGTAATTAAATATAGTAAAGAGCTGATTTATATCAGAAAACTTTGAAGGAGATGTCTGCCTTGACAGTGATATTCCATCATTCTAGAGCAGATTGTGTTCCATAGCAAGTGAACAATGTACTAAATATGTGTTCTTTAAGCATTTTATTAGAGTTTTGTACACAGACTTTAATTGAATAGCATCTAAATGATAAAAGAGCTTTTCTCCAGCTCTTATACCCCCCCTGCAGCCTGACTGTTAGGATTCACAATGTGCAGCCATGCACTTATTTCTGCTGTCTAAATCTCCACTTGGAAAAGTTCTTGAGAGTTGTTTTAAAATGAGCTCAGGCTTTGTAAATAATTGAGAAAAACAGTTATTGTGCAGAGCTTTGATCTTCTTTTTACAAAGCAAAATGTGATTATGTTTATATTTTTAATTATTCTCTTTTTTCAAAAAGGGACTTGAGAGCTGTTTAAAAGGCCCTGATAATTATAATAGCCAAGTTCTAATAGAAGCCACAGTTATAGCCCTCACCAAGCTGCAGCCTCTTCTTAACAAGGTAAATCACTGGCTTTTTGAATAAACAGAGAATGTATTTTATAAATTATAGTTATGGGTATAGTCTCAGAAATACAAGTTAAGTGTTGGGGTTTCTGAAGTTCCCACTTCACTGTGAGTCACACATGGAAGTTCCACATATGGGAAGAGTGACAGATTGTGGGTCCAGTGCAAAGGCCTGGGAAATGCTGGGGAATGTTCTGTTCTGCTTCACGGAGCGGGGCCCTGGCAGCTGGGCAGAGGCTGTGCCCAGGCTGTGCCCTCGTTCCACAAGGTTCCAGTGCTGCCTTCAGCTGTGTGTGCTGGTGCCTGCAGCCAGGGCTGGGGGATGCCCACGTGTGGGGTGCTGCTCCTCCAGGCAGCTGGGGCCACTGCCAGGCTCCTGTCCGAGCACACCGGGGGCACAGCGGGCACAAAGAGCAGCTCCTGGTGGTGAACAGAACTTGTTCTGGAGAAAGCTCTGCTCAGGGGACCCAGGCTGTGCTGAATGCCAGTTGCTCCTGTGTGTGGTTGTGATTTTGATGAAGAAGTGCTGGCCATTTCTGCATGCAGAGCTGCAGTCCATGTTCAGATGGTGAACAACAGACCCATTTCTGGTCAGGCTGGCACAGGCAGTGTGAGTCTGACACTGTGGGGCACGAAGGGATGTAGGAGAGGAGGAATGGCTTGGGGGTGCAAGCAAGGCTTGGAATTAAATTCCTTTCTACTGTTCACCTGTGAAGTGCATTAACAGGTCCACATGAGCATCTGTTCCCTTGGAATGGATGTGGCTGAGGACCAAACCTGCTGCAAGGGGAGGACAAATCCTCCCCTCTGTCCTGGTTGTCTTTCACCTGCAGGAACTAACTTGAAAGTGAAATGGTGGCTCTTTCTCTCCCTGCAGGACTCCCCTATGCACAAGGCTCTGTTCTGGGTGGCCATGGCTGTGCTGCAGCTGGATGAGGTGAACCTGTACTCGGCAGGGACAGCCCTGCTGGAGCAGAACCTGCACACCCTGGACAGCCTGCGCGTGTTCAACGACAAGGTGAGCCCGCAGCCTTCACTCGTGGCAGCAGGCAGGGCTCACAGAAAAGGGGAAAGCCCCACCTTTGTCCTTGGGAACACTTGATAAGCAACTAAATCTGAAGTTTGCATTAGAAATTGTTTCACTTGGGTGATATCCACAGGCAAAGATGTGGAGAGAAGCTGTCATTACTCTGTTTGAAACTGGAACAGAAATGTCCAATGTGATCTGTGAGAAAGTGTTTGATATTTTCCTGTAGCCTCTAAAAGAACTGTTCTGTCACTTAAACAAACAAAAAACCCAGCAAACTTGAGATGTGCTGAGTAACTTCCAGTGAGGTGCTCTTGTATTTTATTTTTGTGGATCAGAGCCCAGAAGAAGTGTTCATGGAGATCAGGAGACCACTTGAATGGCACTGCAAGCAGATGGATCATTTTGTTGGGCTAAATTTCAACTCCAACTTTAACTTTGCACTAGTGGGACATCTCCTGAAAGGTAAGAGTGCATACTGCTCTTTGTTTGAGATGAACACTTTTACTTCAGGAATAAAAACAAGTCAAGGGGGAAAGGGACCAAACTGGGTGGTGGATTTTAAATAACTTGGATTACAGAATAGGTACAGAATTAAACCCTCTTGGATTCAAGGACTTTGCCAGGTTTCCTTTATACATCTCCTGTGAAGGTCTTTAGTGCTGCTGCTGAAAGTTCTCAGCTGTCACAGGGTGCAGAGCTTCATTTCCTGCAGTCTTTTACTTCTTCCAAAATGTCTTTCCCTGTTTGCCTGTGCTCAGGCTCACCAGGTTTTTTAGAAGACTGATTTGTGAGATAACAGATACAATGTATGTACAGACATTTAAAATGATGCAGTTTTGAGGGCAGAGACAGAAGGAATTAGTCTTAAACGTGCCATTTCTGGTAGCACTGTGCTCTCTTACCCTTGATTTGGAATGTCTGAGAACGTGCTGGAAAATCTTTATAAATGCTTCCAAAATACTAGTGCTTCATAAATATGGATTCAAAAGTTAAATGCAGTCTTTTGTTTCTTAGGGTACAGGCATCCTTCCCCTACCACTGTAGCAAGAACAGTGAGGATTTTGCACACACTCCTTGCTCTGGTTAACAAACACAGGAACTGTGACAAGTTCGAGGTGAACACCCAGAGCGTGGCTTACCTGGCAGGTAATGAACCAAACCTGCTTTCCAGTCTGGGCTGACTCAACAGGAGTGGATTATTGTGGGATTCTTTCAGGTTGTTAAAATTGTACCAGCACAAAGAAAACTTGTAACAGGTGGACAGGAGTGTGGGCAGGGTGGGCACATGGGGAAGGCTTTCTGGGGACCGAGGGCTTTGCCAGCACAGCATCTCCTCAGCAGCTTTGGGACTTCCTCAGGGAGGCTGGAGGTTTCTTGGTGCAAATACTCCAGTGTGTGCCTCAGAGCATTCAAGTTTCTAATGGGCTGCACAGAGAAATTGTGACCATGTGAGGGCAAATGTGTAGATCCTGTCATTGTAACTGGATGGGAAACATAATTCTTTTTAAACGACCTGCTTTTAATCTGTACATTTCCTGAGGTGTAATTGCAGCTCAGTGGTGTTGATGTAAATGTATATTGATGTATGTAAGAAATGCAGGGGATGGAGTACTGTTTGCATTGTTCACTGTGTTCCTGATGTGGAAAGCTTCCCTTCCCTTCCCCTTGTTTGGCTTTGCAGCCCTGCTGACGGTGTCCGAGGAGGTGCGGAGCCGCTGCAGCCTCAAGCACAGGAAGTCTCTCTTGCTGACAGACGTTTCAATGGAAAATGTTCCCATGGATACATTCCCCCTCCATCACAGTGACACTAGCTATAGGTTGGTTGGCTCCCTTTTAGATAAGTTACCCACATTGCAAGCCTGTGTCCTTTAGTGAGCGAGCTGTGGTGTGCTGAGAACTGAACGCCACTGATAGCACTGAGTCCATGGGCTGTGGTGGCTCCAGTTTGCTCCTTACACTGGGGTCAGGAGGCACAGAGAAATTTGGATATGCAATTCGTACAGATTTCATTTTCAGAGCTTAACTGCTCTGGAGGCTGTTAAACCTTCTGGTAAAATCTTTCTACAAGACCTGATTTAATCTCATTTATATTTTAGAAGAACATTTTGTTTACCCTCTGAAGAGCTCCAGGGCATGTACCTGTCTGTGTCACTGGGAAACCTTGACACCTTGTTACAGCCTGTGTACAGCCAGAGAGATCAGCCAGGAAATCAGCTGGAAGTGCCATGGAGAGCCTGTGTCCTCATCAGGGAGCACTTCACTCAGGATCTCTCCTTTTAGCATTGAGATTGGAGTAGTGATTACTAAATATATTTCATCTTGCCCCATAGGTTGATTTGCTTGTGTTCTTTTCATTGCTTTGTTTTTTATCTCTTCAACATCACATTCACATCAGATTGTTTGTTTTCACTAGCCTCAGACATCTTTGCAAGCAAAGTAATTACAATTTGTTAATATGTGTTTTGGGAAGATTAACCTGATAGGAGAGATGGGTTTAAAAAAGGATAGTTTGGCTGCTTTAAAAACTTCTGCCTAAATAGCACAGTTTTAAGATTTTCTTAATTGAATTTCTCTGCACTTGCAGGACACTAAAGGAAAACCAGCCCTGGTCATCCCCCAAGGGGTCAGACAGACACCTGGCTGCCAGTTACCCAACAGTGGGACAGATCAGCCCTCGCACCCGGAAATCCATGAGCTTGGACATGGGGCAGCCTTCACAAGCCAACACTAAAAAGCTTCTAGGTTATTAACATAACTAATTTATTGATCTGTCTACAGAATACCCTGGGAAGCGTTACTGGAGGAAAATTGCTCTGGTACTAGTTCTGGCTTTAAGGGCTTATTCCTGATTAAGAGGAATAAGTGCAGTTTCTGCAAAATGCAAATTTCAGGGCACTGGACAGTTAAAGAGGACTCCGTTCTTTTGGTTGTGAAGGGGGGAGCAAGAGCAATGCTCAAAATGTGCATGTTGAAGTGGAGAAAAAAAAGATATTCCAGATCCTGAAGATTCCTAGTGTCAGTTTTGTGCTCCCAGCCCTTTCCAGCAAACCCAGGAAGTGGATATTTAGCTGCTCCATTGAGTGCTCTGGTTGGGGCTGGAGGAGATGGTCCCAGAACACGGTAGATGTGTGTAAACAATCTGATTTGTACTCATGGCTTCTCAGTGCATCGTGTTTATAACAAACTCGTGTATCAGAGGAACAAGCTGAGTTGCTTTGCAGAACTTGTGGAAGCCCTTTGGCATTACACAGGTGGAAGAAGAGGGGCATTTCCTTCATTCCAGCCCTTTCCTGCTTCCTTTTCAGTAACCACGTCCTGGCATGTGTATTCCGTGTGGGGGCCAGGAGTCCATGGCATGCCCCCTGACTAACTGCATGCTCCCTCCTGTGTGTTGTGAAGCACCTTGGAAGCTGTGATGGAGAGCGGCATGGTGTGACCGTATTTTCTGTCCCATCCCTGAAAATGGTGGAAAGGTCCCCAGATTCCTGTCAACACATGGTAGATAGGGGAGTAGCTTGGCCAGAAAATCAGAAGAAGTTAGACTATGGATTAAGGTTTAATGTTTTTAATTGCCTGATAAATTGTTTTTAGGTACAAGGAAAAGTTTTGACCATTTGATATCGGACACAAAGGCTCCTAAAAGGCAAGACATGGAATCTGGAATCACAACGCCTCCCAAAATGAGGAGAGTAGCCGAAAATGATTATGAAATGGGTGAGACACAGGACTAACATTTTAAGAATAATACTAATTATAAACGCTTTGTATATCTATACAAAGGACTGTTTCTAAATTCAGTGTTTATCTACTAAGGTTACTCCAAGGTAAGGGAGAAGCACCTTTCTTAGCAATGGCTTCTGCAGGGTGCAGCCTTCATATCTCTGGCAGCTGCACTGGAGCTGCTTAGTTTACAGGTGCAGAATCAGGGGCAGCTCTAGAGTACTGCATACAGGAGTGCAATGAAATAAATAGCATTTGGCCTTCTATAAGTTAATGAACCCCAGCTGCAAATTCCTGCAGGAGATGGAACGTGAGCTGATGCCTGGAATGCCTCTCTTCATCTTCTCCCCCATCTGCTTCCTGTGCCCCCACCCCCAATTGCAATGCAAGACCAGGGTTCTTCTCTTGTATCTGCCTGACCCCGAATTCGGTACTTACACCCCTGGGCCTGTATTTCACTGAAGAGGAAATTGGGGTTTTTGTTTGCCATCTGATAACACATCCCATGGAGTGGTCCAGTGCTGCTGCATTACAGCGCAGTCGTTGCTTTGACCTTTGTGACGAGGCCGGTGAGCTCTGAGGTTTGCACGACTGACTCTGTTGTGCAGAACCTGACTCTGTCTTGCTTTGGGTTTATTTTGCTCTGGATGAGTTGCTCTTTTTTATCTGGCAGAAACCCAGAGAATATCACCACAGCAACACCCACACCTCCGGAAAGTTTCCGTTTCCGAGTCAAACGTCCTCCTGGATGAAGAAGTTCTGACTGACCCAAAAATTCAAGCACTGCTGCTTACAGTTCTTGTAAGCTTTCTTCTCTGTGTTGTCTGCTATTTTCTGATGTCCTTTTATCTCCCAGCAAAACAAACATGTTCCTTGGAGTGTTTCCTGGCTGAGTTTTATGACTAATTATTTTGTACATTAAAAGGCTATTAAAAGGCTATTAATATATTATAATTTAAAAGAAATGAGCATTATTGGAATCCCAGCATAATTAATTTAAAAGTCATTAATTAGTAATAGAGGTGCAGTCTGATAGCACTTTGTTCAGCTGTACCACTGCAGTTCCCACTGCAGGTAGGATTCAGAAAGACTCAGTTGTATAAAAAACTGATGAGATACATTTATTGCCAAAATACAAGTTGTTGCCAACTGGTTCTGTTGTTTCTCAATAGAGACATAAATCAATCTTTTGTAATGCTGCTTTCTGCCAGTCAGAAATCTTAACCCCTTTAAAGCTGAAACCCTTCAAGCAAACGCTGTAGCCCAGGTGCACTAATGGCTCCTTCCCTGCCAGGCCACGCTGGTGAAATACACCACGGACGAGTTCGACCAGCGCATCCTCTACGAGTACTTAGCAGAAGCCAGCGTTGTCTTCCCCAAGGTCTTTCCTGTTGTGTGAGTACCTGAAGCTCTGGTTGCAGTAACTGTGCCTCTGGTCCAGGACAAGCATCTACAAGGCACTTGCTTGTGTGGAGGTTACAAGCTGCAGTCTCTCCTTGCTGGTTGATTTTAATTTGTCCCCCAGCTGTTTCAAAGCTGATTTAAAGCTTAGTGCAGGTGCTCTTTAGGTGTTTCTTTAGACACCTGTTGTAGTTTTGCTGGAGTGAATATGTCTAAAGGAAACCCAGCTGTCAGAAGTTAAGGTGAGCAGGCATTCACAACTCTGAGCACATCGTTAGAGTCCTCATGGAACAGAGTTGGGAATCTGGGGGGGTGAAAATCCCACCTGAACTGTTGATTGCTAAAGTCAGTTGGGAACTGCAGATTTTTTTTATTTAATGACCAAAAACTAAGCCACTTCTCCTTTCTTCAGGCATAATTTATTGGATTCCAAGATCAATACCCTTTTATCGCTGTGTCAGGATCCAAACTTGTTGAATCCAATTCATGGGATTGTGCAGAGTGTTGTCTACCACGAGGAGTCTCCACCCCAATACCAAACATCCTATCTACAGAGTAAATATTTTTCCTTTTTTTAAAAAAAGGTGCTGTACTGGGAGCACTCTCTGGTTGTTCCCTGACAGGTTGAGAGCTGGGCTTTTATGGTGATGTTTCATTTGTTGTTGCAGGTTTTGGATTTAATGGGCTGTGGAGGTTTGCTGGCCCCTTCTCCAAGGTGAGAGCTCTGTGGGGTCTGGACCGTTTGGCCTTTCTGGGGCATGTTGGTGCTGCAGGAAATGCTCATAAGGAGCATCACTCTCTTATGAGTGAGCAGAGAGTGTCAGGGGCACCTCCAGGGCTAAAACCAGCCCTGGGCCTGCAGCAGGTGCTGTGAGAGATAAGTTACCAAAGTGGGGTAAAAGCAGCCAGGTGTGTGAGTGCAGCTTTTCCTGCTCCCAGGGTCACTTCATTATGTATATCTGACAGGGTAGGGGGTTAATTTCATAGGAGTGATGATTCCATAAGGCTAAATTTTGTGTTGGAGCAGAGCCAGTGGAGCACCATCCCAAGGGAAGTGGCCCAGGTGTGAGGCTGGGGCAGGGGCTCTGCAGCCCCTTTTCCTGCCCCTGGGCTCCCACACACTGAGATCACACTGACACTTGGTCTGCAGTGTGTATATTTAGGTTGGTCTGGACAAGGCTGCAATTCAGTTTTTACAGACACATCGAATGCTCTTGAAAATTTGCAGGCAAAACAGTGGGACTGGAGAGTGAGCTCTGGAGCAAAGCTCAAACTGACAGGAAAGTACAAAGGAAAGAACAATCTTTTTTCCCCCCATCTCCCACAGCAAACCCAAATCCCAGACTATGCTGAGCTCATAGTGAAGTTCCTTGATGCCTTGATTGACACGTATTTGCCTGGAATTGATGAGGAAACCAGTGAAGAATCTCTCCTGACCCCCACATCTCCGTATCCTCCAGCGGTGCAGAGCCAGCTCAGCATCACTGCAAACCTCAACCTCTCCAACTCCATGACCTCACTTGCCACTTCCCAGCACTCCCCAGGTCAGTGCCTGTTCTGGTACCACCTGGGTGGGGGAAACGTGGGAATTTCCTGGTTTAGGAACCTCGTTGGCTCTTTGGATGTGTTTGTGTCAAACATTGGTGCATTATGGAGTCAAATGAATATTAAACTGTTCCTGAGCTGTTACCCTGTTGGTTCAGATCCTGGATTTTATCCAGCACAAAAGCTGTCTCCCAGGTCACTCCATGTGAAGGGAAGAGCATGAAGGGCATCAGAACAGCAGCACCTTCATGTGGAATATGTGCAGCAGTGAGGGCTTGAAAAGTAAGAAATATAAACATACAGTCATGGTAATTTGAGAGGAGAAAAGGCTGATCTGGGCACTGCAAGGTGTAGCACACATTGGGAAGAGTAATCCCTAAGTGCCCAGCAGACTAGTCTGGGCTGGCAGTGCTCACACAGGCATTGCCCTGGGGCTGGGCTCTGCCTTCCAGGAAAAAAGAGTTCATGAGGAATGCTGGATCCCTTTAGACTGTTGTATTGCCAAAAATATGCTGATGGTGAAGTAAGGGTGTGCAGAAAAAGTACAGTCATCAAAGGCAGTAAATGGATAAAAATACTCAACTCCTGGCATGGGATAAGGGAATTGCAGGGGAATGCAGAGGAGAAATGAAACAGCAAAGATTTGCAGAGTGAAAATGAGTGAAGAGTAAAACTTATTCAGTACAGAAGCATAAGCCAGAAGAAATTAAATATAGGAAGAAACAATTCGTATCAAAGAAATCTGCCTGAAGACTCATGAAGTGGCTTTGGAGAGGTGGCTCATATATTGAGGGAATTCTTTACTCTTTGTCATAAATATTATACTGTGGGATATTTCTTCAGTGATGATTTAACTTCTTCTGAACACTCACATCAACCAACCTTTTATTTCTGCTTCATTTCTAACCTTGATGGAAGGCCAGAACCCCCTTGTATTGCGGGACAGCCTTTACAGAGGTGTTCTGGGGCTTGGCTCTGCAAGAGTCTGCCCTGCAGAGGATCCCTGGCTCAGGCACTGGGATGGTTTGTTCAGGGTGCAGAGGAGCAGCAGGGGTAAGGCAGGTTGTTGGAATGATTTGGGATCAGACCTTGCTGTCAGTGTGGAAGGACATTGTGGGCAGCATCTTTCCATTTGGAAGACAGCAGGTGGCAGCTCCAGCAGTTCCTTTCCAAGGATGGTGCAGGACCGGGCTCTCCGCAAGGGAAAGACGCATTTTGCTCTGTAAATGTCCTCCTTCCTTCTGCCCCACTTTCCATTCCCTCTTCCTTTACAAGTTGAGAGGAAGGAATTAATCCAGCTCCTCAAACATTCCTTCCAAGTGCTGTGCAAACAGATGGCTTTTGTCAAAGGCTGGTTAAGGGTCTCCACAAACAGAGTTGGGAACTAGGGAACTCGTTCAGGTTAACAGCGAGTTTGAAACAACACTGCTGGCACTCTGAGCACTGTTTGCTTGGAAATTAAATTTAAAACACCACTGTGAAGGCCACGTGTTCAGCAGCACTGAGTTAAAAGAAACATTTTCAGCCAAGTGAGTTTTTTATTCTGGCTACAAATACTAAGTTGCAGATACATGAAAACTTAATTTCTTGCATCTGGAAACAACTAGGCAGGATCATTGTTTATAAATGTTTTGTCTGTCACCATCTCTGTTCCTTTCCCTCCCCTTCCCTGTCTCACGGACATTATTCACTTACGTTTATTTCTTTCATTCTGTGTCTGTGAAGCTTCTCTGCCTTGCTCTAAGTCTGCAGTTTTCATGCAGCTGCCTCATCCAGGTACTTTCTTCTTTCATCATATTTGCACGAAATGCTGCTTGAGCTGCATTAGGGCCGGGCTGTGGCATGAGGAGCAGTTTCTGACACGGGAATGGCTTCAGCAAATGCTAAGCTGGTGCATTTCTTGGGGGGTGCCAATAATACCTGGTGGTAGAGCAGGCAAAGTCACCCACAGCCTTGAGAATAAATCTGGTAATAGATAAGTGGATGCTTAATATGGAAATCATTCTGCTGCACGTGTGAAGCTAAAATGAACTGTTTGGTGTGAGCTCTTCAGGTTGACCAGGACTCAGCTCTGACTGCAGGGCAAAAAGTCTCTTTGGACTAAATTGCAGCAGGCAGTGCTGCAGTAAATCAGGAGCTGCACATTTCTGCATTTCTGCTTTGTGTGGAGAAGTAAGAGAAAGCTGCAGAAGAGGATTTTTGCTCATGCTCGTGGGTTGTCCCTGTCCTCAGCATAGTTTGGGGGTTTTGTGCAGCTGCCCACACAAGGAGAGGAAGGTGCAGCCTCTGGCTGGAGCCCTCACATTGTCCCTGTGCTGAGTGTGGAGGCTGTTCTGTATTCTCACTAATGCCAACACCAATCAATTTCTTGTACATAACTGTGGATATGTCACAATAACAGAACTTTGTTCTAACCTTTGTGTTTGCTGTCAGACATCCTCATTTTTGCTGCTGATTGTACTTGTATCCTCCTGCATAAAACCACCCCTCCTGCTGTTCATTGCTGTGCTGCACCTGTCCCACAGGTGGGAGGTGTTGGTGGACACTCACCAGGCAGACACAGCGTGGCAGCTACACCGAGAGGCTGCTGCAGGGGGGTAACTCAGGGCAGTGTCAGCATAAAGAGCAGCACCTGCTCGGGAGCACGTCTGCAGTCAGCCCAGCTCTGGGCTACTGGCTCTGCCGTGGCAGTGCCCAAAGCCACTGCTGAGGGCTCTAACGCCAGGCTTTGGGGGGTGCTGTCAGTGTGGGCTCTTCACTAAAGCACTTCACTTTTGAGGTTTGTTTGATGGGAGACTTCAGCAAAGCGTAGCAGGAGTTTAGCTTTGCAGGACCTTGTCCTGCAGAGGACATGCAGAGCTTCTCAGAAGGGTCTGAGTCTCTGGGCACAAACCTGTCTGGTGCCATCCTCATCCTGACCCCCACAAGCCTCTTCTTGTCACTGGTGGGGCTGAACTCGGCAGTCGCAGTTCTCATGAGTTTCTCCGTGCCTGTTTCCTGTCAAGACCCTCCTTAGGGAGCGGTTTCTTTACTTATTAAGAGTCAGTTTGATGGCTTGTTTTGCGTTTTCCTCCTTCCCTCATTTGAGCAGACTTTTGTTTTCAGTAGGACAGCCAAGTTTTCTTGGTTTTACTCTCCCTTTGCTCTCCGCCGGCCCCACAGGCTGGAGGGCGAGAGCGAGCGGCTCTGCAGCCTTTACCTGCCACTAATCGGATCTGATCCTTTTCAAACTCGTCCCGGCGGTGCCGGGCGGGCGGAGCGGGCGGAGCTCGGCGGGGTCGAGCCTTCAGGGGGACCCGCCCCCTCCGGGATCGCCGCGGCTGGGCCGGCTCGGGGGCTGCGGGCAGCGGGACTCAGCAGGGCCCTTGTGTCTCCGCAGGGATCGACAAGGAGAACGTGGAGCTCTCGCCCACCGCCGGCCACGCCAACAGCGGGAGGATGCGCCACGGCTCCGCCAGCCAAGTGCAGAAGCAGCGAAGCGCCGGCAGCTTCAAGCGTCACAGCATCAAAAAGATCGTGTGATTGTCGCTTTTTAATTTTATTTTTTATTTTGGACCTGACTGACACGCGCGGCCCCTCGCGAAGGGCCCTCCTCCGGGTGTGATGCTGCACTTGAGCTGTACAGTTCCCATCGCCTCAGCCGCGTTGCCAGATGATCAACTCCCGACCCGCTGCCTGAGTTAACGCCTCCGCTCCCGTGCTCGGTCCCAGCCGGTGCTCAGAGCCACGCGCGTGCCCCGGGCGAGGTTGGAGTTCTGTAGCGCTGCAGAGCCGCGTCCTGTCCGAATCCAAAGCCATTTCCCAGCCCCGCCGTGTGTCTGCTCTGGCCTCGGGTGTTCCTGCTAAGGGAGGTGGTGATCCTTAACCCTGTTTGCACGCCTCAAGGTAGTGGCTTCCTGAGCCGGGGAAGTTTCTCTAACCCTGGTTTTAATCCAAACCTGTAAGATTCTAGCTGTGTACTTTTTTTTACCACACTGAGAAGTAGTTCCTGATAGCTGCAGTACAAGGAGTCTAAACAGAAGTGATGGATTAGGTTAAATTTCAGGTAATTAGCAATAAAGGGGAGAGGAAAAGGAGGCTGCAGGAGTCCCTCATTCCCCAGACCGAGCTTCACGCACTTGGACTGTGCATGGACCAGACTGGACAAACTGGCTTTTTTCCTAAAGCTTTTTTTTTTTTTTTTGCTGTACTTTATCTGCCCTGAGGAAGTTGTACAGGGGAAAAGCCCTGGGAACTGCCCCCCCGGC
>VZRX01023305.1:199610-234089 GCA_013398075.1 Notiomystis cincta | reverse complement strand
GAGGGGCAGGGTGCGGGCAGGCAGGGAGGGGGCGGCCGTTCGCGGTTCCCCGGCCGGGCCGCCCGCGCTGAGGGGAGCGCTGCGGCCGTGGCTGCCCGGCGTGAGGGCGAGGGATGGCACGGGCGGTGCAGACCCGGCGGTGAAGATTAAGGCAGCTCCTGCTGTCTGCTGTGTGTCTGGTCCGGCGAGCATTGCCTGTGTTATGGTAATGGCCGTAAAAACTGTTATTAGCAAAACTTTTAATGTGCTGCAGTGACTCCTTTTGTTTGTAAGCCAGCATGGAATACAGGCGGGAGCAAAGGAATTAAATTATATTGCTACTGAGGAAGTGATGTTTTGGTAGCCTTGCTTTCCTGGGAGAATCCTTATTGTTTGCTCTCTCTTTTTCTCCTTCCCTCTGATTGAAGCAAAGGAGCTCTAAGTTACTCCTGTCCCAGAAATGGGCAGCTTGATCTGTGCCGGGCCGAGTTCTTTACTGCAGTCCAGTAATTCCATGAGGCAGGGGTCACGGGATGGACAGGCATCTCAGCAAGGGCATCCTCGTCGTGGATGTTACCTATAATAGCAGGAAACGGCACCAAAAGCTGCATTTGGCTACAGCCCATGTGTTGGGAAAAGTCAGGAGCTGCGGGGTGGCAGAAACCGGGCCTTTCTGTGTAGCCAGGGTTGTGCTGCACCTGCCGAGCGTTATCGGGCCCTGCGGACTTTGTCTCAGGTGGAAGGAGGTGGCTGATTGCTGGGGAAGGTGCAGGGCTGGTGTGCCTTGGCTTTCCTGCTGTGAATGATGAGCCGAGCGCCGGGCCGGAGCACGTGGGGAGCGGGAGCGCAGCTCCGCTCCGCGGGGCCGCTTGGACCGGGGCTGCCACGGCAGCTGAACGGAGCTTGCTCCTCTGCTGGGATCGCCGTGTGACCCAGCTCACATCGTTTAACCTCCTCATTCTTTAATGGACTGCTCGTGTAAGGAGTGCAGGCACCTGAAGGCACCTGCTGACCTGCTGTACCTGTCACCTAGTGATGCCCATGGACCTGAGATTCTGGAAAAGGGCAGCACAGCCTCCCTGTGCATGTCTCAGTCTCAGTTCCCTGGTGTGCTTGCACGTGCTGCACAGTGCAAATGCACTGAAGGAAATCACAACTCTCGAGTGAGTGAGAAGGAAGGGGAAGCCTGTAGGGCTTGAGCAGTGCTTGAAGTGGGATAGAATCCGCTGGAATCCATTCATGTATCGCGTGCTGTCCTGGTCTTGCTCACCTGACAGTCCCTCAGCCTCTGCTTCAGTGTTTCATTGAGCTCTTGAGGAGCTTTTAAAAGCTCTCATGGGGTTTATGCAGGTCAGTCTCTCACTGCAGTTGTAACAGTGTCTTCTACAACAGGCTGTTTGCTCTCAGACATGAAACTAATTCTGTGTTGGGGCTACAGGGTCTGTGTGGATGGCTCTGCAGGAACTCAGTTCTTATGTGTGTTAGTAGCTGTTTTGTACTTGGGAGTGCTCTCCTTATTCACCCTTGGTTTAGAAACCCATCCTAGGAACCAGATTCCTTCTTAAAGAACTCAGGAGAGGCTTTGAGATACTAAACCTGAAAATTATGAACTGTCTAGAAAGCCTTAGCTTTAACCTATACACTCCACAATGCCTGAAATGAGGCAACAGGAATTCCCTCACTGCCCAGGGTGTGAGGTGGCAGGACCTGCAGCTCAGACCTGCCACTGTTTGTCTGTTCCCAGAGGTGCAGATTCCCTGTGGAGTTAACTGTGGCAGAAGTTTGCTGCAGGAGTGCAGCCAAAGCTCTCAGAGCCAGCAGCAGTTTGATTTGTGATGGCTGAGACACTCTCTCCACTTTGAAAACATTGCAGGCTGGCTGCAGGGGGATTGGAGAGCAAGTGCACTTCTGCAGGAGCAGTTATCTGAAGAGCATAATGCTTTTAAAGCAACAGAGCCCACTTATCTGTGCCTCTCATCGTTCATGTGCACTTAACTGATGTGGAAAAATGATTTAAGGTATTTCTAGCGTCCAGGGAGCCTGTAATAGGATCAGGGCTGGTATCCTAGTTGCCCCTAGCAACATCTAGAACTAATAAAAAGCATTAATTGCAGCATTAATTACTTATAATTGTTTCATGTTTCGGATCTAATGATTAGCCTTTTTTAATTCCTGATTTCTAACTGCAGTGCTTCTGTGGAGCTCTTAATGCAAATGGCTGGTTAGACTTTGTGAAGTGATGATTAACTTCAGGCAGCCATGTTCAGATATTCAGAAAAAGCTATTTTATTCAGCAGGTGTTTAAGATTTCCTGGCAATTGAAGCTGTTGCATTTGTTTCTCGTGGGGATTGCTAGAAGGGGAGATATTTGCATGCCCCAAAGTGCTTTTTCAAATGTTCTGTCTTCAGCTGGTTCATTGTACATTTTTTTATTGTCCACTACATGGATTCTGGTCAACTTTGCTGCTCCTGCATTTTGTCAGCTAGACTGGATTTTTGGGTCCTGTACATTACTGCTAGCAGAGATGAATATTTCATAAAAGATCATTTAAAATCATTGTTGAGCAAACAAATCACTGCTGCAGAACTGTCCTGGTTGGGGTTGCCTTTGACCTCTGCTGCCACCTGGCACTGAGGATGAGAAACTTGCCATGTGCTGTGGCTGGTTTTTGACTCTGGGTATAAATAGCAGCAATTCCTGGCAAAAGTTCATGATTTTCATGTGCCTCTGGTATCAGAGCCCTTAGCTTTGCATGGGAATGAACCTGGGAATTTTGTCTATGACAAGGATTGCAGTGTATATCCCCATAAATCTTGGGGCTCTGACCCTGTGCTTTCTTGTTCCTTGAAGAGGAGCATCTTCTGTTGTGAACTTGGACTTGTATTTGGTTTCTTGTTGAAATGCAGGGTTAGGAAGAATTCTTTGGTGTTCAGAGGTGCAGGAAAAATTAGCACATCCCTTCCCTTAAGTATTTCAAGTTGAGGATTGGCTCCCATCTCTCGAGATGGAATACCTGTCTTCCATTCCTTGTGTTTCCTCCAGCTCCACGTGGCTGTAGGAAGGTCACTTGATCTGTGTCCTGGCTTTGCCTTTGAGGACAAGCCAGGGAGAGGAGCAGCCTGTGTTCTGGGGGAAGCTGCCCCTCGAGTGCTTTGGGCAGGGCCTCGGGCCTCCGGGGGTGTTGTGGATGCGTGATGTGATCTCTCTGGCCAGGTTGGAGTGTGCTGTGCCCCTCCTCACAGCCCTTGGTCAGGCACTCAAGTGTCTTCCTGCTCCTTCACCTTGAGTGGCTCTCAGTGAAGCCTTTGCTGTTCCTTCCCAGCACAGATGAATACAGGGCACCCTCCTTGCTGATGTTTGCTGTCCTCCCTCTCTGGGTGCTTCTGCAATTTTTTCCCAGGCCAAGCCTCGGGCACAAGGCACTCCACTGCTTTTTGCTCTTCTTTTTGCCTGAGCCTAGTCCAGCTCTTGTTTTGGGAAGCTGTTTGTCAAGGTCTCATGGCTGTGCCCAGCAAACATCCCGTGAGCAGAGCTGCTGCTGCTCCCCAGATACCTGGGGGCCTGTTTGGTCTTTGCTGCTCCTGGCTCTTGCAGCCCTATCAGTGTGTTTGATGTAAACCTCCCTGCTCTTTCTCCTTGAAAATTCAAGCCTGTTTTTTGTCTCCTGTGCAAAATATGTTGGAAGCCCTTGGTTAGTTTAGTCTCTGTTTTGTGGAAATTGATAGAGATGCCAGACATCTGACTCAGGTGGCTGCTTTTAAATTTTCAAGCTGTACATGTAGTGGCCACTAGACTGTGTTGCCCATAGCAAGGGCTGCATTGGCTTCCTTATGGAGAAGCAAACACAAAATGCTGAGTATTGGATGTGTTTCTTCTGACATTCTGGAAAATAATTTGTTTATTCTCCAGTGTGAGTGAGAATACAGAAAGAATGAAAAATGATAAAACTTTTCCCAAATCCAGACTTTCATAATGTGTTGATGGGTTACAAAGGTAATAACAGCTGCTTTGCCTATACTGTGGGATACAGGTAAAGTGGTGCTGAAGTAGTTTTCAAAGTTTGCTGAAGTATCTGAAAGGCTTTTCTGGGAAAGTGGAGAAAAAGCTCTCTTGCCTCCCTCTGCAGTAGAGGATTCACAGGGAGACACTAACTTGGGTGAGGAAACTATAAATAATGAAACAACTGGAGTAGGGAGGTAATAAGATATCAAGAGCAGTACGGAGCTTGATAACTTGATAGGGTTAATATTAATTACAGACTGTTCTTTACTGCAGAGCAGGAGCACTCAAGGCCCTGCCTGAGTCCCTGAGAGCAGTGCTGAGGGTTGCTGGGGTCGTGTTTGTGTCCCTGTGAGCTTCTTGATAATTTCCAAAACCTCTATTAAAAAACCCCTACAGGTTGGCCAAGCTGATGCTTTTATTGTGAAGCTTGGAGTGTGGAAATAAATAGGAATTGGGTCCTGCCTTGGTCCAAAGGCTGCTGAGGGAACTGTGCTGGGCCAGGGTTGGGCTGCTGAGTGGGAGAAAACACACAGAGCCAACAATCAGTGTGGCAGCTCCAGCTGCGAGGGGGGACTGAGCTCTTGTAGGAACAGTACTGATGCTGATTACACTGAAAGCAGTTTTTATCTCAGAGATAAGAGACAGCCTGGTGTTGGTGGTGTTTCTTGTTCCAGAGCTCTAGTTTAATTCTACATCAACCAGCTTTTTCAGCCTTTCATTTAGGTCACAATCTATCCTCTTGCAAATAGGAGACTGCTGGTTCTTAAATATTCTGAGGTTGTGGAGTGTCTTCACTGGTGGTTTTCATTCAGAGAGGAGCCTGTTTCTTGGGCTCATAGCCTATGTTCACTGGGCTGTGAAAAGGTGGTGTTGCTTAAGGGGTATCTCTTGCTGTTCTAGTCTTTCAGTGCTGCTGTTTGAAGCAGAAATTGCTGCAGAGCTCTTGCCTTTAATTAGTTAAGTACAGAGAGACTTCCCTGTTGGCTTCTTTTAAAGTAAGTGCCACCCAGTTTGAGATCTTGCTGGCCTGGCTCCTACCTGTCTCTGGGTGTTTGTAGCTCCTGAGTCACGCTGTCTGAGCTCCTGGCTCTGGGTGCTGTTGGGTTTGATGGGGGTACTCCAGGCTGGCTGGGGAGGCTGTGCAGTCTGGTGGCTGAGTGACAGCCTGGTGATCCAGAGTGTGTGATACAAGGGCTGGCAGGCTGCTGTGGCTTCACAGCTCCCTCCTGTAGGCTCAGCCCAGGGGATGCTGCTGACCTGCATAGGAGAAAACCCCCTGTGCTCTGCAGCTGGAACAGCTGGGACCACGTGCTCCAGCAGGACCTGGCAGGAGGTCTCTCTGTTGTGGATGTTCTGCCTCCTTCATCTTGTATGAAGCACAAAGGAGCTGCAGTTAGATAATGCAGTGCCACGTGCCAGTTCAGCTTTCGATGAAAATATGCCTCATGCCAAGGGTGGGTTATGTAAGTCCTTACGTCTGTTTCAGTGCAGCAGTTTTTCTTATTTTAATCCTAACGGTAGGGCCTCCAGTTCCTTAGGTTTTTGTTAACTCCTGTTCTTATGCCTCCTATAAGGCAGAGCATGTGCTGCCAGTTATTTTTAGCATGGAAAAATTTAAGAGCCCACGTGGTCCCATTTAGTTTGAACCGTGCCAGCCTGTCCAGTTCTCTTTCACCCAGATAGTATTTATTTCCCGAGTGCTGCTTCACTAACTACAGGGTTTGTCAGGAGGCATCCTGGCCTTGCTGTTGAAGCTGCATTTCCAATTTGCTCTGTGATCCTTTAGGACGGGCTTTAATTCCAGCCTTGATTTCCACAGCGTTCAGGGTTTGGAAGCCTCTCAAGTGCAGGGGCAGAGAGAAGCGGAGGAGCCAGGACCAGCTGAGGGTACGTCCCTGCAGAGCATGGGGGCTCAGTCACTTGGGAATCATCCTGGCCTCTCTCCTGGTGGAGACTCGAAGCAGCTCGTCCTCAGAACAGACCTCCTTGTGTGTAGAAAACCCTGAAATTCTGAGCAAGTGCTTGCTGAACTCCTCTCGGACCTGGAGAATGAATTATTTGGCGTCCCCGGGAACCTCGTGCTGCAAACATTTCTGACCTTATAAGGCTGTGAGTGCTGAGGGCTCTGTGTCCTGGCCAAGAAACAAGGTGGCTTAGAACTGCTCTGGGACCCTAATGCAAACAAGTAGAGTAAGTTGGCTGCCCTTGGCTTTTTTCTCAGGTAGGTAATGTGTGCATTCTTTCTTGTCCTCATCTCCCTGCTCCTTACCAGTAGTTTTCCGTAAATCAAGTCAGGACACAGGCTTGGAGAGCTGACTGACCCCCTACTCTCCCCTTGGTGTCTTAATCCCATCCCAACTTGCTGTGGGAATTATTTAGTGGGTTGGAGGAGTCTCATGCCCTAGCTGCAGCTCTCCAGCCCCATGATACAAGGTGTGACATTTAGGCCAGATTCCCGGCGTGCCAGAGGAAGTGGCTGGTGCTGGGGTGAGCGCATACAGTGCGTGAGCTCCGCACTATTTTTGGCGCAGGGCTGTTGGGGCCCTGCCTCTTGGGAATGGTGCTGGACATCCAGTGTTTTCTGGGGGTTCTGCCTCCTATAGGCTGTTCCTCTCCTGTCCAGAGCCTCTGGAGCTGCTGCATTTCCCAGCTGGCTGCTTCTGCCTGGAGACCATGGGGCCTGCCGGGCCGGGCTCCCTCCTGTTTGGCAGTGCTTGAGGGCATGTGATTTGACAAATTGCCATTTTCTGTCCTGCTGCTGGCAGGAAAATCCCAGGCTTTCTTCCCCCCACGTGTTAAAATGATCCCGTTGCTACTGCAGCCCTGAGTTGGCTGTCAGATTGGCAGCGGGGAGATGGCTCGGTTGCTCTGGGACAGGTTGGGAAGTGGCTGTGGGCTTTGGGAGCTCTCCTGCAGAGGAATTGGAGGAGGAGCAGTGTCACAGCCCTTGGGATGGGCAGGTTCGATCCGCTGTCCTCAGGCAGCACACGAGCCAGGCTGTGACCAGCATAGCAAGATCCGGCCCTCGGAGCCTTCCTGCCACGTCTGTGTAAGGAGATGTTTGTTGGTGTTGGGCTGTTCCCCAGCCAACCCAGCACTCCGGGACATCTGCTGGCATCTCGTGCACAGCCACTGCCTTTCAGCCTGCTCTAACTGAAGGGAGGATGTGGAATTCCCATTTGACATGATCCTGGTAGTGATACAGCTCTGGCTAAAATAATAAATCAAAAACATGAAATCAAATGAGCGTTGCAAGGAGCCGTCAGCTAATCCAGTAGTCCCCACTCATCCAGGTATCACAGAGGAGTGAAGATCTTTATCCTAAATGATGATAATGTTCAGAATGACTCATAGAACCATTTTGTCTGACAGACTTTGGGACAGGCTTATCCCTCCGTGGGGCATCCTGCTACTGTCTCCCTGTGCTGCAGAGCTGTGTGGGACTATTGTTTGGACAGTTGGTGCAACTTAGTAGGGAATCGGATAATAATAGGGCTGTCTGTTTAATTGGGAATGCTTGCTGGGAATGGACTTATGTGAGCTACTTTAATTTGGGTTTGTAGTACGCCTGAGAGACAGCTTGTAGGGTAGTTCTGCATTAATTACAACAACTTGGGCACACAGCAGATGAGCACTCACAGCTCACAATGTGCCATTGTGCTGGGCAGCATAAAGGGGGACTTTTTGTCTTGGGAATGTACAGGCTTCACCCTTTCCATTTGTCAGCTTCCAAACACAGAACAGCCACGGTATTGCATAGGTTTGTTGGTTTTTTAATTCCAAGATCCCAGATGTTGCCATTAACAAGGGATTCACCCTCAGCAGTGAGCCCTGCTCCGTGGCTGCATACAGCCAGCTGGGAGTAACTGGGATTTAGTTACTTCTTAGTTATTTAACTTATTTAATCAGATACAAATGTCTGATGAACACACAAGTCTCCCATGCAGAACAACATAAATGCCTTATTTGTGATGTACTGGGGATATTACTGAACTTAAATCATGTCTGCAGCTGACCTTTAATTTGAGATTGAACAAGTAATTTTCTAGTCCCTGCCTTTGCCATTCGTTCATTCATTTGTGTGCCTCAGTGCCTGGGCCCTGCAGGAAGCAAGGCAAGGTCTCAGCTAGTGTGGATGAAGTTGTGGATGCTCCTGTGGAATGGAGAGTGTGGCTGGAGGCGGTGAGAAATCTGCAGTGAACATGAAATTACCTGAGGCTCTGGTACTGGGTTTGAGCCTGAGGGAGGCATGGTTTTGTCCCTCAGCTACAATGTCATCAGCTCCTCGTGGAGATTGTGGCCTGAAGGAGTGTTGCACTGGAAGCCGTGGTTGGGACATTTGTCCTGATAACAGAAGGTTTTTTTGGTTGAGACACACTGAACGTGGGACCAACTGCTTTGGTTGTCTTCTCATGTCATAGAAATATTATGCTTCTAAAGAGGAACTAGATAATGCTCTTTTCCAGAGGGTGGCTCCCATTTCTAAGACTTTGCTATCTCCTGAAAACAATCTTTATTTTTGTTGCTTGCTGACAAGAGTCTTGAGGACTGTTTGGATTAAAGCCTGGCTGTGCAAGCACCCTCAGACACGTGGTGTTTTGCTTTAATTCCTGTGCAGTGAAAATATAAACTGTAAGTGCTTTGCAGCAAGGCTGTTCGGGATGTGGTAACAGTTTAGCTTTGCATTTCTTAAGAAAAAGGAAAGGCACAGCAGCCCTGCCTCCTGTGACCCAGGTGAGGCTTGTCAGTGAAGGAGCACCACTGGGTGTCCAGGTGGGAAGGAGGTCACAGGCCTTGGAGGAGAAAAGGGAGAGCTGTCAGCTTTTGAGTCAGAGGAGTGGCAGCTGTCGGTGTAGTGGATTTGGATGTAAAATAAACTTTGGAGCTGCATTCCTAAGGCTCTATAGAAGTGTGTGTTGTCAGACTCCAGAGCCCTCAGGAATGGGGTGCTGCCTTTCAAGGGAGCCCTGCCATGTGCCGAGCATGTGCCGTGGAATGCTGTGGTCCAGCTGGGCTGTGAGCCCAGCATAGTGCTGGAGGAACCTGCTGTGCTGGAGGCTGTCCTGGGGGCACAACTGACCTGCAGAGGTGTGAGGCAGAGGAAACAAGGGGAAATTAGGTGCAGAGGTGAGGAAGGGTGAAATCATTGAGTATAATGATGAGACATGTCCAGATATCCCTAGTCTTGGGTAAGGATCTTGTTGTGTGGCGTGCTGGCAGAGCAGAGATGTGAATTTCTAGAGCAGCTGGAAGACAGGCCTGACCATGCTAATAGCAATACCTCGAGACACTTACGAGACCCCAGCCTTCCTGTCACCCTCCCTGTGACTGTTCTGACGTGGTTTCTGTTTCTCCTAGGTATAACTGCTGAAGCTCTGTAAGATGGCTTTACGTTTCCGCAATTTCATCCCGTATGCCATTCCTGGAGTGCTGGCACTTCTTGGCTGCTGGTGGATCTATTCCTGGAGGAAAAAGCACTCAGGCTATCGTGACAAACAAGCAATAACCATCGAAAGGGAGAAGCAGGAAGAAGTATCAGAGCGTGATTCCCGTCCCAAAGCAGAAGCATGTGTCCCTCGAAGAGTGCCTCTCCTGTCAAAGGAGGAGTGCCTCGAGCCCCCAGCCCTGACCCCCCTGCTGTCCGCGGGGCCGACGACGCCCTCTCTCCTGCGCCCAGCTCACGAGAGGCCGGATCTCTCACGGGACCTCCCAGACCTGTCGGCAGCGACAGCTGGGCCCAGCACCCGCGGGGACGACAGTGAAAAGCTGGAATCGGTAGGATCTCGAGAGGGAAGCGGTGTCCCTGCTCGTGCCTCCCTCCCTCTGCTCTCGGAGAGCACGGAGTGTCGCCGGAGTGCGGCGCTGAGCCACGCACCGGGGCCAGGCTTGGGGGCAAACCAAGGCCAGCAGCCACCCCCGCCTCAGGAGACTTTGGGAGTCGGGGAGGACATCAGCAATGCAGAGCAGTTGGATGAATCTTTGCTTAAGCCCCCTAAGGAAAAGCAGATGCCAGGAATTGCGCAGTCAGATACTGGCTCTGTGACAGCCCCTTGCTTGGGATTGGAGAAAGAAGCCAGCGCCCCACAAGCCTTTCTCAATGAAGCTGAAGTTGTATCAGGTCACGAGGATTCTGCAGTGAGTGTGTTACCAGGGAGTTCAGAGTCTGCCTGTCCAAAACAGTCCAGGGAAGAAGAGATGTCCGAGTCAATCACTGGTACTGTACCAGTGTGTCACAAAGACACACAGCCAAAAGGAGATGAGTTGGAAAGAGAGAAGACTGGAGGAGTGAGTTTAGACAAGGAAATTGAGAAAATTGAGCAAGTAGCAATACAGATCATTTCCAAGGTCATTTTGGCAGCAACTGAGGAAGTGTTGTCAGATTCTTCAGGCGATGCATCCCCTTGGCTGTGCCAGACCACTGCCAGCCAAGCTGAGGCTCCTCTGGGGGTGGAGGATGTTGCTGCCTCTGGTCAGGTGCTTGTGGAGGGAGCCACAGCAGCCAATGAGAGCGTGGCTGCGGGGAGCAGTGCAGAGGAGCAGGGTCAGGGTGTGACAGATTCCAGCTGCTCATCACACGGCTGTTGGGCCAGCCCTGTCCAGGGAAACACAAAGGACTGTGGGGTGAAGAGCCCCGAGTGCTGGGAGTCCCAAGGAGTTGATCGGACTCATGTGGAGAACTCGCTGGAAAAGTCACCTTTGGCCACGGAGGACTCTGGGTACAGCACACACACCCCCGGAGGTGGGACGAGTGTAGAGGACACCCTGCAGAGCACAGTGCTGTCTGCCACTTCAGACCAGCACTCGGACTCACTGAGCACACCCTCAGCCCCAGACATGTCTGCTGAGCAGAGCTTGGTACCATGTGAGACCCCCCCTGCTCCTGGGCTGCCCGAGGGCAGCACAGTGCCCTACAGCAATGGGATCCTGAAAGAGGATGGGCCAGACCCGAGTCAGGAGTGTAGCAGTGCGCCAGGGACGGATGGAGATCACTCGGAAGGTAAGGGACTGGAAAATGCTCCTGCAAAAATCACCGTGAGCGAGCACTGCTGGGGAGCACCTTGCAGGTGTGAGACCTGCTCATACCAGTGGTTTCTGGTGACCTCTAGGAAGCCCTGGGTGCTTACCCCTGTTTATGGATTGCTGCTGACAGGAAGGTGAGGCAAGTTCTGAGGTACTGCTGGAGGAGCCAGAGCAGAGCTCTGATGAATTGTGATAAAATCAGCTGATTGCAGAGCAATTACCCTGAAGCCTTTTTGTTCATAGGGGCAGGTGCATGCCAAGAAATCCCAACAGGGAGCAATATTCATGGGGTTCCCCCATCTGTCTGTGTTGCTTTTCCCTTGTAGATGCTGGATGATGTGTGCCTGGCACAGTACATGCAAAGCTGTCTGAGCAAACGTTAGCCTGTGTGACCTTGGGGATGGATGTTAAAATCCTTTGTAGGACCCTGTTGTGCCAACAGCCCTTAATGACAGGGGATGTCTCTTGTAATTGCTGCAAAGCAGTTTGAACACTGCTTGTTGCAAGACATGGAGGTTGAGTTTGCCAGCAATGAAGGATTGAACCCACAGAACATTTTCACTAGTGAGAGTAACTCCACGAGGAGAATGGTGTTGCCTTGTTGTGAATGCTGGTGTGACAACAAAGTCCAGGAATGAGGTGTGGAGCCTGGTGGCACTGAGACACAGAGGGTGGGGAGAGGGGAATACAGCAGGTAAGGCTGATAAGGTGGCAGTGTTGGACAACAGGTCATCCAGCTAACCTTCATGTCCAGGCTGTGAGTCTTAAATCTTCCCTTTGCTTACAAAGTTGATGCCAACAGCTGCACCCTTGGCCTTTCTCAGCCTCTGTGCAGTGTTACCCATTAAGATGTGGCAAATGTGAAGCAGCTGTTGGGTTCATTTTTCTCTTTGGTCTCTCACTGGATGGTCTGAATACTTGCAAGCAAGTGAGGATCTTCATGCTTCTGCTTGTTAATGTGGAGGAAGGACCAAGCTCGTGTGACACTGGCTGTATCTGGGATCTGATCAGGAGGCCCTTTCCTAAGTAGAAGTGTTCCTGGTATTGGCCGATTGTTTGGGAACAAAATACACTTCAGCTCTTGCACCTTTTTTCTTCAAGCACAGGGCAAATTTGGGCAAGAGACAGTCCTCTATCACCCTTCATAGCGGGCACACCTGGCACTGGGGTCACTCTGCAGCCCTTCCCTTTGGGGTGGGAGTGTAAGTGTGGGTCTTGGGGGCTGTCTGAACACTTGTGCCTGTCTTGTAGGTTCAGATGTAAATAGTGTGGATTTTGTGGACAGTGGCAGTGCCATGAGGAAGACAGTGGCTCGCCAGAATGCGAAGCTGGAAGGAGGATCCAGCAAGCCAGACTTCGTTATCTGGGAAATCGAGGTCCCAAAGGTAACCAGCTGCTGGCCTGCTCACCTTCCTGCCCTGCCCAGCCACCTCCTGGTTCTCCCACTCTGGTGCTGGCTCAGTGCCATCCCAGGGACATTAGCACCCAGTCCAGGAGGACTGGAGCGTTCTGCTCCCATTAGGACTCACAGGAGTGAAGAGCCAGTGCACAACTGTAAACAAGCAGCACTCCAGGGCTACACCCAAGGGAATGGTGCTTGTTGAACTTGTTATTCCCCCTTATATTCCACCCAGTCTGGGAGTCCAATGCTTTGAAAGCATCCAGGAGGCTTTGAGGGTACACAGGTATTAAGAGCAGAGGATTATCAAAATGAGCTGTGCTTAATGGTCTGGATTCATCCCAGATGAGCTGAACTCTGCACTGGTCGAGCATTGCCTTGTATTTATCTTGCCTGTGATAGAGGAACTGAGAATGCAGGTGATATAAGCCACAGAGAACAAGGATGTTTGATCTGCATTTCTCTTCCTGACAGTTGCTTTCTTGTCCCTTTCCTGAAGGAATTAGTTGGCCGCTTGATTGGCAAACAAGGGAGGTTTATGAGCTACTTGAGGCAAGCGTCTGGTGCCAAAATTTATGTCTCAACACTACCTTATTTCCGTGACTCCCAAGTCTGTCACATCGAAGGTGAGTGGAATATGTCTCTCTTCATGGTCTAATGTGTATCTTGGGGGCCTTAATTAGATGAGCAAGGAATTTAAATGGATTTAGTGGCTTCTGAGTCCAGCGCTTTTTGAAACTCCTCTGGGCAACCTGTTAAAACTTACACTGTTGAGGTAGTGCAGGAGGATCCTGGCAGTTTTATTTCTTCAAGTGGCAGGACTGGACATGTCCTCAGCATGTCCATGCTACAGACTTCCCATGGAATTTTTGTCTTCCAGGGACCTCGCATCAAGTAGAGAAAGTCCTGAGCCTGATTGGCAAGAAGTTCAAAGAGCTGTGTCTCACCAACATCTACACCCTTCCTCCGCCGATGCCGCTGCCGCTTCACTCCCTGCTCGTGTCTGCCTGGGTGAGTCCCGGCTCTGGCTGTGCTGGGGCTAGAGCTTGCATTGCCAGGAGCACTCATGACAGTTTTTCCTCCCGGTGGCAGCTGTTCCTCCCCGACGGAGTCACTGTGGAGGTGGTGGTGGCACACCAGGTGGATGCAGGGCACATGTTTCTGCAGCAGCACACGCACCCCACGTTCCACGTGCTGCGCAGCCTCGACCAGCAGATGTTCGCCTGCTACTCTCAGCCTGAAATCCCAACCCTGCCCACTCCAGTAGAAGGCAAGTCGTGGATGCTCACATACTGTTCTGTTGAGAAAGTTCTGGGCTCCAGTGCAAGCCTGTTGTCTCTGAGTCAGGCATGGGAAGTTCCCAGTGGATGAGGATGTGATAGCTCACATGTCACCTCATCTTTAAGCTGCTGCCAGAGTACAGATGTTGCTCTGCTCTCCCTTACCCTGCTCATCCCTGGAGTACCTCCCGAGCCACGTAGCTGCATGTTGAAATTCAGAGCGAGATCAAGCCTGTCTCAGCTTATTTCCAATCAACCTGGCATCTGGGGTATTTCTGCTGACAAAGTGTGGAGCACTTTGTCACTCCCAGACTTTCATGGTGTCACTGTGTCCATGTCTATCACCGTGTGTGAAGTAAAGGGGGCATCACATGGAAAGGGGTCGGGTATTTCTTTGTGGAGACTGCCCAGAGGCTGGGAGGGAACTGGGTACCTGGGCAGGACAGCTTGGTTGTGGCACACAAAGCTGAGAGTAAAACCCACCAGTCCTGTGTCTCAGCTGCAGGCCTGGTGTGCTGGGGCTGTGGGAGGTGTTGGAGGAAGATGGAAGCAGCCTAAGAAATGCTGTTGGTTCTCCCTAGATAACTAAGCAGCACTGCTCATGCCTGAAGTGCTGATTTTTGGAAATCCACTTATCCTGAGCCTTTTTCCTCTGCGCTCTGGTGTTTTGCAGTTGGTATTATCTGTGCAGCTCCAGGCCTGGATGGGGCATGGCTCCGGGCTCAAGTCATCAGCTACTTCGAGGAGACCGATGAAGTGGAGCTCAAATACGTGGACTATGGAGGATATGATAAAGTGAAGGTCGATACACTCAGGCAAATCAGGTCTGTAGATCCTCTCCTGTGACCTGAGGCCATGTCTGGCTCAAATCCTAATCAGAGGAGTCTGTATCATTAGAATTCTTAAAGGTTTTTCCACAGCTGAAGTGGGAAATGGTGGAAAGGTTCAGCTCAGCAATGAGTGTGGGTTCTTGGGAGCACAGCAAGCTCCTGCAAGGCTTTTTTGAAGGGAGAGGAGAGGAAATAGCAGCTTCTGCTACTTCAGCATGGAAGCTGAGGAAAAGGATGCCTTCAGGAGGCCTCAAAGTGTCGTTGAGTGATGAGCCAGGAATGAGCTCCCGATTCTCGATGCTCAGGACCCACTGGCTGGGAGAGCTGAGTTGGATCAGGGGTTTCTTACACAAGCCCATTAAATACTTGATTGTGCCCCAGAGGTGGGAGACAAGCAGCACAGCCTCCCTGATGGAGCCTGATCCAGCTTGGCATGTTAATCAGACAATTTATTGCTGCTCTTAGATTGCTGGGAGAATAGTCTGATTTTTTTTTTTTGTTTGACTGCCGTTAATTTAAAACTGAATTCCTGTAAGAGCAATTTGATTAATCAATGTCACATTGAAGAATGTAGGAGTGATTTAAAGCCCTGTTCTTACTCTGATCCTCTTTTCTTTAAGGTCTGATTTTTTAACACTACCTTTCCAAGGAGCAGAAGTTTTACTTGACAATATAGTGCCACTTCCAGGTAATGGAGCTCTTGATGTACTGTTGGTCCTTCTCCTGCAGGTTTCCATGGATGCCAGATGTGGCCAAGCCATGATTCTGTCTAAACCTTCTACCTCCTATTGCCAGTGCAGCCTCTGATGTGACAAGAGGAAGGATTGGAAAAATTGTATTGTGTTCTTCTAAATGTGCTAGCATGGCATAACCTGTCAGAATTCAGGGGAAAGATGATAAATGTCCAGGCTTTTTCCTGCTTGGAGGAGAAAATGAATTACTGTCCTAAGCAGCAAGTTGGCAGGACTGGCAGGGTGTAGTGCAGTAGCTGTAACTGCTCTAATTCTTCTGTCATAGAGCTGCTGTAAATGCAAACTTAGTTTTTAATCTGCAGACAAATACCTGACATTTTCCTCCTGAAATGATGTCTGTAGAAAGCCAGAGAATATTAGCTCAATAGTCCTTTCTGGCCTGAAGAGTCAGTGAAAGCCCTCATTTGTTTTCTGTGCTCTCCTGTTCCCCCAGATGAGGATCGCTTTTCCCCGGAAGCCGACGCTGCTGTCAGTGAGATGACCAGAGGCGCCGTGCTTGTGGCACAGGTACAGGACATGTCTGGACAAGTCTTGTTGCAGGTGGCACTGCTGGTGTCCTCTGCCCTGCACTCTGCACATAAAACCCAAAGCCAGAGCCTGCCAGCCTGGCTCCTGGGAAGTCCTGGGGCTGGGATCTTCCATCGGTGCTACCTGGGACTGGGAAAGGATGAGTGTTCCCTCTTGTTTCTGATGCAGGTAGGGGGAGATTTACAGAGCACAACAGGGCCTGTTGTCCAGCAGATCCGGGGTCCCCTAGCTCTGCACTGCTTTGCCAGTCCTCGCTGGTTTTGCACCATGGACATGTGGAATCTGGTTCCACCTGACCAGAGGCAGTACTGAGACTTCGGGTGATGTCCCAGAGACTTGCAGGCAGCACCTGCTCACAGTCCAGAAGTGCTCACCTCTTCTGAAGTGCTTCTGGTAGTGGCTGTAGCTGTCCATGTTGGTGAATTGGGACCAGAATTGCTACACACTCACATTTTTCTGTGTTTCCAGGTCACAAATTATGACAATGTCACAGGGCTGCCACTGATACAGCTGTGGAACTTGATGGGAGATGAGGTGGGTGTATTGATGTATATGCTGAAAACTCTTTAATCATAAACCTTTCATTGTTGGTTAGGAACTTGCAGAACCCATGTTTATTGCTGTGGCTTGTTCACTTATCTACTCTTTTTTGGGTTTTTTCCCCCTCCCTTTAGGTGGTGTCAATAAACAGGACTCTGGTGGAAAGAGGGTTTGCTCGGTGGCTCGACTACTAGCAATGTCCTAGATGCCTTGACAACTCTTTCTTCAGAGAAAAAACAAAAGACAAAATCTTGTTTTGCACTGTTACAATTCGGTTTGGCAACTTCCCCCGAGGAGACCCGTTCACACCTGCCTGCGGAGTTTTGTGGTCCATTGAAACACGTTTTGCTCAACTGTTACCATTTCACTAGAACAGATACCTCATCTCCTGAAAGGGGGTGTTCAAAGCCATAATGACAGATACTGTAGCTTTAAAGCAAAAAATCCTCCCTGGCCCTACTCAAAATTTAAATGGAAAATATCTAGAAGCCTTGGGGGGCTGCTCGAGGCAAAGGCCCCCGAAACTGTAACCGTGTTTTGGTTCTGGCTGTGTCGTGCCCCACGAACTTGGTGTCTGCTTTTCCCAAAAGTTACATCGGTTGTCCTCTTTTTAACAGGCCCTGCCTATGAAATTAATGAATGTTATTAAGGAATTTAATGTTCAGTTATGGATTTTTCTGTATTGTGCCAGTAACCTGCACAAACAGCATCCATCTTGTGTCTTCCTTGCGCCGGGAGGTGGAGGAGTTGTGTTCCCGTGTCTCACTGCAATCATGGATTATTTTAGGCTTGATCTGCTCTCCCTGCAGGGGCTTGGAGTGCAGGATGTTACCACTACAATTTTTGCTCTGAAATGTCATGTATTTAAAGAAAAGAAACTGCTTGCCAAGCCCAATTGTAGTTTATATTTTTCTAGCCGTGCAAGTCTGTAAATATATATTAAAAAATCATTGTAATATTTTGTACAAGAAAAACACTGGAAACAAAGGGAACTTTACAGAAACTTTTTCACACCAAAATGTCCTATATAGGTAGAACTGGTATGGAGTGCATTAGGGTAGCCAAATTATTTGGAGCATCTGAATGTTGGGAGTGTTTCAGCTCTGCTGTATGAGGATTAGTGTCCCCGTAGGTTGCTGTCTGGTTGAAATTGTGATCGCTGCATCCTTTGCTATGTTGCTGTACAGATCTGTTTAAAAAAAAAGTAACAACTTGGCATTACTCTTGCAGTGGTGTTCTCTCTCAATTTTTTTTGTTGCTCCTTTTTAGATTTCTATTACATATTTAAAATTTTGCTCAAGTAATTTAAGCTGACTTAATGCTCTTAAAGACATGCCCTCTAATGTGTATCATTTTAGATATGGACTGAGCTGGGATTATTGCTGGCAAGGAAGACACTTGCCAGAAATTGTTGATGTAGTCAGTCCTCAGATGATTTGATGTGCTCACCTCCTGTGAGCTGACGTACCAGGCATCACATTTGGACAGTGGCCTACACCAGCCTTTGGTGCAGTCCCCTGTGCTGGGAATGGTTACATCCTTTCTCGGAGTTCTCTCCTATTCGGCGCTTTGATTTAATGTTCATGTTTTCAGTAACATCCAGGGAAAGCTAAATTGGGTAACTTGGATCTATAAAAATATATCCTTTTGGAATGTTTCTTTCCATTTCAATTAAAGCTCGAATTTTAAGCCATCTTAGTGCAACTGTGATGACTTAAGAGCCTTCCTTTCCTGCCTCTATTAGAGCAGCTCTGGGCTCCTTGCTTTGCACCCATGGGGGGGATGTGTTGCTGCTTATTGTTCATGGCAAAGTTTGACTTGTCTGAATGTTGATGTTTTCCCTTCTTTGAGAGGTGTCAAAGTCAGGAATCTACAACAGGAGTGGGGAGCTCTGCCAGTGGCAGCTCTGTGTCCCTTGTTTTCCTCTGGCTCTGCACTGTGGAAGAACACTCTGTTCCCTGTTTGTGTTGAGAGCTGCCTGCTTTTTAAACTGCAGTAAAATAGAACATTGCAGGGAGAGAGGAACTGAAATAAGGAGGTGTTGGCAGGTAACAGATATGCAACTTTCTTCTTTAAAATCACAACTCTATGCCTATACAGGAACATTAATGGGGGGGCTATTTTAGGTTTGGGGCTTTTTTTATATTATGGACAAAAGTTGAGTGAATTTGGTGAGATGGGGAAGGGTGTAATTTTATATGGACTGCTTGGAAAAGGCAGAGGTCAAAAAAGGCCCTGGGGAGGTTGTGGCAGTGCTTTGTGCCCTGTCAGACCTCGGGCTTGAGGCTGTGCAGGGTTTGGAGTGGGTCGTGCTGCTCATAAATCCATCAGTGGCCCCCGAGTGGCTCTGTAATCCTTGGCTCAGGCCTGAGGCTGAGCACAGGCACATGGAGCTGAGCTGTCCCACGGGGTGCTTTGACTGAAGCCCTTCAAAGGGGCTTTTCCCTTTGGAAAGTGGTAATTTTATTACGGGTGAAATGAATGAGGTCTCTGGAGATGCCTCATTTATAACCTCCTGGAGAGCTTCCACAGGCTGCACAGCACACTCCAGCACTCCCTGCCAAGCAGCCCTGCATGCCCAGATCCCCTCTCCAGGCTCTTTCCATGGATGAGAGGTGCTTCCTAGGAGCTTCCCACTTGTGGCTGCTGCCCCTTGTCCTCCTGCCCGGGGTTGGAGGATCAGGAGCCTGTCCCTGGGCAAGCAGCACCTTCCTGCCAGATCCTCTGCAGTGCCAGGGCTGCTCCTTTGGCAGAGCCTGGAGCTAATTTCCCTTTGGCACATAGATTTTGAGGCTCCTCAGGGAGGGAGGGAGGGAGGGCAGTTTCTGGAGCAGATGGGAGAGTAAGGGAGCCCCTGTCTGACACTGATGTGTGGAGCACTGACATAAGGAGCAGCTCATCTCCTGACCTCCCACAGCCACGGGTGCAGCCCACAGCCTGACTCAGCACATCCCTGGTGGGATCTTCACTGGCAGAGGTTTTTTCCTAAAAAGAAAGTAAAATGAGGTGCAAGCTGTATTTTCCATTGTACTGCACCATACAGATCCATGGGGTCCCATGCTGTCCCTGGGAAGCTGGTGTGTCTGCTGCTGAGCAAGAATTAGGGAACGTGTGTCTTGCCTTTAGTTCAGTGCCTCAGGGGCTGTTTTGACTTCAGTCACCTCTGCTTCCTCTCTCCTTTCTTCCCCACCCCATTCAAAAAAAAAAACCCCAGCAATGATAGAGGATAAATTCTGGCTGCATTGGGCAACAGGGGTGGGGATGGCAGCAGGAGGAGAGACTTGGGGCTCTTTGCCAGGGGAAATGTCAGTGCAGTTGTGCCCTGACACCCCCTGGTCCCAGCTGCTCAGCACTGCTGGGCCTGGTGCTTCACAGAAGCTCCTCTGTGGGTTGGTGTAAGGGTGTTTGAGGCCATTTGTCCTTCTGACCTTCAGGGCTCCCCGTGGCAGTATGTTCCACAACTTAATTATGTGTGAGTGGAAGAAGTGCTTCCTGTTTGCTTTCTGAACTGCCCAAAAGCCTCCCCAGCTCCCTCCTCATCCCAGTGCTGGCAAGGTGAGTAATGTCCAGCTGCCCCCGAGTTCACAGCCTCCTCCCCTGTCCTGCCTCAGGCTGAACCTGCTGAGTTTTGCTCCATAGGTTGGAGCAGGTGTCCCCTCAGACCCTGAGCCCTGCACCGCTTTAGCCCTACAGAGCCTTTGCTGAGTGCACGTGTGCTGGAAGCTTTCCTCTGCTGAATCAAGGCTGTAAAGCTGCTGCCCGTGCCCAGGTGCGTGTTTTGGTGTCTGAAAGCAGGGCTGGCTGTTTCTGGCAACATTCCCCATTCTCATGGAGAGCAGGAGAAAGCAATGGGAGTTGTGCTGTGGCTGTGACTACATCAAGGTTTTAACCTTCCCCTGGGAAGAGGGATCAGAGGGACTCTCTGGTTTGTGCACTTCATGTCCCAGCTTCAAAACCCTGCGTGTTGCCTGAGGGTTGTTACTCTTTTTTTGTGCCCTGACTCTGCAGTTTGGATTCAAGAACGCTGAAGAGATGTTTCATGCTGTTTCAAGTGAGGTGCCCTCATTTCTGGATAGCAGCACTCTCAGAGTAATCCATGGATCTGGCTTTCTCTGCTGTGTGTTGTCTGTCGTGCTCCAAGAGCACCTGAAGCACTTCTCTGGCCCTCAAGTACTGTTCTTGTTCGCAGCCATGAGTGGCAGCATGAGCATCTCCTGCTTCTGTCGTGTCCTCCTGAGCTCTGCCTGGTGCAGGGACATTGCCTGGCTGCTCCCTGATCTCCCAGTGTGGCTGCTGGGGCATCCTGCTGCCTCCAGCCCCCAGCCTCCTGTTCTCCCCCAGCTGTCCTGTCCCTGGTGCAGAGGGATGCTCAGGAGGGGTTCCAGAGGACCCAGCCCTAAGGGAGACACTTGTTCATCACTGGAAAAGTTGTCTTGCCAGAGCAGGAAAAAATGTTTGGCTGCCTTGTCAAGTCTGTAGCTCTAATTACACTATGGGACAGTGACACAGCTGCTTTTCTGTGGCAGAAACCAGTGTGTCAAGTGCAGGATTGGGTGAGGGATAGCAGAGTGAAGTGCTGCAGGTGCCCAGCCCTGTCCCCAGACACTGCCTGAGGCCAGAAAGACCCCACACATGATGAGGATAGAGTCGTAGTGGAGAAACCAAAACAGCAAATCAGCCTCTCTGCCTTCCCCCCGCCGCTCCCGTCCCTTCTCCGGAGAGCAGCAGCGCCCGGTGCCGGTGGCGGGGACAGAGCGGCAGGTGGCACTCGAGCACCAGCACAGCCCCGCTCCGCGCTCGGGCTGAGCCGCGCGGGGGAAGCGCGGCCGCTCGGGCTCGCAGTCCTTGAAGGGAGATGTATCATCTCCGCTATACACGGCGCCTATAGGACCTTGATTTACATGCCTGGGATGTTCCTCTCTGCTCGCAGGTCCAGATTGTATCTCTGCTTGTGCAGGTTTGTCCTTACACAGTGTCTGGATGTGAGATGATAAAGGGAGAGTGTTACTTTTCACTCACAGGGACAGACCCCTAATTTGCTTGGATGTGTTTTGTGATTGTGGAGTGCCTTTCCCTCAGAGCTGCCTCAGAACACAGAAACAAGATTATTTTTTTTCTCAAATACGATCATTTTGTCCCCCCAGCCAAAATGAAGTGAGCTTGCTGTCCTCACGCTGAAAATGGATTTGCAAGTGCAGAAAGCTGCTCGCGAAGTTCAGCGTGATTGTTACAGAGGCAACAGCCAGAGAGGTATGAATGAGTCAGGGGAAATGTTCCTGTTGAGGTGGTCACAGTGTGGCTGGGCATGCACAGAGGTCCCCTGGGTGAGGAGCTCTGGCTCCCCTCCGTGTCCCAGCACTGCTGCTGCTCCTGGCAGAGCTGTCACATCCCAGGGCTGGCTGTTTGCAGGGACAGCTGAGCTTCCAAGCCCTGACCCCGGATTCTGACCATGCTCATTCTCCTCTTGGGACACTTGCCAGTGGCAGCTGAGGTGGCACAAGCTCCCAGAGGTGCCACAGCCTGTGTCAGGCTCTGTTTGCCCAGGCTTTGCCCTTGAACAGGGCAAGGCATCCGGCATGGGTTTCCCAGGAATGGGGAGGAAGCTCTTGCCTCAGTGTCTGCTCAGCACCCCAGCCCCAGGCTGAGTGTACCTGGCCCCCCTGTTATGAAAATGTGGGAGAAAAAGCACTTGTGAGACCCACACAAATCCAGGGATTTTTGTCAGCAGCTTGACCTCTCGGGCAGTGCTCTGGCTCTGCAGTGAAGAGGTGCCCTCATTCTTCCCCTTGCCTGACTCCTCTGTAATGGAAGGGCTAAATGCTTATTACTTTTTCTGCACCCTTTTCCACTTGCCAATCAAACGTGTGTGGTTGGGGTTTGTTTTGTTTCCGTGTTGCTGGGGCTGTGCAGGACGCTCCATCTCACTGTAATTACGGTTCCATCATTGTCTTGGCACAGGAACATCTGCTGTCTCCCTGCCAGCCCCACTTCCCTCTTCCTTTGGAGAATTTCGTGGATCCCGGTGACCTTCTATTTTCCGTGACATCTCAGTGTCGCAGCTGTTCCTCTTGCGTCCCCCTGTCTCTCCATCTCCCTCTTTTTTTCCTATCAGCATCTCCAATGCATTTGGAATTTCAGCTCATCTGCTTATCAAATCAATATCTCGCCGCAGCCGCTGGGAACGCAGCACTTTGCCCCCCACTGCTGGGCTGCCTTCCCTCCCTCTGAGCACAAAGCATCTCCCAGCTCCTGCCTGGAGTCTTTGTTTTTCTCATTTAACATTTTAAAGTCCATTTTCTCAGGCTTTTTATTTTGATTATGTGGTACTGTTTGGCTGTCTGGGTCTGAGGCCCATCAGTGCTGCGGCTCCTCCTGAGCAGTGACGTGCTGAGGGAGGGAGGGATGGATGGATGGATGGATGGATGGATGGATGGATGGATGGATGGATGGATGGATGGATGGATGGATGGATGGATGATGTTGCCACTCAAGGTGATGTCACTGCTGGTTGCTAGTGACAAACTGAGCAAAGTTGGAGTGTGTGAGGAGAGGAGCTGTGCTGGGGCAGTGAAGGGGCTGGAGAAATACTGGCTCAGCTGCTGTTTTTGTGTGACCTTGTTGAAAGAGCATGAGGTCCATGAGAGTGATGAACAGAGATACTTCAGGTTTTATTCTGTTCTGGCACCTTTTATTACTAGGACTTTACTCGTATGCCTATTCTCTTAAAAAATATTAATTAAAAATCAGTCCTATAGCTGCTGCAAATGGACTAATAAAACTCTGGGATATGACAGGACCTTAAATCTCTGCTTTGTTCTCTGTGTGAAAAGTGTGCATCCCAACTCTACACCTCCCTCTTCTGTCTCACCTGCCTGCATGGCAGGATCCCAGCCTGGCCCAGGGCACTCCATGAGGCTGCAGCAAAATTAATCCTAAGAATATTAAAGGCACATGGATTTACACACACCCTCAACCCATGGTCTGTGTACATCTGAGATAGGAATATCCTGTTCTTGAAAGGTTTTGTGGAAGTTTGATGCCTGGAAAGTGTGACAGAGGAGAGGGAGGCAGTTAGGGAGCTGGTGGAGGTAAGGAATCACACAATAACTTAGTAAATGGATGGAAATAACACCGTGTTTGCATCACAGCTATTCCTCTTTCAGGGGTGTGTTTATGCAGAGCTGGGTTTTATACAGATCTGCATTGCATGTGGGTGCTTGTACCTAAGTAGGGCTGTGAAATCATGGATTAAGGGTTCTAGTCATCCAAAAGGAGAGATGTGGCAGTTGGAGTGGATAATGACTCCCTGATTGGGGAGGAGAAATGCTCCCAGGGAGGTGGGAAGCAGTGGGTTTGGTGAGGACTCAGCTCTGTGTCCTCCCTCACCCAGGCAGAGCTGTCAGAGCATCAGCAGCAATTCCCGTTCCCTGGGGACAAGGACAGGGCACCTTCCCCTGGGCTTTTGCCCCTGCACAGGGAGGCACAGCAGCAGCCTGGCTCCAACATGGGGGCTCAGGTGTTGGACCAAGTGTGGATCTGGAATGGGCCAAACCAGAGCAAACCGAATGGGAATTGCATAGGGAATAAGTGTTAGAGGGAATAATCTGCATCACTTAACACTCCAACGACTCTGAAATAATTGGCTGTTTCCTGGGCATATCCAGAAGAGCTGAAGTGTTCTCCCTGTTGCCTTTTGCCTGGTGATCTTCCAGAAACCTGATTGTCTGCTTCTCCCTCACCCTTTACCTGCTGGGCCCCCCTCCCTCAAATTTCTCCCGGAGTTTGTATTTTTCCCCCAACAATGTCTCTAAAGAATCACAAATGTGTAACGTGTGTCCCGACGCTTGGATTTTAATAACGTGCAGCAACCCCCATCAGCACAGGCAATTTCACATTCAACACATTATTGCTATTTAAGGCGCCGAGGTATAAAAATGATTGGCAATCCAGCTCTGCCAGCCCGCGCCGCCGCTGCCAGATTGTGATTTTTAATATTGGCTGCTCTGCGCAGTCGTTCCCTCACCTTTGACTTGCAGATTTCCCAACGTCAAAATAGCAAAATCATTTTGGGTTGTACCAGGCACATTGCTCGCTGCTGAAAAGAAGCAATTATCATTAAATATCCCCCTGGCTGGGTGTACACAGACACACCCGCACGGGCTGGGGCTGCTCTGCCTTTCCAGCCGAGCATTTCCCCAGCTTGGCAGATGCCTTTTACCTGAGCTGCTGGATTTTGGAGAGATGGGGGCCAAGGGCAGGTGGGGTATTGTGTTGTCTCTCTGTTGTGGTTATGGAAGAGGGAGGACACTGGGATTCATCCCAGAGGTGCTGCTCCAGAGGTGATTTTCCTGTTCCCAGGGCTGTGACAGAGACCTTGCACAGAGCCCAGAGGTGTTGGCTGTGTCAGGCTGTTCCCATGAACGTGTTGCTCGGGGTTAATGTACAGTGTGGGTAAAGATTAGACCTTCAAGAATTTCAGTTTGAGGCAAGCTCACCCTGCTTACCTCGAGCTGACCAGAAAATGGCCCTTCTTACATGAAAACAAGGCTGTCTTTACTGCCATTATGGTCCTGGAGAGTTCTCTATGTGCCATATGAAATCAAGTGAACACATGACAGGTGGGTAATTTCTTTCCTGCTGTTGCTTTCTGAGGTCCCTACTCCAGGCCCTGCTGCAGGGTGGCTGGAGGAAGGCAGGAGCATCCTCATCCTCAGCTCTGCTCGAGGAGCTGTCAGGGAGCAGGACCCTCAGTGGGGCCCTTGGGGCAGGCAGTGCAGCTCTGGGGTCACACCTCAGGCTCCCAGAGCTGCACAGCCCACTGGTGACACCAGGAGAGCTGGGGGTGGGGATGAGGCTGGGATGAGGGATGGAGAGAGCTCATCAGCACGGTGACATTAAACAGTGGTCTTTCTCTCTTCTAAAATTACCTTTTCCCTCTTGTTCCCCACAGCAGCGGAGGAGACAATTGTGAAATCCACCTGCTCCAGCAGCTTTTGGGACAGGAAAGAGGAAATCTTTTGGGTGATCTTGGGAAAGCCTTGGTGTGCAGATGTGGAGTGAGCAAAGCCCTGGGAAAAGGCAGCCCCTGGAGCCAGGGAGCAGTGGCAGCACTTTGTCACCATATTTACACTTCCACTGGCCCAACGTGAAGCGCTTGGCTCTCCTCCACTTGCGGAAGGGATTAGCTACTTCATAACATCCAGACAAGATAATCTCTCCAATTTTGCCTGGAAGAAGTCCCTGACAAAGAGCAGCAAAGCAACAATAATGCCAGATGAAACAGTAATTGAGTTTGCCTTCTTATTACTTTCTCGACTAAGTTTGTGTTGGTTTGAATTTTATTTTTTTGTTGTTATTGATACAGAACAGCAAAACACTGTCCCTGAGCTGACTCAGACCAGCAGAGTCCCATCTGTGGTGAACTGCAGCCATACAAGGTGTTGAGCAAAGAGAGGAGGGGGAATGACTGCACAAAGTTCCATGCAGTGTAAGTGATGTTATACACTCCATCCTCACTGGAGCAGTGCTGCTCTGCTGGTGCATCACACTAAAACCCCAGGAGAGACACTGAGCTTTAGTGCTGCATCAATCCAAAATGGCCTCAGCCAGGAAGAACAAATCCAGGAGCTTCTGCCCAATCCAGCTAAGTATTTTTCATTTTCCCCAAGTTTTCCTTTCCTTGAAATAGCAGCCTAGTAAGAAATAGCAGGAAGAATGGCTGCTGGGCTCCAGTGGGCCTCCGGGCGTGGTTCCCCAATGATGCGGAGAGTTTCATTTGCAAAGGTGAAGCTCAAGTGCTCTCAAGTGCCAGCCAGGCAAATGTCACCTCCTGCAGCGCTGCTGGACCGTGGGCTGGGCACGGCTGCTGGCTCAGCCCAGACAGCCCCAGCTCAGCATCTGCTCCTGCAAAATTGGGCAAGCAATGGTGCATGCAGGAGCTGTTTGCTGGTACTGTGTTATCCCACCAATATTTTAAGGATAACATAAGAGGCTGCTGTCAATCCTGGCCCCTAAGCAAAACACATCATCCTTGTTTCCTTTCTCTGCTCGCTAAGTGATAGCCATGTATATTTTTAAGGGGCTTGTCCTTTGGATTCTTTTTATTTGTCATCCAGTATCAAAGCTCTAAAGGTCACATTTTTCAAGTTCTTTCCTTGGAGCTTCAAAGACTATACATTTACTTTAAACAAAAACCCAGCAATTTTAGAAAACCACTCCACACCCAGGGACTCGGGAAAGCTCTAAATATCACTGCCAAAGCCCAGTGCTCTCAGCTCAGCTTAAGAGCAGTTTGCTTTTGCTTCACTATAACCAGTCTGCAAGTGTATTTACACTTTCAAATTGCACGTTTGTCATCGTGCCCGTTCGTAAGCGAGTTATGGCAAACGAGTGTCGAGTGCCTGGTTCTTCTTTCAGTGAGTTCAGTGTTGGGTCCTGCTCGCCCCATCTGCAGGCTCTGCACCACTCCCTCATCCCACGGGAGCACAAAGGCTCCAGGGGGAGCAGGGATGTCACCTCAAGGCTGTGGCAGTCCCACTGAGCTCACACAGGCACCGGTGGCAGTCTGACCTGGCTGGGTGCCACCTCCAGGACAACATGTGGTGCCCAATCTGGCACCGAGGCAGAGGGGAGGGGGACGGTGCCCGACCCAGCCGAGAGCCTTCAGTGCAAAATTAACCCATCAACACAATTTGGGCAAGTCTGAAGTGGCAGAGTGACTTCATTACAGCACAGTGCTCCATGTGGGGTCCCAGCCTTTGTTCCTTCAGTGTCTGGAGCCTGGAAGCCACTTCTGCTGGGCTGTCAGCTGGGCCTCACACAGGTTTTCATACAGGTCTCAGTGTGAGCATTAAGCAGATGGATGAGGCTGGAAGGGAAATGAAGGACCTAAAGATCTGGATCCAGCTCAGAAGGAGCAAGGGGAGCACCATGACAGACCTTGTCACCCAAAATCTCTTTTGGATCTTACTCTCCTGACAAAGCCTGTTCTAATTATTTGCATAGCTTGATCCTGACATCAATGGAAACTCCAGCTGAACTTTGGCCAAGAAAGGACGGGTTTGTCAGGGCCAGTTGCTTAATTATGTTTACAACTAAATTGCTGCAGTACATCTTCACTTCCTCGAAAGTGATTTTCCTCTGCTCTTTAATTTCATAGAACAATATGAAAGACATGAATCTTCATGAAACTCCTCTCCTAATGCAGCAGAGACTCCACAGTGTTTGCAGGCTTTGCTTTTCATCACAAGAGGTCCCAGGGGAGGTTCAAGGTAGGATCCTTGCCATCCCGGCTCAGCAATCACAGAAAGCCAAATAAATAAAGCAGGAAGTTGGCAAAGCCCTGATTCAGCAAAGGCAGAAGCACAAGTTCAGCATTAACCTCTGCTTAAAATGATTTGGAACAGAAGAGTTAATCTCATGGCTGCCCAGAAGTCAGCCCAGGAATCCAGGGCCTTGACAGTCGGCACATCAGTGCTTTAAATCTACTGGGAGAGGGTGCTTAAAGCTGAGGAATGGCTTAAATATGGGAAAAGCACGTTCCCTGGTAGGAGGTAATAACTCAGAGACCACGGCCAGATGTGGTGGTTGGGTGTGATTTTGGCCAAGGCACTGATGCCCTGAGGGAGGCTGATGTTGGATTTCAGCATGTGCAGGTGGATGATTGCAGAGGAGGGGCCCAGCAGCTCCTCCTCACTGCCATCTCTCACCAGGTGAGGCTGGAGGTCCCCGGGCACTGCAGGGAGGGGCTGGGGACTGCAGGGGTGTCAGGGCAGCAGCTCGGCCATGGGCTGCAGTGTTCCCCCTGCTCAGCAAGCACGCCCTGGTGAAGCCTCTCAGATACGGGAAGGGCAGTCCAGGGTCGGGGTAAGGCTCCATGTGGATCAAAATACCCTCCCAGGGAAGGGATGCAGGGGTTTCGCTGGACACTGGGCCGGAGCAGAGGGAGGGAGTGGAGGCCGCCTCCTGGAGAGGTGTGTTTGCGGTTTAGACGTGTGAGACATGCCCGGGGGAGGGATGCGATGCTCGCCCGGCCCGGCCCGTGCCCGACCCCGCGGGTGCCGGCGGGACGCGGCTCCCGCAGCCGGCACAGCCCGGCTCCCTCGCTCTCCGTGCTTATCTGATCTGCACCTCCGTAATGATGTGGTTGGAATTGAATTATGGTGCTTTAATGTCGTTACAGCTACATTTCCCAGGCACATTTCTTCCTGACGTACAGTGCTGGAATTTAGGATGTGGCCAGAGGCTGTGTGTGACTCCTTGTCTCCCGGGCTTGGTGCAGCCCTGCCACGTGCTGTGCCAGGCCCTGGCTGGAAAGGCAAACTTAGGAGCTCAGTTCACATCTGCTGCTGGAAAAGCAGTGAGTTACGAGGAAAGCCAGGGAATTACATTAAAGGTAACCCCAGGGTGACAGCCCTGTGTGCAGAGAGTGAGGCTCCTGCCTGCACACAGCCAGGCATGGCTGGGCAGCAGCCCCTGGCACGGACAGTGTCCCACAGCTGGGTCTGCTTTTGTCCTTGTTTTCCAGCTGCAGGAAAATACCTTCAATCCATGGATGAAGGGATGATTATTAGGCAATATATGTGGTAGTGTGACTGAGGGTTTTGTGCCCGTTGAAGATCTGTGCTGAGATAGTCCAAAGCCTCATGGAAACTTTCTTCCTTGTGTCTCCTTTGATGTGAACTTAATGGCCATGGAATTTGCTGTATCAGCAATAAGAATCATTTGATTAACTGGAAAGAAGCAAACGAAGTAGTTAACTCCCCAGTCAGACAGGAAATGTTGGGTTTGCCCTTTCTATCGTGCCAGAGGTGCAGGAATACCCAAACTTCGAAATGTGAGGGATCCCCACCATCTACACAGAGGGAGCTTTGCTTATCAACCTCTCAGGGTGTTTTCATCAATTCTGATCTGCCTGTTGTTAATTTAGAGCGATGGTGTCCTCTGGGGAGTGCCTTGTTTTTCCTACCCCTGATTCAGCTCCACACTCGTGAATTTTAAGTGCCTGTGCATATATAAATGTGTCTGTATTTATCCAGATCCTGCCAGCGCACGTTTTGCAATAATTCTCCTTGGATGCTCTTGCTTTCTCCCGCAGTCGATTTTTTTGAATGACATGGAACTGATAATGGATGTGGTTTCAGTGTGATCAGGCTGACTCGTCTCATTCCACCTCTCCTGCTTTTGAGCAAGAATGTGAGGACTTGCTGTGTCTATTTTAGATTCCGTCATGAAAGGAATAATTGAGATTGAGATTCTTAGTCACTCAATGCGGAAGGTCAGGGAATTAATGCTGTGTTACACCAGACCATTCATTTACTGGGCCTCCTTTTTTTTTTTCCCCTTAACTGTCTGTAGAGGAAAACAAATGTGGCTCAGAGAAGGTAACGCATCTTCAGTGCCACGCACAGCCCCAGCCTCTGATAATACACACTGTTTATCTTTATTTTGGGGGTGTTCCAGGGTAGTTTTATCATCATAATTGATTAGTGGCGACAGGGAGGAAAAAAATCCAGGAGTAACAGGAAGAAATGATTCCAGTGAATCCATTGACTCAGTGGTAGCATTGATCTACTTCTGGGAATTATTTATAGGAGAAGATTCATAGTTAATAATATTAGTTTGGACTTTGGGAGCAGTTTATCAGAGGCTCTTAAAGGCCCTTGGTAAAAATTAATCAGGGAGAGAAATAAGGTAGACAGCCTGGTTTTGGGAGGGGAAAGGAAAGGGGATTTCTGGCATTACTCCATCCACACCAGGGTGAGACAGCACAAGGGGTAACGTGGGGTGCCTGCATATGTCCAGGCACAGGAGTGAAAGGCTGAATTTCCAGCTGCTCTATCAGACAACAGAGCTGGGGAAAGGTCTTTGGAAAATTCCCCACTAAACCCCTCCTTCAGATGAAGCCAAGGTGCCCACAGGACAGTCACCCCTGCCAGATCCAGCAGGGAGAGCTGCCCAGGGACAGCATAAACCCTCCTCTTTCCCTTCCTCCCCTCCCTGCTTTGTTTTTGGCTTTAACTTAATTGATCTGTATCCTGCAATCCTACCCGCAGGAGGAATGACACATCTGAAAAAAGCAGGAGGATTTGTTTAAAGTGAGCTGCTTGGGTTTTTCGCTGTGTGTATATATAGAATTGCCTGGAAGTAGTAAATAGAATTAAACACTGTGGTTCTGAAAAACAAAATTCTCAGGGCTGTCTGTTGATTTCAAAGCTGATGAAAACAAAGCAGGCTTTGAAATCTTTCCTTGCAGAGCTTCCCCCTCCTCCCTTATCATATGAAAGATGGGCCTGATAATATTTGGGTTTTATTCTTCTTTTGAAACAGTTGAAAAAACGCTGTTTTCTCAGTTAAGATGAAAATCATGATGTTTTTAATAAGGTCAGTGTAATGTCTTCATTAGAAAATGCTGAAATAATTTGATGCAGATCTGGAACTTGACAGGGAAAAACTCCAGTGTCTACCCAAAATATAAAGCCACATTTGCACCAGGTGTGAACCAGTACTGCTTCCCTAAAATTACTGGTTCTGGGATAACCTATTCCTGTTTAGGAACTGGCTGCTGTGTTTTTAGGTAACTCCCTCCTGCGCAGCCAGACTCAGTGGTTTTTGTTTGTTTTCCTGCCTGTCCCGGGGCTGCTGTGAGCCCCAGGGCTGGGCAGTGCTCATGGGCGTTAGGTTTGGTGGTTTCCTTCCAGGTGATGGAGCAGGCGGAAAAAAAGAGAGTGGCTGGCAACATGGGAGGAGATGTAGAGCTCACCACGAGGAAACACAGGTGGATGTTAATGGATGAGCAGCCTAAAGTGAAATCAAAAATATCCAACCCGCTAAGTCTGCACTCTGCCGAAATTTTGTCTACAAATATCACAAGCAAAGCTGCTGAGTGCTGTGCACTCTAAAGCCTGCCCTCTGTTATGGATCCCAGGCACAGACAGGAAGTCTTTGCCCAGCTTTTTGGAGATGTGGGTGGTACCTAGACAACCTTGACCAGTCTGACACCACAGGTCTCCTCTGAGGCAGGGCTGGCACAGCCCCTCTCTCCTGGGGTGGCTCTGGGGGTGCTGCAGGCACTGGGGTAACGCCCAAGGCAGAGATGCACCAAGAAGACCAATTGTTTGCAATGACATATTCTGCATTTTAAATGATCTTTGACTTCCTGGCAGCTCCCCAGCATAGCACCCCCCGGAATTCTGTCTAAATAATGTTTGTCAGGTGAAGCCACAGCTGGGCAGCAGGTAGGCCCCTGCTCCTCACCAGGGACCTCCGAAACCCACCGGCCGATCAATCTCCACAACCTGCTAAGTGATAGATGGAATGTAATATAGGTCATTATTTCTTCCCTATGCGTGAAAATGAATTATTCAGTAAAGATTTAGATCCTTTTTATTATGACATTGAATTTATAGAGCATACAAAACATAAATGCAGATTTCTACAGCCCCAGATAGATGAACTCGTTCTCCAGGCAGTGTGAGGTGGGTGCAGCCCCTCAGCATCGCTGCACAGCAGAGAGAGGATGTCCAAGGAACACGGCTGCAGCCTGGGAGATTGGGACCTGCCACCTTCCTTACCTGGCACAGCATTCCCAATCCAGGCCCAGCTGATTAAGGAGCCCAAGATCTCCTTGTTTCAGACTCTCAGGACCCACATATCTCCAAGGAGATTTGGGGTCTCATGTCACTTTGGCCTTATAAATGCTGATCTTAACGAACTCCGCATCTCAGTCTCTGATAGGAAACAGGAGTTGTAAAACTTGAAAGGAAATTGGTGAGGCTAAAACCTGCTAATGAGAGTAGGTGCTGCGTGAGGACACGGACAGATGTGATCGTCCTGAATTTGTCTGTCCCGCGGAGCCACCGTGGAGGATCTGGGCTGGTTTGAATCAATAGCAGTAACTTTCCTTGTTATTGGACTAAATGCTCCAACTTTTAATTGTGCAGCTAGGGAGAACGTTATCCCTGGCTGGCAGTTACAGATGTCAGCTTTGCAGTTCATTAGCTACTTCCCAAATTCCGCCGGGACTCTGGATTTTTAGCATGAACATTAGAGGTTGGGGAGGAGGAGAGCAGAGGGCAAGCCTGCAAACTCTCAGTGGGCTGGAGGAAAATCTGGGACTGGGACTGGAACAGCACCTTTGGGGCTGGGTGCTGTTGGCTGCTGCCAAAGGAGCAGGACAGTGGGTCTGTCACACATTCAGGTGCTGAATGTGTCCCCAGAGCATCCCTGGTGCCGTGGGTCTGGCTTCTGCTGTGACAGCAGAGTGCTGAGAAAGAGCCAAACTGACAGACCAGACTGAAACTGGTCACCCCTCTGAACCTGGCCTCGGCTCTGGGGGAGGCGCGGAGAGAACCTCCTGATAAAGTTTTCCCAAAGCCATTTGACCTGTAATGTTCGCTGATGGAAGGGATAGCAGTGGAGATTTCCTTTCAATATATAGCAATCCAAATGTCTTTCTGAGCCATAAGCAGCTGCACTGAAGTTCCTTCTGTCCATCAGCAAAATCTGTCTTGTGCTTGTTCATTCTGGAACCCCTTTAAAATTCTGCACTGCTGCCAGGGAGATTAAAGGGGTAATATAACCCCAGGAACCGCTCTCCTGACTAGTAATTTCCCGGTGATTATTACGAGAAATAGCTAAGATCTAAAGGAGGCTCAAAGGGGGGAGAAGAAGACTGTTCTTTAATCCCCCCATCCGTTTCCTTTGCACATTGGTGCTGCTCACCCTCCTGGGGCAGGGCCAGGTCAGCCCCTCTCCCAGCTGGAGCAGCTCTGGAGGAGCAGAGCCTGCCCCAGTGCTGAGCCAGAGTTCAGCACTTCGTGGCAAAACAAACCAAATAAAGGGAATTATATCCCATGTTACAGTGGTCAGCAGCAGAGCATGAAGAGGAGTGTTTCTCCAGTGGGCCTGACCTCCCAGCCCTGTGCATGTCCACTCATTCCCACCTTCTTCATTAGTCCCCGCTGGAAAGTACAGCCACATTCTTCCCCCAGCCCCAGTAAAAGTATTATAATCCCTGAGCTGGAAATAGTTGGCAACCCCAAAATAGCTCTTGCAGGCTTGGCTACTGAGCTGTGAGGTCTTTGGTTGGGAGGCACTCGGTGCTGGACAAGGAACAAGGAACGCAAAATCCATGGATGTCTCTGAAAATGTAGGGCAACGTGGCTCAGTCCCGCTGGGCGGGTGGCCCGTGCTCTGCCAGCGCTCCTCAGTTTAGGCGGTCGCTTTCACCTTAGGTAATGACACCAATACCTGGCAGCCCCGGCCAAACACCGCGTGGGACAGGCAGGGGCTGAGGGCAGACGCTGGCTGGGCACTGCCTGTGGGCCAAGGGGTTCCACGGTGCTGCCGGAGCCCTGGGATCAGGGAGATCAGGACATGGGAACACCGGGATGAGGGAAACACAGGAAACACGGACATGGGGATGCTGGAGGCCTGGAGTGGAGGGGCACTGGGGTGTGGAGGAGCCACGGGCCACGGGGCGCTGCAGATGTGGGAGCTCCGGGCTCGCTCTCTGAGCAGCCCGAGAACGCCGCAGTTTCACCCCGGGCCGCTGCCAGGGCCGCGCGGTGCCGAGGGCTGCGTGGGTGCCGTGCCCGGGCTCGGTTACGGCAACACCTCCCAGCGCTGCCCCAACTCGTCCCGAGTGCCTAAAATTTAATTTGCCTTTCCTGGACACCCAGCAGGCAGCCACGGGTGGGCAGTCCCGAGTGGACAATCTCGGGTGGACAATCCCCTGTGGGCAATCCCGTTTGGACAGTACCGGGTGTACTACCCCGTGTGGACAATCCCGTGTGGACAGTCCCGTGTGGACAGTCCCGGGTGGACAGTCCCGTGTGTACTATCCCGTGTGGACAGTCCCGAGTGGACAATCCCGTTTGGACAGTCCCGAGTGGACAGTCCCGGGCGGACAGTCCCGGGCGGACAGTCCCCTGTGGACAATCCCCTGTGGACAGTCCCGGCTGTCGCGGACACCCGTGAGGGACGGAGGCGCGCGGGAGGGGCGGGAGCTGCGCGGGGAGGGCGCGGTGACGTCACGGTGACGTCACACAGGGCCACGCGCCGGCGGAGGCGCCGCCCCCGTGAGGGAGGGGCGGGATGGAGGGAGGGGAGGATGGCGGCGGGGGGAGGGAGCGCCGGCGCGGCGCTG
>VZRX01023305.1:177604-198099 GCA_013398075.1 Notiomystis cincta | reverse complement strand
TTTTTTTAACAAAAATTCCACACGCGAGTTTGCCCCTGCCCCAATACAGTGTTTTCAGTGTTGGGTCAAACAAAAGGTACCGGGCAAGTGCAGCTCCGGGCCCTGTTTTCTCCCTGGGATCAAGGCCATGCAAAAAGATGAAGTTTTGTGCCTCCTACTTCGTTGTAGTTTTCAGCCTCGGCAAAGCTGGGAGGGGAGGGGGGAAGGACACTGGTAGAGGTCATCAGTGCTCTGGTGCTGCTGGCTCTGGAGGGGGCTGTGTTTGGGAAGGGAAGGCTCGTGCTGGTGGAACTGTCTGCAGAGACCTTCTGCTGGGCAGACTGAGCGTGGTCCTTGCTGTCACTGGGGTTTGTAGTCTCTGTTCTGGGGCTTAAGGGTTTTATTTAACCTGAGCGTGCTGTTAGGAGCAGTCCTGTCTCGGTGCTGCAACATCTCAAGGGTGCCTGTGTGTGCGAGATTATAGTTAAATGAAGGAAAGGAGAAGCAGGGAGCAAACATGAGGATATGATTTTTTTAAAATGTAATTTATATGGAAACAAAAAGCCCAAAGCTCTTGTTGAAGCAGGTGGAATCTAGTGTTTTAATTCAACCTACAGATTCTGCTGGGCTTGCCTGAACACGAAGCCCATGCTTTCACATGCCTTAATAATTTGATTTTAGGTTTAATCAGATATGGTAAGATAACTGATTCAACCGTGCTCCTGAAATTAAACTCACCAGACTTTTCATGTACAGCTATATTCTCTATGTGTTTTTAAAGATAAATTTAGATAAGAAGAACAAAGGCAAACAGTATCTTGAACGAGAGTTTAAAAAAAAAATTCATGGGAGGACACCCTGTCATATTTCTGACTATAATTAGGTCCTCCCCCAGCTTTTTTCTTGTATCACAGTCTAGTCCCTGCAATGTATTAATGTGCTCTTCTCTGGGGGAGGGGTGAGGAGCTTCACCAGGGCAAATCTGCCTCGGTTTTGGTGGTGTGATAATGATTGAATCAATCCAAATACAAAATTGACCTTAGAATCAGTAACACAGCTTAAAAGTAAAGCACAGAGGCAGGCAGGTCCTTCCAGGCGTGTATTTGTAGAGTATTGTAGTAACTGTTGTGCAGTATAACAAGGCATTTGACTCTGTTTCAACGTTCAGCACAGGAGGCAGATCGGTTGGGTATTGGCATGGAAACGTCGCTCTTGTTTACAGTTACGTTAAAAGCTTTGTTTAGGTAATGGCCATTCATATCAGAAATAGTATTATAGTCATTTCCTAGAGGACTTGTAGATACAGTAAGTAGAATTGTATTTAACTAACTAATTTTTTTTTTGGTAGAACTTTGGTTTTTGGTTTTTGTTTTTTTTTTTTTCCCTTTTTGGTTGTTGTTTAAAATAGTTGACAGGGTTATGCAAAAGGTATGGATTTGCCACGTTCATTGCTAGTGTTTGTCTTCAAAGGCTGATAGTGTTTACCCAAAAGGTTTTGGGAAGGAAAATTCAGTTCTTTTAGAAAATCTGTCGCTGTGGTGCAAAGGACTCCATGCTCTTTGAACTGACCTTCAAAAATGAAATTGTTGCTTTGGAGTTTAATGCCTCTCCCAGCTTTTTATACCAGCAGGACTTTACAGTGATGTCCCTCTGGTGGGCCTGGTGTGCTTTGGTGGGAAAACTTGTAGTTTTGGAGCAAATACAGAAACATGCATATTTTTCCACCTTTGCGTATCACTGTGGAAAATCCGTACCTGTTGTATTTCCCCAGTAGACAAATGCCTAGTCAGTGCTGAATATATTTGTAGATAATGTTAATCTCTATGAAAAGGTTAGCTTTCTAGATAAATAATTTTACTTTTTATGCTTTTTGAACAATAAAGTGGCATGTAATCGCTCATTTCTCAGGTGTGTCCTAAAAAAGATACAATATTTGTATCTGATGGAGGCAAATCAGTTTATCAGTTGCACATCAAACGTCTGCGATATTTCCCATTTTGACAAATTAATTGAGTAAAACTGCTTTTTAGGAGAGGCCCGTGGTTATTTAGCAGTGACAGGAATATTTATCACCACAGGAATAACAACACCAAATGAAAACATCTCTTCCTCATCAGGGCTTGCTTAAGGAGGGGAAAACACGGCAGAAGCCAAACCCAAACTCTAAAAGAAAGCCTGTCCTTGGGAATGCTTAACGCAGTCAGCATTGGTGGCATCCCTTGGTTGTACAGGCAAGGACAATGCTGAGAGCAGTTGCAGGTTGCACAGTTCAGGTAGGGTCTAGTCCTTGAAAGCAGCCTTTCCCAGCCCCCTTATGTAGAAGATGTGTGTGCACAGGTGCTGCTGAGAACCAGAAGCGAAACCAGCAGCGCACGGGCATTTTATTGCGACTTAGGCGGGGCAGCTGTTAAAGGTCTGATGTTTTTGTTTACATCCAGCCTTCTGCCTGCGTGCTCCCTCCAGGCACCACCGGGTGCCATTTCTCTGCGTCTGCGGTGCCTCTCTTCGGTTTCGAGTATTTTTGAATGGGAGAGAGGAGTCCCTCTTTAGAGATGACCCCTGTGGAAGTTGAGTGTGAGGTTGCAGAATTAGCATTTTGGAATGCAGAGGGGACGTGCTAATTCATGCAGCGCAAGGGGAGCCAACGCTGCATCTTAAAACAGGGCAGGGGGGGTAAAGCAATGATTTCTTTTTTTTTCCCCTTTCTTTTTGGTGACGTGCTTCATTCATGGATAGTTCAAGTAACTCCTTAATGGAAAACCTTTTTTATGAAGTTGTTTTCTTCCGGTTTAAATGTGTGTATATTTCACACACATGAAACTCGTTTGTAACTTACTCTCCTCCCTTCCAACCCCATCCCAGAAGTGCCCCTTTGGAGCTTTTCATTGCTCTCATATTTTCTTTGAGAGTGAGTAAATCAGATCAGTTGGGCATGTTATTTTGAAGGAGACTCTAATCCTTCGAATGTTTCAGTTTTAATAATTGAAATGTGAACAACTTGACTTTGGTTTCAACTTTCCTTTTTTGTGTGGTGTTCCTTGTCAGTTAACAAAACAAAGCAGAAAAAAAAGAAGTAACCCCAAACTCAAGTGCAGGAAGGTGCAGGTGTCAAAGCCACCAAGTTAAGATGTTGGTCAGGAATGCTGGCCCTCTTTCTGTGCAACCTCCAGGGCATGCAGATAATCCTCAGCGTGCAGTTTTGGTGGCACAGGCAGCACCTAGAGACTGATCCAGAGCTCCCTGAGCACCCATGGGGATTGCTGCCCAGAAGATGATGGAAGAGAACTGCAGAAAAGATGTTTTCTTTCTCTTCCCATCTCCCTGCCCCTGCCAAGCTCCCCAAACAAACCCAGACTGTGACCTATCATTTCCAGAGTAGCTCTGGATGACCCGGTGTGCTGAATTACAAGCCTGAGAAATGAGGGATTAATAATTCAGTGATCTAAAATCAAAATAATGTAAGATGACAACCAAAGCTACCCTGTTGATTTCCCCTTTCTTTTTCCTCAGATTGACCCTAAAGTTGCGTTTCCCCGACGAGCACAGCCCAAGGTAAGTAGGAGGATCGATAATAGGATTTTAGGCACACAGAGAATCATTGTTGCCAGGCAGTTCGGGTTTCAGCAGTGAAAGCTTTTAGAGCCCGTGCTGCTGTGGGGGGAGCAGTGCGTGGCTGTGGCCCGGAGGCTGCCCCGTGGCCGGGCAGGGCCGGGCAGTCGGGCTGCAGGGCCGGACCGGTGCCGCTCCTGCGCAGCCCCGCGCCCGGGCGGCTGCACCGTGTTGTGCCTGCTGCTTATGAAGAGTGTTTGGATTAAGTGCAGGCTTCAGGCTTGTTTTGAGCTGAGCTTTCAGTTCTGTGGTTGTGATGGATGGGGATATATCTCTGCCTTCATTGTTTGCAAATTTTCTTTTGTATAACTCGGGAGATGTGTGCGGTGTTGTGTGTAAGCCTTGGATGGCGAGTTTCTGATGGGGCTCTGAGCTCTGGGGGCCACGGGGTGTTGCTGTGCAGGAGCAGGGCAGCACTGAGGTGAGAGTGTCCAGCTGGCCAGAGCTGTGGCCTGGGGATGGTGTGGCCGGTCCTCTCCTCGCGGCATCACGGGACGGTGCAGGGACAGAGGCGCTGCTGCCTCTGCACTGCCTGCAGATACCACTGGGTGCCATTTCTCCTGGAGGATCTGCCTGTGCAATACGAGTGGTTATTGCTCTTTAGGTTGTGCCTAATGAAAACAAATCAGTTTCAAAGCTAAACTTGCAATGTGTGAATTTTGAAAGCCAGAGGCTGAAAGAAGACTTTTGTAATTGACTTTTTTTAAAATTTGTTTTTGAGAGTCTATTGGAAATACTTAATTTAATGGATGTATGGCACTTGTGCACACACTTGTCATCTTGGGCTATTTCAGTCTTCTGGTAGAAAAGGGAGGAAAAGGCTGCAAAGTTGTAGATGCAAGTCAATAAGGAAAAATGGTTTAAAGTTTGAGGTGGGAAGCTGCCTGACCAACGGCCTGAGCTCTTACTGCATACAGCTCCTCATGAAAGCAAGCACTGTAGCTGTGTGTGTTGAACCATGATGTTAAATATGCACAAAACAGGCATCTAGGAAAAACCCAGTGTTATTTAAAACCCCCAGGCATAGCACAGGAGAGGTGCTAAGGAGTTCTCAAAAAGAAAAGAGGACAAACACCAACAGCCTACTCGCAGAATTTAAACCAGACTAATGTAGGCAAATGTTTGGAGGTTCCTTTCTTCCTAGGACATATCTAATAACTAATTGGTGAATAATAGTGTGCCTGGCTTGCTTCTGCACTGAGCAGAGAGTTTATAGTGTGTAGGGCTTGTGGCTTCTGGATTGTGTTGTTGGATTGTTGCCTCCTGTAATATACAATGTAAAGTTACCAGAATTTTGATCTTGTGCTTGATGTGCCTATCCCTCTTCCCAATATCTTGTAAAGATTAATTTACATTTTAAACTGTTTTCAATGCCAGTTATCCCTTGCTACAGTGTTATTTGGAGAAGTCTGTAATGCTTACAACAGAGCTGTTAAGCTGTCCCATGTGATTTCTTCTCTAACAATTAAAAAACCAGGGTATGTTTTACATCGAGGATATTAGTGAGTTAAATTTTTGTGTTAAAGAATGCAAAATCAGGTCGTATTGACAAAGGAGGTTTTGTTTTTCTACACGTAGGGCTTTTTTTCCCTTGGTTTTTGGTAACAGACATCTTCCAAGCGTGGGGCAAATGCTGGAATGGATGTCAAATTCCACTCTTAGCAGGAACTTGCTCTCTCTGGAGAGGTCAACAGTGTCTGTTGCTGCTTTTTACACATTTGTCCTTTCTAAAGTGTTGGGATTTCTATGGGGCACTTGAGAAAAACCCTGAAGATTGAAAACAGCCGAATTTGGAGTCTGGAGAAAATCAGATGCAATAAAGAGCAGATTTTACATCAATTATGATGTATTATTCTGGCAAGCATTTCATAATCTGAATATTTTGTTTTCTGTTTTTTTAATTAGATACTGAATTAAGGTTTTGGACTTTAGTTGTTCATTTATCCCAGTTGAATAGTAAATGCTCAGCATTAAAATGTGACTGTACTTTAGTCTAATTAACTAGCTAATGCTTGGGTCTGTGGAGATTAATGGCATTTAATGAAATGTCTCTGTCTCTCTAGGTGCAAGGGGAGAATTTGTTTTTTGTTTTGTTTTTTCCCTGAGTAATCTTGCTTCCTGGTATATTTAGCAAAATGAGTATTTGTTTTGTTTTTTTTCCTTTTCCCGTGATTTTCCTGGCAGTGATGGGGGCTGATGTGGAAGCTGAAGTGGAAGCAAGGCTGGGGGTGCATTGCCCCTTCTTGTGCTTCCCTCCCTGTGCTTCCTGAGGAGCCCTTTTGTCCCTCCTCAGTGGGCACAGTGAGCTTTGGCACTGCCTTTGCCAGCCCCGGTGCCTGTGCTGCTCCTGCAGGGTCACACTTGTTCCTTCCCCGCTCCTCTGTAACTGCCCAGCCCTGCCCTTTCAAACCCCAGCCCAGTGAAACGCTTTCTTCTGGGCTTTTTGAACGGCATCTCGTGGTTTGACACCTCTCTGGTGATGCAAATTGGCTCCTGAGCAAGCAGTGGCAGGTTGTAACAGTCCAGCATTCTTCCCTGATTTCCTTAGAATGACCCTCCAGAAAATCCTGCTGATTGCCTCCAGTGGATTACCGGGATGTGTAATCCTGCTCTCCTTGGGAAGGCCAGGACGACTTGAAGCCATTGTTTTAGGAAATTTGCTGCAGGGTTTAACTCCTTGGGGTTCTGGTGAATAGATGTCTCCTTCCTCGGGGCTGCTGTTCCTTGATAAAAATCTGTCTTGCTTCCAAGTGCTGGAAGGCACTCTGTAACAGGAGATCATTTATAACTCTGCTGACTTAAAAAATCCTTAAAAAGCAGCAGTGATGGGGCACCAGTAGTTTTGTACCTCCTTTTGAATATCGAAGACTACAGTAATTTGATTTGCTACTATACATAGCCTGCATTTCTGATGTTACCTGCTCTGTTAGGTTGGAGAAGCCTCATCCAATTTAACATGTTCATTAGGTATTTTCAAATGTAAGCGATTTCCTCCCTCACGCCTCTGCCTTAGGGATTTATTTAACAAAACAAAACAAGCCTGAAGAGCAAAAGGACAACAGCCTTGGTCAATGAAGTAGCTCCTTAGCCATGAAAATGTCTTTGGTATAGGAATTTGGATGCTTTGTCGTGCAGAGTCATGTATGAAACAGAGGCAGGTAAAACTTCAACCAAAGTTTACAGTTAGTGAGGCTGCCCACAGAGGTGTATTTTGTGCTCAGGTTCCTCCAGGGTGGGACTGAGGTGCTTGTTCTTCCTGCACTTCCTACAGGGGCATAATGCACATGGTTGGGAATGGCTCCCAGTTCAACAGGCTGGAGCTGCTCCTAGTAAGGTGTGTGGCATTCGTGATGAGCACGTGGATGTGCCCTGCTGGCTGTGGTCTGGAGCCTTCCTGCAGTGGAAAGGGCAGGGTAGCTGCTGGAGCTGCTCCTGTGGATCCCTGCTCTGGGCTGCCCCTGGCTGCCCACTGTCCTGTCTGCAGGTGGCCACTGCACGTTGTGGTTTGGGGTCTCGTCTGCGTGGGTTGGGTATGGGACACTGGTGGCCATTTGGTCACAGAACAGCAGGAGGACTTGATGTGGTGAGGGAGGAGTTTGGTGTGCAGTGGGCTGGGGGTGCAGGGCAGGGGTGTCTTTGGTAGAGGTGTTCCTGTCCGGGGGTCAGAGCAGGACGGTCGCGGCCCCGCGCCCTGCTGGGTGTTCCTGGCTGGCTGGGCAGTGGGCTCTGGGCAGCTGTGCACATCTGCTCCTTCTTCGTGGGCAAGAAGCAGTGTCAACAGCTCTGCTTTCGTGTGAGAAGCTGCTGGTTAAAGCCATGTGAAGCTGCCTACTCCAGAGCAGCAAATGGAGGGCATGCCCTTTCGGAATAACACCCAGGCTAACCTGGGGGTTTTTTTAAGGCTAGCCAGTGGATTTGGATGTCTGATTCCAATTAAGTTAACTGTGGGTGGGGTGTCTGCGTCCCTTGGCTGTCTGATAAGCCTCAGCCAGAGTAGCAGGGAGAGATTTTATTCCAAAGCAAATGATGGACCTTGAAAATCAAGAGTTCTGTTTGTTTCCTCCCGTGCTTCTGCCTGTAAACTCCTCCAGGTTATTCCTACTGCTTCCCATCTTATTTTAGGTATTAAGTAGACTTTGAAGTTAGTTTTATTTTTCTTCCCAAAAGAATGTGAACTGGACACAGTAGCAGAACTCAGGATTCTTCCTTTTCCACCGTCCTTCCTTCCCCACCAGCCTGTAAAGAGCAGCAAGGTCAGACCTTTTCCCGATGATTTTTTAAAAATTCTGTTTAGATTCCTCTGCATTTGCAGGTGGAGTAGGAGAGGAAGTATTTCCTGCTCTTGGCATCAGGCATAGATGTGTAGCTTGATAATAATCATGGTATCATCTGTGTGCAGAGTAGTGTGAGGTCCTTCCCAGGGGGGGTGGGGGATTTCTTTGGGTGGTCCACAGCCACCACTTGGGTGTCTCGTTCAACCAGCCTTGATGTGGTTCCTTTGTCCGGGGTAGGCTGCTCCTCGAATTTGCTTCCCTCTGCCATTGGATGGTCCAATGGAAAAGTTTCAGAGTCTGAGTCTTGGGTGATGCTCCAGGCAGTGGAGGATGAGGGACTTGTGAAACCCCTTGGGCTGGGGTTTGTGCTCTGGGCAGTGTGGCTGAGGCAGAGGGTGATTTCTGTCCTTGGATGTCACAGCCACAGGAAGAAGGGGCTGTGCAGGGCCTTCTGTGGGGCACAGTGAGCTCTGTCAGAAACAAGAGCTGAGCTGGATTTTTGTAATTCTGTTGTTTTTTGGAGATGTAAACATTTATTTCTTCTCCCCAATCACTCAGGTAGATTGTTCATGTTGTCCTGAATCCCCACAGACTGTCTTACACTTGTTAAAATGTCTGTATTTCCATTCTCATTGCCTAAGGACGTCTTTCATGTTAAGAATAGTCCTGATGTACTTTGCTTCCCTTTGACATACTGCTAACTAAAAATTAAAATTGAACACTGTCTAATATGTTTGGGTTTTTTTTTAAGGAGGTTCTACATTGCCTGTGTTTTCCTGTATTGTTGGATTATTTTTAATGGCATCTACCAGGTGACTTTTGTGCACTTGTATATGACAGGAAAGGTTCTGAGGTAGGGAGGTCAGGGAGATGGAAGGAGAGCAGCATGCACCCCTGTGCATCCCCCTCTGCTTCCAGATTGAGTACATCTCCTCTGCAAAGTGCTGAGCCTTTATCAGCCCGGGGGTAGGTCTACTAATGACTGATCTGAAACCATCAAATTCATTTATTTGTCACTGGCAGTGACAGGCCAGTTAATGCTAATGGATTCTTTTTTTAGCCTGTTGACTCTGGTGATAGTCTCATAAATGTTGTGAAATCCAAAGCATTAAGGGAACTTGGAACTTATTTTTAGAGGAGAGCCACTGAAACAGGGCAAGGTGAGGTGTGGGCATCAAGATGTATGTTGTGCTGAGAAGGAAAAAAGAACAATTCTAGTTCATTAAGCTGTACCTTGAATCTTTGCTGTTCCTAATAGTTCTTTGACTTTTCAGTTGTATTTTAGCGTTCTCTTTAAACACATTTTGGGTCACGCTGCAAAGTGAAGAGAAGCTGTAAACAGTCAGTCATCTTAGGGAAAAATGGCTTGTTTCAGAAAATGGTTCATCTCAGGGCCTGAATCTTCTCTGCCCCTATTGTGTGGAAGCACTTAAGCATATACTTAAGTTGGCATAAGCATGTGGGTGAGTGCTTTGCTGAATCAGCATGGGCTCAAAGCAGTTATTAAATGCTTTGTTGAACTGTGAAGCCTGTAGCAGAAAAAGATTAAAAGATTACTTTGTATATTTGACAGTACTTTGTATATGGTCAGTTCCATCACTTTTCCTTCAGAGATAGGCAGTTTCATCTCTCATATTCCCCCCTCCACTAATCTGCTGTTTCCTCAAAAAACTGATTACAAAATCAGTGTAGCATCAGACTTTAAAAAAAAAATCATTGTTGAAGCTTAATTTAGTCTCTAGCCCTGAAATCACACATTCTGTTTGCCTTAGTCACTGGAATAATTCTGTAAACTATGTGAGTAGTGTTCAACGTGGCCTATGATTTTTACAGTATTATTGCTGTAGAAATTGTGGTTTGCTGAGTAATTTGAAAGTTACTGTGAACCTCTGTAGTCAGATCACCATGCGGTATTAATAAGTTACTTCTAAACTTTGGCATTTTACTACTCTCCTGTTGAAAGTATTTCTTCTATTTTTTGAGTGCAGAGAAAATCTGAAGAATGTTGGGAAGTTGTTCTCCCCTGCTCAGTCATTCCCTGTGCTGGGACATCTGCAGCTGGGTTTATTGTTGTGACTGAGTAGGCTTAAATTAAGATTGTACTTTGGGAAGTTTGTAGTATAAAGAAGGAGCCTGCTGAGGCTTATGCAATTCTGCACATGAGGAATGGTCCCAGAGACCTCAGCGAGCATAGTGAAATGCAGACAAGGCTCCTTAATATGTTGGTGAAGTGTACGTGGCAGGAAGGGTGAAGGAGAAGAAGTATTGACAGCAGCAGAAAGCTGCCTCTGCCCTGCCCTCCCCCAGCAAAGGCTTGCATTAATTTCCCATTGACTCTGATGTACAATAGGGAAGAGGTTTCAAGCTGACTGAAGGGGCAAAGGTCCAAGAAAACTACTGTAGCAAGAACTGATGCAGAGTGACAGTAATGAGGTGGCCTGGCAGGTGGGAGGGAAAAATGGTGGGGTGGGGGAAAGAAACTCATATCTGATGAATTAAGTAGTTCCCAGGGTTTGAAGTTGTTAAGTCCCCTTGGTTTTATTTTCCTTCGTGTGTGCCACACAACTCTGAGATGGGGCTGAGCAAGGCTCCTTGGCTGAGGACGTGGGTCCTGGTGCAGCTCCAGTCCTGGCTCAGGGCTGGGTCTCTGGGAGAGCTGGCATGGCCCAGAGGGTACAGAATTCCTCTGTAGTGCTCCCAAACCTCTGCTGTGCTGTTTTAATCAGTGTTTTAGCATTCCTGACTCAGAGCTCATCTTTACGTTGCTCTGTGGGTCAATTTTGCATCAAAGAGAAGGTGAGGAGCACAGGGTGAAGAAGTGTTTTGAAGTTTTGATTTATTTAAAATAGGGACTGTGAAGTGCTGACGAGAATTTCAGCTTCTTGAATGCTGGTGGAAAGAGAATGCCTGCTAGATAGAGAGTCTGGGGAGGCTTTAACCAATTGCTGAATAAACACTGTTCAGGAATCTTCCCAAAGGGTAATGTGGTGTGGTGTGAAAAGAGGTTTCTAGGAGCGGGGCAGTTTGTCCTAAGTATCCATGAATCCCACTGGACTGGGAGATGTTGCTCAAGTCAGAGGCCTGGTTTGTGGCAAAAGCTTGGCAGCTGCAGGCCCTCAGCACTGGCAGGTTTGGTGTTTGTTGCACTGCTGGAAGAAGGTGTTGCTGAAGGGGATGTTGCCAAAGATTCTTCTGCAGTGCTTGCTGAACGAGTGAGACTCCTGTTTAGTTTTCCTTTCGGCTGTGTTGCCATCATTTATGTTCAGAGCTGTTGGTGTGATTCCCTGCTCCGAGCCCCAGTCTGTGTGCAGAGCTCGATGGGTACACGGAGCATTTATCCTTTTGCCAAAGGTTTGCAAAGTGCTGTAAATGACTGTAAAGATGTTTCTTTGCTGGTGAAATTCGCCTACTTCTGCTGTTGAATTTGGCAGACCTACAGAGCCTATAGCAGTGTGTTGTGCTCAGTGAATTGTGGGAGGGAACAGAAAACACTGAAAAGAAATCCAAAGGTAATGCTGAGATGGGAAATGTGATAGGAGTTTTCTGAGGATGGGAGGTATTGCCCCACCTTTTGGTCTGGGGCTGCAGCCAGCCTTTGTGTTGGGTGGTGTCAGGTCTTGTTCTCTTGCCATGTCCTCAGCATCCCTAAGAGACCTCTCCTTTGAGCACTGAGCAAGCCCTGAGACAACTGCAGCAAGAACTGTTGGCTTCTTGCAGCAGGAGCTCCCTCTCCTCAAAAAGTCTCTACTGTAAAGTGTTTGGGGGTGTTTTGATGGATGTGTTTGCAGCACACAGCTCATCTTCCTACCCAGTCCCTTTCTGTAGGTCAGCTCTGGGACTCCCGCCCTGGATGGGTGGTCAGCTGAATACACACCAGACACTGGAACTGTACCCTCTTCAAATGTTACCCGGTGAAAAACCTCCTAAAACCTGCTCTGAAGAGGTCTCAGGCCTGCTGCCGGCTGCGGTTGAGAGCTGAGGAAGCAGAGTCGCTGCTGGTCAGACCGGTGGTCTTGGCATAGCATGTAGGAACCCAAGTAAGGCCCTGGTGCTGATGCTGCCATTGAGCCTGGAGATGAGGGGTCAGAGAAAAAAGGGCAGCAGGGGATTATCCAGAGCTCTCAGTGTGGCAGAGAGCGCGGCCGCTTCCTGGCAGCCGCGTTTGGTACCACAGTAAACGGCCGCCTCTGTCTGAAGGGGATGTTGGCAGCATCCCTGGGCGCTGGGGAGGAAGTGTGGGAGGCAGAGCAGCATTGTACACTGCCAGCTCTTTATGTGACTCGTCTTTGAGGGGTTAAACTGTTTTTTTTTGTTGTTTTCAACGACTTCTGACTGTAAAATTTATAAGGGAGGCCCTGACTGGAGTGCAGCGCTCCAGTGCGCGGCGGAGGCTGTAACTGCTGAGGTTCCTGCCCTACACCAGCACTTCCGAACTGCGGAGAGGGGAAGCAAGATAAGGATGGGAGGCCACAGCGTGTGAAGGTAGCTGGTGGTGTGAATTATGGCTCACGCTGGTCTCATGGCTACAGCGCAGCACAGCACGGGGGAGCCTGGCAGGGGTTGCGCGTTGTGACACGGGGCTGCTCCTGTGCCTGCTCCTGTGCCCTCGGTAAGGGGCCCAGAGAGGGAAGCACCCTGAACTGCAGGTGTCCTGGAGGCCTCTGCCTCCAGACAGGTGTTGGCTGCTGTTCCCTGCAGCACCGGGCGCTCCTCTGCCCCTGAGGCCCAGCTCCTGGCTCCTTTGTGCGGCATGGCCGTCGGAGCTGGGCGGCCGTGGTGCTCCCGTCGGAGCTGGGGGAGGGATGGAGCTGGGAGAGGGATGGAGCTGGGAGGGATGGCTGCCCTGGTGCCTTGGTCCTGTGCAGACAGGGTGGTGTCCTGATGTGCTTCCACAGCTCTGGGGACAGGCTGCCCTGGCATCATGAGCCTCTGTCCCCCCGTTGCTGCCCAGCTCACCTGGGACCCCAGGGGTGGGTGGCAGTGGGAGTCTCCTGCCACAGCACCTCTTGTGCTGTAATCTCCTGCCTCACCTAATCCCAGGAACTGGCATCGAAGCAGCAGGTTCTGCATGTAACATGCCTGGCAATTCATGTTTGAGGAGGGAATTGTCATCATCTTGTGTGATTTTTATTCCCCCCCCCTCCCCTTTCACCTGGTCACATCCACAATGTTATTAATTTTCCAGATCAAGTACAATGGTAGTTGAAAGTCTTCCACAGTTATGATTCCTCCAAAGTTTTGTGAGCGTGACTTTGATTTTTGTGGTAGTCATAAGTCAGTTTAGATTTTCTTTTTGTAGGTATTTCCAGTGGATATTTTAGTAGAGGCATTTGTCTTCTCTCTCGATTAAGCATGTGTGTGCAATAGGAAAAGAACAAAATATGGAATAGAAAAAAATAATAAAACAATTCAGTTACCAGTCCAAAAGCCTTAGTGCTAAAGAGCCATGAAGAAGCTTTATTAGAACTATAATTGCAGACATAAGCAGTGATTATCTGTCTTGGTGCCTTTATAGTCCCCATCACTGTCATCTGAATGTATGAAGCTGATGATAGTGTGAGCAGAGCATTATTCAGCTGGTGCTGTGTAATCCTGATCTCTTGCAGTATGTGGAAAGTAACATAAAGTGTCAATTCATTTGAAAGTGACGGGGAGAGAAACAGGTAAGAGAGGACAGGGTAGTGTTGCAGAACACCTTACTCATGAATCTTATTTCATCCTGGTTGCTTAAGGAATGCAGGGACAGGGTAAACTTCTTACATGGACATGGTCAGACAAAAATTTGCTGTTTCTTAATGTTCTTAGAGGTCTTGGGCAGGTGCAGCCCTTCATTGAAGAGTGCCTTGGTGTGTTTCCTTGAAGTGCTCTGAATTGGCTCCAGCTGAGAGAAGGGCAGCAGCACCTGTTTGTCTTGCATTCCTGAGAACTGGAGATTGTTGGATCAAGGCAGCCAAATGGATGCTGCCAAGCACTTTTTGAGGTGGAACAGAGATCAGAGAGCAAGTCCTGAATTTCTTGGCTGATTATTTGTGCTGGTTATGCAGGTGAAAATGTGCTCTGGGCTGTGAAGAGGCAGAGGGAGGAAGAGGTGATCTGGTGGCTGGGCAGTGGAAGGAGCAGCGTGTGCAGAGCTCTGGATTTTGCAGTGGTTGCTGAGCCCAAGATTGGGCACAGGTGGTTTGAGTTAACCTGGTCAAGGCCAGTGTCAGGAGGGGCTGCTGGCCTCTCCTGTCCGTTGGTCTCCTGCTGTGATGCTGATTAGGCAGGTGTGTCCCTCACCTGAAACCAATTTAAAGGCCCCTGATTTTAATTGCAATCACCTGCTCTGGGTGGAGGTAGTCAGTGGAGGAGGCGACGAAGGTGCCAGAACTGCTGTGGTCTCTTCATGAACAGTCCACGATGAGCTGGGGCTGGTTTGAGCCATAAGAAGGTAACTTTTGGGGATGATTTTTGTGGTGGGGGAGGTACTTGTTTGATAGGAGAGTGGTTATGCTTTTTCCTTCTTTTTTTCTGAAATTTTGAGGCAAAAGATAGCTATTTTAAAGGAGGAAAATAGGTGCAGAGGAGTCCAAAACTTGTAAGTCTGCTTTTTTATTTATTCTTGCACTGAACTAGGACCAGGTGAAAAGCAGACCTGATCATGTATGTTTTTGATGGACTTCTCTTAATTTATTTCTTAGTGATGATTGTCTTTGGTTTTTTTGGAGTTAGCAGGAGTTATCCACTAACTTTTGTTAGAGCAGCTCAAAGCAAAGCTTTTAAATTGCTTAGTGCATTCAAGGGCATTTTAAAAACAAAACCAGAAATCTGCTAGCAAAGTTCCTAGGTAGACAAAGAATAGGGAGTGCAGTTTTTGGAGGCGTGTGCCTGCCTGTCCACTATGTGAAAGTAAGATGAGATAGTGATGGTTTGAAAGTTTCTGGTCTTGAGCTGTGAGTGAAGAACTGATTCTTGGAAAAGTTTTATTCAAAATGCTTGTTGATTGTCTGTGAGATGTACATGCCTGGAGCATCCTACTTTCACAAAAGACTTGTGTGCTGGAATGACTTAAACTAGTTTAAATGTGGCCCTCGTTCTTATCACAGGGAGGTGAGGTAAGTGATTGTCATCACCCTGGTTTTGTGGATGTGCAAAGCAGAAGTGCTGCTCACGTGTTCTGCAATACCTGAAACGGGGAATTGCTGGTGCCTTGGGAGAGGGTAATTCCAAACCTGATGTGTGCTGGGGCTGCACCTGCTGGGCTCTGTGTTTCCAGGTGCTGAGGACGAGAGGAGGTGTGGAGTTTGAGGGGCTGAGGTGTCCTGGCAGTGCTGTGGGCAGTGCTGGGTGAGGAGCTGCGGTCCTGTGAGGTGATGAGGCCATGTGTGGAAATGGCCTGGATGTTGCATCATTGGAGATGGGTGAGAGTCAATCACGAAACTCTCTGCAGAAGGCTTTTGTAACTAGTACTGGCTTATTAGAAACAGTTACTGAGGAAAGGTCTGGCTTCACTGGGCAGTTGAAGCATCTTAAGAATGGTGCAAGTGGTGCTCTGAGTCTGAGCAGGGCACAAGCAGACGCAGGTGAAGGCTATAAAGTGTTTAAGATGGAGGGGAGAGAGCCCAGAAGGAAGAAAGACTGAACGTGGTGCCCAGGTGATATCTGCCTGGAGCCTCCAAACCTGTAGTGAGCTCTGATGGTACAGGGCAAGAAAGGGAAACGGGGAACATGGAGCTGCTGGTGCCTTTCTGGGGGAAGGTCTGTGTGTGTGAGCACACAGCAGTGCTGCCTCCCGGGCTCAGAGGTGTGCTGGGGAGCCAGGCAGGGCTCTGCTCTGGGTGTGCGAGGCAGGATTTGGCCGGAGCTGTGGTGGTGAGTGCTCGGTGGCTGAGCTGTGCAGTGTTCCAGCCCCACAGCCAGGGCTGCAGGGCACAGCCAGGGGCACAGGCCATGCTGGGCAGCAGGAGTGCTCCGGACCAGGCCCTGCAGCCCTGGCTGTGCCTGGACAGGCTGGGCAGCCCTGGCTGTGCCCCTGCCCGTGCCTGGCAGCCCTGGCTCTGCCCGTGCCTGTGCCCTGCAGCCCTGGCTGTGCCTGTGCCCTGCAGCCCTGGCCGTGCCTGTGACCATGCCCTGGCTGTGCCCATGCCCTGCAGCCCTGGCCATGCCCTGGCCGTGCCCTGCAGCCCTGCCTGTGCCTGTGGCCATGCCCTGCAGCCCTGGCCGTGCCCTGGCTGTGCCCATGCCCTGCAGCCCTGGCTGTGCCCGTGGCCATGCCCTGGCTGTGCCCATGCCCTGCAGCCCTGGCCGTGCCCGTGCCCCAGCCGCGGCTCTGCCGGGTGCGCCGGCTCTGTGCTTTGGGCTCCTCTGGCAGCAGCGCTGCAGAAATGAGGAGCATTATCGTGTTTTATTGTGGCTTCTAAGAACGCAGCGTGTTTGTGCTTCGGGGAGCCCCAGGGGCTTTGTTTTTCACCAGGCCTGAGCTGTTCTTCAGCAGAGCCTTCCTGGAGCGTGAGCCAGTTCTGCCCATTAGGACCGAGGGACGGGCCTGACTGATTTCTGCTCCCTGCTGCATAATAAATCTGATACTAAAATTAGTGTTGGTCTCCCTAGGCCATAATTCTTGCTGAGATTATAGAGAATTGTGTGTGCAGAGAGGAACTGTGGTTGTGTGTGTTTGGTTTTTTTTATAACCTTGAGTGTCCAATTTCCAGGTTTTTTACTTAACCCCCCCATCTTTTTCCCCTTTTCCTCTCTTTTGGGAAGTGCTTAGCCTTTCTGTGTATTTTGGCTATTTAAGCCTCTGTCACTGCAGGCAGATGAGTTCCTTGGGAGCTCTTCTGAAGGTTTTGTAATTGAGTCTTTTACCACGGCGACAGGATATTATTAACCTTCAGTAAAGCAATTTATTTCATACTCCTTTGTGGGGATAAGCCTTTTTTCCCCCAGGAAAATATGTATGTGGAAAGGGTTTTACGTACTGAGGTAGCTGGACTTGCAGCAGTGATTATGATTTTAGAAAAATTAATAATTTACATGAAAAATAGGCAGTTCTGTTTGCATCAGTTTAAAAGAAACCTTTGGTCCTGAATGATCCCACTCCTGCCCCAGTGTTTTATTTGTGAGAACAGACTTTTTGCCTGTTGGTGGCTTTGAAAAGAGGTTATATTTCATTTTAGAGCTCTTGATATTTACCCTGTGTGAGCACTAAACAATTTTGTTGTCGTCTTTCAGACAGCCTTAAAAATGACCTGGAGCTGGAGGGAGGAGTTCCTCGTGGGGTCTCCCTCTGGGCATGGCCTTTGCCCTGAAATCAAATGCAGACTAGTCCAGAAGTCGTTAAAGATTGGATAGCTCCTAGAATAGCAATTTCCAGCCAGCGGGCAGAATGCTGGATAAGGGACCAGCCTGGCTGAGCCCCTTGTGCTCCCTACTGAGCACAGTGACAAAGGCACTGGTCAGGGGTTTGGGGGATCCAGGCTTGTGTGTAATTGCAGCCCCCTGCACTCCGATTTTTACTTTAAAAAGAGGATCAGAATATATTCTTCTCCCATGTCTAGTTAGACTTCTTACTTCAATATCCCGTTAAACTTTAAAAAATCAAATTAACAATGCGCTTGTCCTGTCGTTGATGGTACTTGAAAACTTGCAGCACTGCTTTCGAAGGAGTTCAGCACACCTTGCAGTAGGAATATGTTCCATTAGCAATTATATTAGTTGAAGCAGGGGTATTATTCCCACATTATACAACGGAGCTTGGATGAGAGGCGAAGTGCTTTGTCCAGAGCTTTACGTTTGTTAACACACTTGAATCTCTTGGCGCCGTGTGGAGGCTTTAATTGCAGAGTCATCATTTCCCCACCCTGCGCCTCTCCAGCTGAATTCCCGTGCCTTGGAGTGAAATGGGCATCCTGGAGCCAGTGCTGTGTCTCTGGGACTTGTGGTGGCCTTTGGTGGGGCTGCTCCCAGCTGATCTGTGCTCAGCCACGTGCTGCGCTGCTGTTCTGGGTGCCTTCTGTGGTTTGGATACCAACTTCCCGTGCCCCTGGGGATTTTCTGTGAGATCCCTCTGCCATCTGTGCCAGGAGGCCGTTCCTGCAGAGCTGGGGAGCACCTTGGGCTGTGGGCTGCCCAGGGCAGGGACGGCAGGGCTGCTGGGGCACGTCTTGGGCGCAGGAGGGGAAGGATGGACTGTCCTGGGCACAGCGTGTGCTCGGGGTGTCCTGCTGGGAGCAGGTGCTGCTGAGAAATGTGTTCTCTTGGGAGGAGGAGGAGGAGAAGGCCTCGGCCGTGGGTCTGTGGAAGGGCCCTGCCCCATGCTCGGGGCTCGCGGGTGTCGCTGTGTTCTGTTGGCAGCAGCGACCTGAGACTTGCAAAAACTTCGATAAACACTGCGGCCCTGCCCCCGTCCCCAGGATCTCTGCCTCCATCCCAAGCCTTGCCTGCCCTCGGTGCTGCCCTGTGCCTGCCTTGCCGGGCAGGGTGTGATGGTGACTGTGCTCCAGGGGGCAAAGAGCCTTCTCCAGGCTCTGTCAGTGCCTCTGCTCAGCCCCCTGGGAAAGGCCCTTGGCTGTGTGGTCCTTCAGCCTGTCCGAAAATTCCAGAGACACGTTACATGCAAGAAAATGTTTTTGTTACAGGAAGACTTCCTGGCCCCTTCACATGTTGGTTTTGTAAAACTTTGCAGCTGGTAGATTTACTCTTAAGTCTTCAACCAGAGAATCTTTCTATATTAAAAATGCTTAAAATACATTTCCCCCCCTTTTTTTACTCTGTTGTTGTAAATGAGCCCCACAATCTGAAATTTTTTTCTTTAAAGCTTCCCCACCAGAGATTTAATTAAAATATTGTGAAAGGCAGTCATTGAAAATGAGAAACCTTTTGAGTAGAAGGCACCCTGATTTCCCTCCGCAGAGCTTTTTGTCACCATAGAGATGAAAAGAGAAGCTCAAAATTGCACTTTCCCCTTGTGTGTTGCTACTGAGGGGCCTGGCTGCAGGTAGCAGCTGCACTAAGATCAGCAGGGCTGGCTGGGGCTGAGGCTTTAACTCTTTGCAGGGCACAAGCACTGGGTCAGGATTTCCTTCCCTGGTGGAAGCATTTTTCTTAGTTTATTATTCTGTTTTAATTTCCTGTACTTCAGGGCTGGAATTTATCTGGGTTTGCGAAGGGAAGGAATGCAGGGGCCCGTCCTTTTGTCTCCATAAAAGCATAACTCAGCACCTCTGAGCACAGCAGAGTCCGCTGGGTCTGCTCTGAGCATCGCCAGTGTCCTCAGGTGTTCCTGCACAGCTGAAGGAAGGGTGTTGGAATCATACTTGGCCTTCTTAATTTTCTCTTTTAAACATTTTTTTAGTGTATAAATCATAATTCCTCTTCAGGGTTCAAGCTTGAGTCTCACTTAAAACAGCTAAATGTTGGGCTTTTTTGTTGACTTTCTTTTTAAAATCAATATGTTAACGGTATTTTTTTTTTTTCCTTCCAGTAACCCCTCTGGAAGTGTAGGGATTACTAAATCAAAAATACATGCTGTGAGTGGTAAAACTGCTCTGCTGCAGTTTCAAAGACAGTCCCACAAATTGAAGATTATTGGAGGGGACATGACACTGGGCAGTGTTATGCTTTTAATCATTTTAGAAACAAATTTTTCTCCCTAATCGAGTGAAGAGCAGGCTCAAGTGGATTCTTGGCACAAACATCTCAGACAAATGAAAGTAAAATGTATATTGAAGCTGTCTGCTGTTGTATATTTTATACCATACCTGTCTTGGTGACTGATCTCAAATGGGCACAGTGGTTTAATTTTAAGCTGTTTGAGTGAGACCTGTTGTGTTTAAACTTTCAGATAGAAAGTGAACATAACCCCTGTAATGGCATTATTAATGGGGAGTATTACTAAATTGTAAGTTGCAAATTAATGGTTTAACTCTGAGACTAAATATACAGCTGTGTTCTTGTGTAATGTTACAAGACAAAATTAGATCAAGTATTTAAAACCAGAAGGGCCTCATCCAAACTCAGCTTGTGTCTTCCCAGGGACATCACTGAGCTTTTCCACCTGCAGTGAGGGTGCAGACCTGTAGCCCCAGCAAAGTCACTTAAATGACTGCCCTCCACAGTGGGCTGTTAACATCTGACTACCCGAGGTACATTTGGAGCAAAATAATAGCATTACTTGTTTCTGTGGTGGTGGGGACTTGGTTGGGTTCAGCACGTACCTCATGGAAGCGATGCTGTTGTGTGTCTCTGAGTTCTCAGGATTATATATTAATTTTTAAACGAGGCAGAATTTGGGAGCTGGGCTTGGCTCTGATGCAGTTTGCCCTTGTGCTTTCCTTGACTGTTGCTAATAAGAAGTGCTGGCCTAAATCAGCGTCTTGAAGAATCATCGATTTGCTAATTGCAGATAATCAAGTCCCTGCTCCCTGCTCACGCTGAGACCACTTTTGTTTCCTGCCATTCTGCCAGGATTCGGGCAGCGTCTCCCAGCCCTTGACGTAACCAACAAAGAGGGCTCGGAGTGCTCATGTCGTTCTTTCTCAGAGGTGACGAACTTGTTGTATTCAGGCTTGGTGAAGGGGGAGCTGTGATACCACTGACCCTTCTGGCCAAAATGGGCTCTGGAGGTCAGAGCTGGGGGCTGAGTTGGGGGGGGGG
>VZRX01023305.1:3124-177527 GCA_013398075.1 Notiomystis cincta | reverse complement strand
GGGGGGAGTGTTCAGAGAGCTGGGGTGCCACAGCTTTGCAATGCTCACCTTGGTTAGTGCAGTCCTGGGCAGTGTCTGTTGACATAAGCCTCCTGAGATTGTTCTCAATGTATGTGGCAGTTGTTGTTATTTTATTTATTTTTTTTAATGTGTGCTTCCTTCCCCTCTGTGTTCAGCTAGGGAGGGTGTTTCTGTGTGCTGTAGGTTGTGCAGTGTGTTTAAAATGAAGCAGGGGCAGATGAAAATTTCTGTATTCCATGGTTAGGACAGGAGGCTGCTGCTCTGCTGTGGCTTCTCCCAAGCATCCTGGCCTGGGGGCATGGCAGGTTGTGCATGGGTGCTCTGTGTTCTCTCCATGTCCACTTGAGCCAGCCACCCTTTGCCCATCAGGCCTTTTTCATTCCCTGGCTGGATCAATTCTCACTGAAGGCTGGTGAGCTTTTCTGATGAGTTTCTGTAGAATAGCAGTTTATCTCAGACCATGAAAAACCAGGAGGAAAGTGAGAGCCTTTCTGAGGAAGACCCCATTAGCTGATGGGCATTGCAGGTGTTGGCCCTCTGGGTCAGGGAGAGCAGGGCAACCTGCCCCTCGCTTGGCAGCTGAGGAGGTGGGACACAGTGCCTTGGCTGCAGGGCTGCCCAGCTGTCGGTGTGGCCGGAGCTGGCAGGGCAGTCCGTGGAGGGGCGGGCTGGCCTTGCCCAGCGCTCGCGGCAGGGACCTGTTCAGCCCTCCAGGGCCTGTGCTGGGGGTCTGGCCGTGCAGGAGGGGGCTGTGCAGTGTGCTGGTGTGCACGGGGGGGTGGCAGTGCCCGCGTGTCACAGGGACACGGAGAGAGTGGTCCCAGCCTGGGTGGCTGCTGGAGCCGGCGTCGGCCCCGCTGCCGCTTTAAAGCCACACCGGGGGAACAGATGATCACTGGACAGCTTAGGTTACATAATCTCTTTTGGGTTTAATGTCAGGCCTCCCTGAGCCCCATCCAGTGCCAGCTCCCAATCTGGCTCGTAATACTCCTGAATGTCCTTTTAATTTTTATTAATAGTTCTCTTACTGTAGTGTTCCCTCTGCCTGGCTTTGTGTGCTGTGCGTGCCGCAGAGTTCACTGCTCTGCCCTCCGAGGCATCCATGGGCTTCCTGCTCCTCCACCAGCCTGGAGCCATTCCCATGTGTTTTCTTTGTTAGTTCCAGAGGTGTTTTTCAAAAAGTTGGATGCTGAAGAGTTGTGTGATTTGGAATACCAGTGCTTTTTTTCCTCCTCCGTAACTCCATAAGTAGGTGTCTCTGCAGGTGTGGCCCCTGATGGCTGGAGTTCCTCTGAAAGCCCTAACACTGATCATTCCTTCTTTAGTTAAAAGAATAACATAATTTAAAAATATGCATACATATATGCAGAGGGGAGAAGGAACTGAGATGTTATTTCGGATCTGAGTCTAAAAATCAAATAGAAATCACAAAATAGATGTGGTTAAAGAGGACATGGTTGAGTAGCAACATCAAGCCCTTGGAATACTTCTGCATTCCCTGGGACTGCCTCTCTTACATTAGCTCCTGCATAATGTTCCATGCCAGTTAAAGCAGTTGAAAAAATATTACAGGGAAGATATTTAATGCATTGTGCACATCTGTGTGTTGTAGCAGCTGTTTAAAAAATGAATAATAAAGCCCTGAAGAGCAGAGTGCAGTACCCAGACTGCTCTGTGTGGCTGCTTGGGGAGTGTGCTGGACCAAGGCAGGTTTCTGAGCTCCTGGAGTGTTTTACTCCCCTCCTTTGATTTAATTTTACTACTTTAGATGATTTCTTAGCTGTGAGGGAGGCAGGAGGTAGCTGAGGGGGGCAGGATGGATCTGTTTAGTTACTTGGGAAACCTCAGCAAACATTGCCCTGGCCACCTTACACACCAGGAGCTGGTACTTCCTAAACTCTTCCTGTGAGTAAACCATGGAGCAGAACTGATAATGCCATCATGATCTTGGCTGTGAGCCAAACTGTGCAAAATTCAGTAGCGTGTCTGAATGGCTAAAAAAGCCCAAAATAAATCACAAAGTACTGGTAATACAGTCACTGCTGCTGTTTGCCACAGGGGTGGATTGCAGTCTGTGATCCCTGGGTGAGTAAGTCTGTAAATTGTATTCAGAGATGGAGTGTGGCATAGCTGGAGTACCACAGCATCACTGCTGTGTAGCATCAAGGAGCAAGAATCCAGTACTATTGTTTCATTTTGTTTGTTTAATTTTATTTATTTATATTTATGTACTTTTTGGGCTGTGTCATTTTGCTAGTAGATATGTGCAAATGAAAGTCAAGACCAAGATGTGTGGGGAACATTAATTTTATTTTATCTATAAATATATGTATGAACACACACATAATGGGTGCCAGAATCTCTTACATATTCGTGTTTGTTCAAGTGTACAAGAAATGTGATTGACACCACTGGAAAGGGAGAGGGAAAATGAAATGAGTTATAGCTTTTGGTCCCTAAACTGCCATTTCTTAGTGTATCCTGGAAGAGCCTTCACCCTAATGATGCTGAGCAATAAATAACACAAGGAAGAGTAATAGCTGCCTATGGTAGCAAATTATAGTTGATTTATTGCACATAATATATACAGGTGCAGCTAATTTAATTAAACACAAGACCTTTTAAATGCTGTAAAGACATCCCTCTCTAAAGCCAATCAGCACTGTGGTGCTGTAATAAGGCTTTAAGTGAAATAAGCAGCATTACAAGCGCAGCTCTATTGGTCTGATCAGCCTCCTGTGTTTGAGGGAGGGAGTATTTTTCCATAACCATTTAAAGCCACTTTAAGTCAACTTATGCCATAGCAAAGTCCAGTTTGCTGTACTGATGGAAGTTATCCCATTTCTGCCTCATCATGGAACAGCAGCTCCCATGAACCAGCATATGTAGCTTGTTATTTTCTTGGCCAACTGAATGGTGCTGTGCAGGGCTGGAGGCTTGGATGGTGTGGGATCTCACCCTGGGGATGGGAACAAATAACAAACAAGAAGTCGTGGTTTCCTGGAGCCTCTCTGCTCGTTAGTGGGTTGTCTTCTATTCATCCCCCATCTGAGATGGGAAAAAGGGACTGTGGTGAAAGAAACTCACGTAGAACAGCTCATGTATCACAGAAACCTGGAAAGGCTTGGGATGGAAGGGGCATTATTGAGGATCATCCAGTTCCAACCCTCTGCTGTGGGCAGGGATGCCACTCACTACATCAGGTTGCTCAGGACCCTGTCCAACCTGGCCTGGAACATTTCCAGGGATGGGCAGCTTCTGTGGGCACCCTGTGCCAGGGCCTCCCCACCCTCACAGGGAAGAATCTCTTCCAAATCCCATTTAACCCTCCCTTCTGTCAGTGGGAAGCCACTGCCCCCTGTCCTGTCCCTCTCTGCCCATATAAAAAGTCCCTCTGCATCACACAGGTGAACACAGGCAGCGCTCTGGGCTCCCTCATCTGTGTATTCATGTCTGTGGGATTTTTACCCCCTTCTGCTCCTTTTTTCGAGTCAGAAGTTGCAGTGGGTATGTGTGTGTGTGCATGCATAGAAATGCACCTTCAGCCTGGCTCCTTGTGCTCCCTGCTGCTGTAATTTCCCCGGAGCAGGGCTGTGCCTGCCCTGCAGTGCTGCCTCCCTCAGCTCATCACGATGCCGAGCTGAATCCCCACCCTGGGATAATGGGGGAGATGCTCCACAACACTTTGCCACCATTACTTGATTATTTGTGAAAGCGTAAAAGGCTCAAGTAGCTGATTGATTAATTTTTCTCTAAGTTTTTCTTCCCTCTGTTGCCTTCATTTGGAACATGTAATCAGGGAAGGAAGAGGCATTAAGAATAGATGGGTATGCATATGAATGCTTAATTTTTTCTAATTCAGGCATTCATGTGAGCACATGTATCCTGCTGCATGCTGTGCTAAACAAACCTCTCCCAGCACTTCTGGAGGCAGATGGAGTGAGTTTGGTGTGGTTTTCTCCTTCAGCACAGGAGGTTCTCTGCTCTGAAGCAGCTGCTGCTGCAGCCACTGGGGGAGTGTGAGGAGTGTCCCTGGAGGTGGGTGCGTGCAAGGCTCGGTATCTCGGAGCACATATCAAACATCTACTTGACCTTTTTATCCCTCACCCCTGGGAAGAAGGCCAGCAGCTCTGCTGTAAATCTTTCTGGTCCAATGCTCTGGTCAGTTGCAGTTGGGGCTTCCAGTTGTAGGTTTGAAAAGGTGTTTGTTGTCAGGAGCTGCTGGGGGAAGTGTGGAGAGAGGCAGGAGCATCCTGAGGTTGGGAAGGGAACAGGACATGGTTTCACATAACCCTGAGTAGCTGCAGCCACCTGCTAGAGGGTTTGGTGTAGAGGCAATGGCTGTGCTCAGTGTTGATGGAGAGTGAGTTGTCTGTGAATTAAGGTGTAGTAGGAAGAAAAGCCCCAGGTCCCTACTTTGCAGTTTGGTAAAATGAGTTGTTATAATTATTTTTCCAAAATAAGTAGAATTCCTAAGCAAAAGAAAATTAAAATGAAAGCAGCTTCTGTGTTGGTTGATGTGGTGGCTCCAGTGAAAGAAAATCCTAGATTTCTTTTTTTCCTTCTTTTAAAATTCTTTTTCTGAGTAGTCATGTCTCTGCAGGTACTTTCTGGACAAGGATCTCTGTGCCTCAGTTTCTTTTCTGTGTAATGGATAGAGTAACAATTAATCTCACTTCTCAAGGATTCTGTTGTGAAGTGCTTTCGAGAAATCTGGCCTGAAATGTCACATTTGATAAGGCTGCTTGAGAGCTTCCATAAAAATTGCTTTTAATCCAAATTATGTTTGATGATAAAATATTGCAAAATAGATTGCTCCTTCTCCAGGCTCACTTTCCTTGTTAGGATTTAGAAGGGAGCTGAGACCTTAGAACCAAAACTGGAGCATTTTTTGAAACCTGTTTATTTTATGGTTTGGGCAGAGGGGAGAATATTGTCTGAACATTGCTCTGAGAGTAAGAATACTAACTTCATGTTTTAATTTCCCTGGAAAAAAAAATAACACTCTGTTCTAAGTAGGTCCAGTATTTGCCCTTCTGTGCTGTACTAATTCTCTTCTTGTACTTGTAGTTCTGATTATGTTCCCTCAGCTGGTACTTCAGGAAACGTGTTTGTCTTTGAGCATGTCTGGTGACTCAGAGACACGTCTCCATAGCATCTGGTGAGCGTAATTGTCATTATTAATCTGCCCCATGCCAATCTGTCCTCGGAGCAGCGCCGGAGGAGGGGAAGGTGCTGCGTGAGCGGGTGTGTTCTGCAGAGATGGGGCTTGGCACAAAGGTGAGCGAGAGCCTGGCCTCGGCTGAGGTTCTTCTGCTTGCTGTCAGTGCCTCCAGAGCCATCAGAAACCACAGGCAGGGCCTCTGCTCACTTGGGGCTTCCATGGCTCCCGAGGGAGTTCCTGGCTGAAGTGGCTGGAATCAGTCCCCTGCCCGTTCAGATGTCCTTGGCTGATGCACCCCTGTTCTAATTATGTAATGCTGCTATTTCCAAAGTTGTGGGTAAGTGTGTTGTAAGTTAATACCTGTGGAGTTCAGAGATTCATTGGAACCAGATACAACTTGGCATTATCTCCAGAGCTTTGTGCATTTTCCATTTTAAACACAGTTGAATGAAGTCTCCCACAATAAAGTCCCTTCTTCCCTCTCTGGCTTGTGTCAGGGCTCTGCTGCCCTGTGCCCTAACCACAAGGTGAGCCATACATTAGTTTTAAAATGATTTTTTCCCTGGGTTCAGATGCTCTCTGTCCTTACAGGAAGGCTCTAAATGCTCTTTTTGCTCTCTGTCTTCAGTACTGAAACTCTCACTTTCCAATTCAAATAATCACAGGCTTTTCCTTCATTCCTGTTGTTAATCAAACTTGACTGCCTGCTTAATGCCTTTTTTCCTTTTTTTTTCCTGGCATGGTGATTTTGGTTGCTGCTTCCATAACAGCATTTTGTTGCCTTTAGCTTCACAATAAATTGGGGAAATTAATAGTGTATGATTTGAGAGTGCATACTTTAAAATAAGTTAAATGAGAAATAGATATTTTTTATTACTATTAAAAATACCTTTTTTGTCAGTCCTTTTGTTTTGAGCAGAGGGCACATTCTGCTTTAACTATTTTATCATATGTGTGCTATTGTAATTTACATAAATGAATTTTAAATACAGTTATAAGCTGTGGGAAGATGTTATTGTCTCTGCACAATGAATGTGGAGATTTATGCTGTGCATACATCTTGTGTTAGATTAACATTTGTTCCCTCGTCTCTGTTGGATAGTGTCATGATGGAGCCTTGAAATCTTTACACAGGTACTTCTCATGCTTATTTAAAACAGCATTTGAATTCTTCTTCTTCCAGTCCATTCATTTCATGTAAATATGCCTTTGGATATTTGACTCAAATCTGATGACACTGACAGAAATAATAAAACTTCTGTTAGGAGGGAGATGGGAGCTGCTGTTATGCCCTCCCACCCCCTAAATATCAAACAATTCCCATTTTCCAGGGTTTGTGTGTGCAGAATTCAAGTGCTTGAGCTGTTCCAGTGAAGTTGGTCCAGCCATGTGCTTAAACTTGGGTTGCTCGGACGGGCTGGGACCTCCCTCACACACATTTCTGCAGTGTCTGTCTTTTGTCCAAGGCTGGTGACAGGAGTTGGTTGAGCTCCTGCCAGGATTATTACAACCCTCAGCTGTAGTGCCTGTGACCTGGAAGGTGCTGGGTGTTCACATCCCTCTTTGGAAGGAAACCTATGGATGTGCTTTGTGTGTCCCAGGGGGAGGTGATGGCAGGGTTGGGAACGGAATTACAGCAATTTGGATTGAGGACCTGCTCTCTTCCCACCCTTGCCAGTTCTTGCTTTTCCTCCTAGGAGAAAACAACCTGAAAAAAGGCAGTTGCAAATTCTGCAAATCCTTTTTCAGGATGTGCTGGTGAAGTTGGGGTGGGGAAGCACACGGTGGCAGAGGGGCCTTCTTCCTGCTGGAGCTCTGAGCTTGGGCAGGAGGGCTGCACGTGCCAGGATGAGTAAGAGAACCTTTGGAACACGTCTGGAGAGGGAAGCTGTCGAGCTGGAGCAGGGCTGCTTGCTGACTTGCCAAATATGAGCCTCCAGTAAATGCTCTTGTGGGGGCACTTAGCCTGCGTGTTGTGGGGGAGGAGAATAACAATTTGACTTGGGGCTGGTGATTATTCTGTGGCTGTGGTTGAATTTCTCTCAGCTGTAGTGGTGTTTTGAGTTCTGGGGACAATTACCAGCTCTTCTAGATGTCTCTTTATATCCACAGCTTAAAAATGGCCATTTGGGGCAGATCCGCCTGAAGGATGTGCCTTTCTTCGAGGCTGCCTATTGAATCCTGACTATCAAGAGTCAGATTTTACTGCTTCCCTGTCAAGTGAGGGCCTGTTTCTGGGAGCTGGGCTGGAGCATATGCACAGACAGGCAGAGGGGAGTGAGGGATCCTGAGTCCCAGTCAAACGCTCCCATCCTGGAGCCCACAGTGTGGGTGTATGGAGCTGCCAAAGCGATGGCAGCGGTGGTGTTCAGTCACAGCTTTGCTTTCCTGCCAGCTGGAGTCTGTTCCCATTGTGATTGAGAGCATTCTACTTACCATAAATGTTTCTTCTTAAAATAAAAATTAAAACAAGGAAGGCAGAGCAGCGTGGGGCTGTGCCGGAGGGCTCGGTGGTGCTGGCTGGCAGCTGGCTCCCTGCCAGTCACTCCCGGGAGCCCAGAGCTCAGGGGGCTCGGGCGGCTTCCCTGCTGCTGGCCACGCTCCTGGGCTGGGGACAGACAGGCAGCCAGGCAGGCTGGGGACAGACAGACAGTGCCATGTCCGGCCCTGCCCACGGGTGGCGCGGGCTCGGCGGGCACCACGTCCCCCCCGGCTGTCAGGGCTGTGGCCCGGGGACGCCTGGCCTGGCCTGGCCTGCTGGGCTCAGCCTCTGCGTGTGCCAGAGGTTCTGTTTGTCAGGGATGTGCAGGGAACAGTCTCTGCTCCCTACACCCTGAATTCTCTTTGCAGGCTCTGCAGGGAAGCGCTGCCAGCCCTGCTTAGAGAGGGAGCAGTGTTCTGCGAAGCCACGATTTTAATTTTTCCAGCCGGTTTAGAAGGATGGGGGACAAGAGGGAGTAAAATTGCAGTTGAAAAAGGGGGAGAAAAACTATACAAATAATCCACATATTTTTTGTTCTTGCTGGTTTTCTGTTTAAAAAGGAGTTCATTCTTTACTGGTCTGAGTAATGACTGGTTATCTGTGAAGCAAAAATTTTTTTAGGAGGTTGTGGAAAATAGAAAAGGTTAGATTTCAAGGGGTAGGTTGTTCTTTTTTTCTTAAGTCTTGGCTGAATAAATTCTGCTTCTAAAAATGTATGTGCATGTTTCAATGAGGCTTGGGGCTTTTTTGTATTATCCAGTTGCTGCGGTGAGAGTTTTTGATGCTTTAAGTTTGCATTGTTTCTCTCTCTCTCTCTCTCTCTCTCTCTCCCTGCTTTTGGTGTTGCTTCTCATGTCCAAGGAATGCTTCAGTCTTATTTTCTTGCTTTTGGGCTGTTATTAGCTTCCATGGGAAAGCATGAATAATGCTTATTGTTAGGTAAATACAGGTGCTGTGTGGTTTTCCATAGCAACATGCTCACCTGGAGGTGGTTTCAGACCTCTGAGGACTCCCTGGAGGATTTGGTAAATGAATCTGTCGGCAGTTGTCCTGCTGGGCAGATGTGGTCAGGTTCTTGTGGTGTCCCTGCAGCCTGGCTGATGTCACCTCAGCCAGGGGACACAGTTAATTGGGGGTGTATGAGCTGCTGGTTTACCTTCAGGTGGCTGTCACTCTTTCAGAGGTTGGCTCTCTGTAGGGCAGGGGGTCTGTTCCAGCTTTTTCTCAGATGAAGCCCTTTGCTCACTGAGGCTGTGCAGGAAGGCAGCTCCGACAGGAATATTTTAGGCCAGAGTTGCAGCCATTTACATATGACTGTGGTGGTTAAGCTGCTGAAGAGTAAGTGCCAGAGAACACAGGAGTGTTGGTGCGCTGATGGTCCCTGCCTCGACCTCCTGGAGTCATTAGAAAAGCACAAGGAAGTAAATGTTTGGAGTCAGAAGCTTTATCTTAGGAGACAAGGATTGTGTGACTTGCCACAGAGGCACAGCACAGACTGGGAAGTCAGAGCTGGGCTTATTCATAGAATCCCAGAGTGATTTGGGTTGGAAGGGACCTCAAAGCCGAGCTAGTTCCAAACCCCTGCCACAGGCAGGACCCCTTCCACAGGAAGGTGATTATTGCTGAGGTGGATGCTGTGAAAACCGGAACAATTGGAGAGGCTTGGATTAAGAGGTGGAGCTGCACTTGCAGTGTCTTAAATTTCCAAAGCAGTGTGCAGTCATGGAACCCTCCACTGGGAAATATCCCTGCCTGTTCCATGGATGTAGGAAACCAAGGCACAGAACTGGGCAGATGGGTGACAGAGCCGAACAGTTGAGGCTGGAGCTGTATTTAAAGGAGTGCCTGGTTTTGAAATCCAAGTTGAGTTAAATAGACTTCATCATGATGGCTTGAGCTAATTAAAGCTGTGGTGGGCCTGCTGCAAACCATCCAGTGGTCTCTTGTTTTCTTTTCAGCTCTGTTACTGACTATGACAGCAGCACAATGCTGTGAACTTCAGGAACAGTCAAATTGAAACCAAAGAGCTGCTTTCTGCTCAGAGAGGGACCAGCTGGAAGTCACTGCTGCTGGAGCTTCAGACCAGTGCTATGGCTGAATTCAAACAACCACCTTCTCTCCCTCCCCCTCACCTATAAATTCATGTTCCATTACATTATTCCCTAAAGTTCCAACATGGATAGTTGAAGCTGAAATGTTCTAATGCACAGCAGAATAGCTTGGGCACCCCCAGGTTGACCTTAGTTCCCTGTGTGATAGCTGAGGGAATGGCTGAGCCTTGAAGTCGATGCAGAAATTATGTTTTGCAAGCTGTTTTGTCTTTGCTGTCTTTGAAGGATCCAGCTGGTGTTTCTGGCCAGCCTCACCCATCCCTTGGGAGAAAACATGAGGTCATTCAGCCTCCATTTGCAAGGGCACTGAGCAGGGCAGAAGACTGGGGTTATTTTAAGCTTCTACTGACCAGTGCAGGATTTTACACAATAAAAAATACTCGTGTCGTGCTGCCTGCTGCCTTCAGCTGCCCATACTCAGGATCTTATATTGCCTGTGTGCAAGTTGCCATGCAGGAGGAGAAAATTCGGCATGGGAGTATGTTTGTGCAGTTCTGTATTTTTGGTAGGTGTTTTTATATCCTTGGGAAAGCTTGGCTGTGACAGCTGTGCGGGGTAATGCAGTGTAGTGACAGCTTTGGGTTGTGCTGAAACTCTGCTAGTGAAGGAGCTGTGGTGTGCTCTCCCCCTCACTTGAAATGCTGCTGTGGGATTTTGTGTGTGCTCATTTATGGAGCTGTATCAGGGCAGGCTCATGCTGGATTCAGGGAAAGGTTCTTCTCCCAGAGGGTGCTGGGCACTGCCCAGGCTCCCCAGGGAATGGGCACAGCCTGAGGCTGCCAGGGCTCCAGGAGCTTTGGACAATGCTCCCAGGCACAGGGTGGGATTGTGGGCTACTTGGCAGAGAAGACTGGATTGTCAAAGGTGGGCCTGAACACTGAAAAGCAGCTGGAGCCAGTGGTCAGTCTGCTGTGCTGGGCATCCAACCCTGCTCAGCTCCTCCTCCGGCGGGAGCTGGGGCTTGTCGTGTGTCCTCTCGGTGACTCCAGTGCTTTCCTGTCTCTGTTTATCTTGTCTGCTCTCCCCTGAGCTTCCTGGAGCTCGAGAGGAGGGATTCCTGCTCTGCCTGCACACAGTGCCTTACTCAGGGAAGGGCCCTGCTCTCCTCTGCACCTCCGTGGGTACTGCTATAACATGAGGAGAATGGCACTGCTGATGGAAGTGTCCTTAAATGCCATTTGACACGCACACAACTCACATTCTGCTTGTCCCAGAGGAAAATATTGCAGGCAGTTTAATCCACGATGCAGGAAAATGGTGGGAGTTAAAAAATATTGCACTAAAGAGCTGCTGGTGTATGGAGATGTTGGAACTGAGAGAAGTTGTATGTGCTTTGATTCACATATTTTTTGTTTGGTTTAGCGGGTTGTTTAGGACATCTCCTGATGTCTTTTCAGGTTTAGCAGAGCCTTGTTGATCCAGGAGTGGAAGTTAAGGGTAGAGAAGGGAATGTTTGCAATTAGCTACCTCCATGATAAACATATATATCATAGTGACTGATCTATCTATCATAATATGATTTCCATCACTTTGATGTATTTGGGTGATACTGAGGGGAGAGGGAAGCTTTGCTTTCCCTGAAAAATGAATCTGAAGCGCATGTTGATGTTGTTTTCTGTCCTTCCAGTCTCCTCCCTGACAGAGTGTAAAGTTTGTGAGGCAAAGTAGCTTTCATGCCATCACTGTCACTCCTTTGCGTCTTGAGACGCTGCTTGCAGCTGCTGTCCTACAGATAAAAACTTGTTTCCTGAGCCAGCAGGACTGCTGTTGGAAAATATGATGCATTCCCTTTTCCAGGCACTGAGAAGTCCTCTTTCCCTGTGGCTGAGGGTCAGGGACCCTTTGGGTGGTGCTTGTGGTTCCAGGCCCCTGTGCTCGTGTAGTGCTTTTGGCACAGCCGAGTGTTCTGTGTGAGAGGCAAGTGCTGCCTATTGAGAGTTCCTCTGTGAGGGGGAATTTTGGCTTCCTGGAGGAGTTCCACAGAGGAGTGCTGGGGATGCAGGGTGGGGGGCTTTGCCTGGATGCTGAGGGGACGGGGGTACCTTGTAGCCCCACATTTCAGAGCTGCTGAAGACTGTCAGCAGATGTAATCAAGGGCTGAATTCTGGAAGCTCAACCTGTGAAATTTCAGACATGCCCTGATGTTGAGAAGGTTCAGAGACTCTGAGTTGCATCTCCCAGAGCGGGGAGTGTGTCTGGGCAGTGCTGTGGGCAGGCAGCCCTGCAGTGTCCAAGAGCTGCTGCCTCGTGTGGGTGATGTTAAGCAAATAACTTCTCCTCTGCTCGCTGTTTTTTATGGCTTTTCCCTTGTTTAAGAATGGATGCTTGAACTACATGTTTACTGAAATCCTGTTTTGCTGAATGTTTGCCAAAATCTAAACATGAGTGACCTTGGGATTTGGAGCCCTTATGCAAGGACCCAGGAAGGACAAGGTCTCTGCTGAGATGTTGCCTGTGACTCTGCACAGCAGGGAAGCTCTTCCAGGGCTCTGTGTCACACGAGCTCTGGGACCCTGCTCAACTGCTTAAGGATGTGCCTTGATACACCAGGCTGTGTAGTACAAAGGAGGAAAGTTTGCCTCCTGGATCAGGAGGGGAATATTGTTGAACAAGTTGCAGCCTAAAGGCCATCTCTTGTTAATGAAATTTGATGGGAAGTTCTTACTGGAAGGAATCTCTTGATCTTGTTTTAATGAAATGTGAGGAGTGATTGAATGTGTTCCTGAGCAGGCAGAGCTGGGTGGCAGGACCAGTGAGAACATACTTTGAGGCCTTGGTGCAAAGTCTCCTGTCCCTTGCTGCTGCCCATCTTCAGCCACCTCAGTAGTGTGTACTGTTCTTGCTCCAGCCTTGTTTGCACAGCACCAGAGCCTCTCTCCCCAGCAGAGCTGGTGCACTGCCAGAACAGGGCTTCTGCACACATTGCTAATGACGAGGAGATCCAGCCCTCCCCAGCGTGAAACGGGAGGAGACTGAATCACATCTTCCTCCCTGTCCCATAAAAGGAGTATTTTCTTTTCTGTCAGGAGAAGCTGGGTGATGTTTCTCTTGTGTTGACTTCTATAAATCACGTCTGCACAAGCAGCGGTCTCCTCCTCTGCCATAGATAAGCCTTTGATCATTGGTTTTGCTTCGCAGCAAAGTGCCTCCATTGCAGCAGGAGGGCGGCTGGCAGCAAGGACTGATCGATATGGACTTTTTTTAAACATTTCTAGTTTCAAAGATTAAATATTGTACCAGACTTTATGATTTGAGGTCATTTTAACCTCCTACCTCTGGGCTAAGACAGCTCATCTGCCTCTCATTTTTCAGGCTTTGTTACATATGTATTTGAAGCCATATGTAGAATAGTAAAAGCTTGTAGCTCTTCTGGTAGCAGTTAAAAAAGGGAGGGAGCAGTGTGAGAGCCACGGGCTGTGTGACAGCTCATACTCCCCCAGCTTCTGATTGGAATTCAAAGTGGGTTTGCACCATTTGCCTTCTGTCTTATTTCCCCGCATTAGTGGTTAACCTCAGCAGGACACTCCCATATTATTATTATTTTCTTGCAGGAAAATTGCCCAAAGAAAATGAAGTTCAAGTCATATCAGGCAGATTTTTTTCTTAGCCTGTAAGGGGAATTCCTTCTGAATGGGGCACTTGTGGGGAAGGAGAGATGCAGAAGCTTTATTTAAGAGACATCAATCAGGAGATGTGTCTCCTCCCACAGCCTGCCAAGGCTGGGAGATGAGATGGTGAAAGAGGTTGATACTTGTCCTTCTTTTCCTTTTGCACATCTCCTGGTGACATTAGCCAGAGGAGATCAGTGAAGAATATTAATTCTGGTGCCACTGAAGTGTGAACCTAAGATGTAAGGGGGCCCTGGCACTGAAAACTCAGGCTGCCTCTCTTCCTCTCTTCACTTTTTCAGTAGAATAATCTACCTCCTTGAAATTCTTCCTCTGTGTCTTTTCTTTCTGGTTGTTTGGTTTCTCATTAAAGCAGTGGTTGTGTTTTGCTTTGGGGATGATTGTGTAGCTCTGATCATGCTGCATCCGATATGTTTATTCACTTTGGAAAGCAAGTGGGATCCTTTAGGATTAAAAGCCTGCATGAATGAATGGGATTTTCTGGTTTTGTGCATGTGTGTATACTTGTGTGTGTAATCTGGTCTATTTTTGTACTTTGGTCTTTTAGCATGCATACAGGATGGTTTCAGGCTTTTTTTAGGGGTCATGTTAGAGAGCAAGGCTGATGTTGGGGTGCTCTGCAGGTCTGTGCCCTGCTCCTTCTCCAGGGGCTGTTTAGCATTCCAGCAGCAGGCTGTTGTGGGAGTGTCACCAGCCAAACCTGGAATGCTGCTCAGAGGTGCAGGTGGTTTGTATTGATAGGTATTTCCATTACTCTTAAGCTGGATTCTGATTTCAGCAGTCGGGTTTCCATGTCCTGAATTGGTTTTGGTGATGGAAATGCTTACTAGAAAAAGTGATTTACCGTGCACTTCTCTTCCCCCTAAAGGAACGTTGTCAAGAATTGCAGGGGAAGATTAAACACTTAGTCTTGCTCTCCTAATCTGAATTGTTCTGTGAAAGCTTAATTTAAAGAGTATGCTCCTGATCCAAATTTGCTGCTCCCCACTGGCAGTCAGCTCTGTAACACACAGGATGGTGAGGGGGAGGCATTTTAACCTCTGCCAAGAGGAAAACACAACAGTTGGGAGAGGCACAATGTAATGGTAAATATTTTATTGACGTGTTCCAAACATATTGGATGTAAATTTAAACACTATCTGAGATTTGTTAAGTTTCCTTGTTTGAATTTTTTACGTTCCCGTAAATCCTGGTTCGTTAATTGGCTGTAAAGTAGCGAACATCTGAGGCAGTGCTTTGCCAGCAAGGAAGCCTGTGTTTGCTGTGGTGGGTGGTGGTAACCCCCTGCCATGGCACAGCCCCCCCGAGCAGCCACCTTGGGGGGCCCTGGCACGGGCACAGGGTGCTTGGAAACCCTCTTGGCTTGGTTGCTCTCCAAAAGGCAGGGCAGATAAACCCACACTCGTGTGAGTGATGGGTCAGGACGTGTAACGTGGGATTTTCTGGCTGCTAAAGAGGGTATTGGGGTCTCCAGAGAGGTGGAAAGTCATTGTGTAGACTTAATAAAGATAATAAAACCTTTAAAAGTGGTATCTTCAGGCAGTGCCACCATCTTGTTTCCCTTACAGTTAGGCCTGACGTGGCTACCGGTCAATGACTTGTGAGGAGTGACTGAATTTGGGGCAAGGCTCAGTTCTTCAGTGGCTGTGGCAGGAGGAGCAGGCATGGGTCCCTCTGCCCCATGTCCTCAGGTTTGGGGGGTTCTTCTGCCTGTGTTTCCTTGTGTAGCACAAGAGCAGAAAATCTGGGGGCAGGGGGAGCTGAGTACCCCCGTGTTCCACTTCCCTGGGGTGTGGAGGTGGTGAGAGGACCTTGGCCAGGTGCTTGGCTGGTGGAGCAGTTCCTGGGAAATCTCATCTTCCAACACAATGCCCTTGATAAGGAGATGGCATTGTCCCTCTGTGGCTCTAGAACCTGTTTGTCAAAAAGCAAAGAATAGGAAAATTTTCATCAGGTCTGCAGCTTGCTGTGAATGTTGCCCTGAAATGGGATTTTATAGAGATGCATCCCAGTGACTTTTACCAGCACCCTCATAAATCGAAGGTTCTTCATTAGATGGGCAATAAAAGATTTCACTCTCGTAACATTCTGAAAATGTTTCTGTTACCTACCCTTGGATGTTGGCTTTCTAATGGGTGATCAATAAAAAGAAAAATAAATTCAGTTTTGGATATACAGTTTGGCTCCAAAAGGTTATACAGCATTTATTTCAGTACAGTTCTTGCAAAATTCCTTTGCTGGAGTATTTTGAGGCTTTTTTTGATTTTTAGTCTAGCTAATTAGATTTCTGAGGCTCAGAGGACTTGGCTGGCTCTGTCTTTGATGCTGTGAGGAGTCCAGAGACAATGATGATGTGTGTATTTCAGCTGTTAACTGCAGTGGTTTGCAGGAACCAGTGACTCAGAAGCTTTGAGGTGGCCTGGTTGTAGCTGTTTCTCTCCTAAGTTCCTTGTAATGTTGGGGTGGGATGTATGTTTGTGTGTTTGTTCCTTTCATAGACTTTCCAGGAGTCAAAGCTTCCATTCAGATCCAGGGTTGAGAAAGCAGCTTTTTAAAAATAAACAGAATAGGCTTATCAGCTTTAGTGGATCTCCCTTTTTGGAGCCTCAAAATAACTGAGTCGTTACTAAATTTTTTTGAAAGATGCATCTTTAGAAATTAGGAGCTTGGTCATGTGAGTAAATTACTGGCAGTGGAGGTGCCTTCATGTGGTGCAGCACATCCCCGTTGTGGTGAACACGTGCACGCACAGGGCTGTGGTTGTTAAACCAACCCCTGCTGCTGCCACACCTTCCAAATACCGAATTCACAGGCTTGTCTATCACCTCCAGAGCAAGACTCGAAGGATTAAGACCTGAGCAGGGCTTCTGAGAGGATGTTTACGGGGTGGAACACCTGTTCCTGTTCAAATTTAGGGGCTGACTTGTTAAACGTGAATGTTCTGATTTTATGGAATTGTCAGAGGAGGCAGGCAGGAAACGTGTGGGAACGTGTCTCTTACCCTTCATTTGGTAGCATCTCATGCATAGAGGTGCTTAGTGATACCCATTTGCTCAGAGTTTACTCTGGAGCTTTCTTTGAGCAAATGTTTTGGAGACTTGCCCTTTCCTGCTCAGTTGCTCTCTACCTGCCCTCCCCTGGTTTGGTTTCCCCATTATCTCTGGTTAGATGGGCTGCTGGATTAGATGTTAATGATTACAGGCTCCAGCTCTGCCTGCTGGAAGGAGGACAAAGCTATTAAACTTGCCAATAGCCATAGGAAATGTTGCTTGAGGGAAGCAGGAAACAAAAAGCATCTATTATTTCTATTATTATTATTAATGTTTTACCTACACCCTTGATGAGAAATCTGTGTATCCTACAGAGTCCTTCTCTGCACCCACCTGGGATCTTAGAGAGTCCTGTTGAGGACACGAGTCCACACACCAACATCTAGGAATGTGGATCACGGCCAGATCTGTGGCTCACCAAAGAAAACTACTTACAAAATTCTGTTGAGGAGGATGAAGGGAAGGATCAAAAGGAGCCAACCTTTTGTCATCTTCTAACAAGCAAAGCACTCTCATCAAACGTTAGTTATGGAAATGTCCCTTTTACAGAAAGAAGAGTGGCCCTCCCAGCATTGTGTGTTGGATCTGTGCTTGACCTCAACGCAGCAAGGCTTCTTACACGTGCACTTTTCTTCCACCTGCATCTGCTTTGATCTTGCCTTAGCTCCCCTGGCTCGAGTGGTGTGTGCAGATGTGCCAGTGCAGATGTGATAGGACTTGAAGAGAGTTGCCAGATTAGCTGAGCAGTGCTTTTTTTTTCCATGTTGCCATTTTAATCTTGGTTAAACCTCTTAGTCAGAGGGTGATTTCCGTTTCATCTTGAGTTATGTTGGGCTTCCATGCTCATTTCAAGCTATAGCTTGCCTCCTTAAATTTCTGATGTAACCCCTGTTACTGCATTGCCCATGGCTGCAAGGAGCCGTACCTACTCCTGGGTATATAAATATTTTCTGGTTTTTGTCTTCATTTGTCAGACATTTGGGTTTGGTATGAGCAGGAATGGAAAAGTTTATGCTTGTTTCAGGGGGTAGGCAACAAATGTTTATCTGAATGATCAAAGCAGAATTTATGAGGAAATACAGTGGAAACTATTCCTGGCTGTTTAGAAGCTGATGTACAGGGGTAAGCCAAGAGGAACAGAAATGAGAAGAAAAAGTGAACTGAGTATACTCAAGTCAGACTTCTCCTGGTCCTGAACTGCAGTGTGTTCCCACTAAGCAAATACTTTTTCTGTGCACGTATTTAATATTCACTGTGGATTTGTGTTGGGAAGGACTGGGAAGAGCAATGGCTTTGCTTGTTGTGAAGTGCTACCTCAGTGAAGCCACGGAAAACGAAAAGTTTTTATTCTGAAATATTTCTGAAATACCTAGTATTATTTGACTGCTTTCCACCTTCCTCCTTAGCTGGCCTGGCTGTTGACCAGGGTGCTGCAGGGTCAGAGCAAACCCGGCTCTCTGGGGCAGGCCAGGTCTGGTGCCATGGCTGCTCCGCTGCATTCCAGGTTAATGAGCCTAAACTTGTATTCTCAGGCCTCCATTTTGTGTCTGATCCAAAGCCTGCTCTTCCTGGGAGAGGACAGCATGCCGAGCTCGCCTGACCAAGCTGTGGTCACTGCAGCCAGGTTGCTGATCTCGTTAGGGTGACTCTAATGAGGTGTGACAGCCTGACAGATCAGGCTGCTGGACCAAGGAGGGGCTTCTGTATTACCTGGCTGCAGCAAACGGATTTCAGCACTTCAAAACGTGACAGCCAGGCTCCAGGGCCTGATGGGAGACACACTTGGCAGGACGCTGGAGTAAGTGCTGGTACAACAAACCCGTGACTGAGCCTGGTTGTTCCAAGTGGGTGAGTGGTATCCTGTGTGCTCCTCCTCTGCTGGCATCCAGACGTGCCAGGGGCTGCAGAGGTGGATCTGTGCAGCCTCACACACAGAGCAGTGGCCCGTGTCCCTTCCCCAGGCAGCCACTTGGCAATGGCTTCTCATCTGCACAGGGTTGTCAGTGCAGGCCCTGGTGGCCTCATTCCTTGGCTTTGGCAGCCCGTGGCCTCTCCTGCAGAGGACAGTGATGTCTCTTGATTTCTTGATTGAACTCAGTTATTCCTGAGGAAAACTGGCTCTGTGTGTGGCTCATTTGGTAACAAACCCCGTGACATCCCTCTGCTGTTTGTTTCACTGGGAATTAGTCTGTCCCCTCGAGGCAGCTTTCTCCTGTCTTGTTGATGATGTGCCTTTGGGGCCCAAGGTGAGACAGCTTCTGCCACTGCAGAGTGGGTTTAATGTGCATTTTACTACACTGTATCTGCCTCTGCTTTCTCGAATAGTCTTCCTGCAAGTTCTTAATTTTGTTCATTAATCCTGTGGTTATGGATACTCCCCTGCTTGCCCTAGGCAGGATCACTTAGGGAATAGTTTCTCTCTTATTCCTTGCAATGGCTGCTTCAGGCTGTTGCTGAACCTTCACTCTTTAGATGGAAATCAATGCAGTTAATGTCATGCCAGCAAAAGCTGTGCTGATACTAGAGGACTGTATGCTTGAAAACTGAAAACCTTTGGAGTTCAAAGACTTCTCTTGCTTTCTTCGAATTCTGACTTGGTTTAGGCACTTCTTAGTGAACAAAATGGGTGGTTGTATCTATCCATAGTCCTTGAGTCTCAGAAAAACCAGGTTCCAACTGTTGGATCTGTGATGAGGCTGCTCTGAATTGGTCAATCTGGCAGCAGTTGTCTGCTTTGTCTCTTTTCTGCTCTCAGATGTGACAGGGAGAGGATTGTCCTGGTTTAGAAGTGCTTTCAGGGACAGGAGCCTTCAGAAGGTGTGGGAGATGGAAGGTGCTGTTTCAACTTCCCAGCCAGGTAAACTGAGCCGTGGCACTGAGACTTGGGCAGAGCTGCCAGAGGCCATCCAGGGATCGCCTCTTAGACTCAAGCAGGCTCCTGTGTTTATATTAACATATATTTAGAATACCTCCCTTTAAGAGGGTTCTCCAGGCTGTCTGCTCTGGATTTATACTGCAGGTCACGAATGTGAGCTGTGTGGCTCCTCTTCGGAGTTTTTTAGTTCTTTCTGGAGTTTTATGATGCATCTTGCTAAGTCTGAAGTTCCAGTAACCAAGTACTAAACAACCATCTGTTGCTACAAGGGGAAGGAGACACATCTCTGCTGTGTGCCTTCTTTGGAGCTGGACTGAGTGTGCAGCATTAAAGTCATGACATGGTGTTAAGCATTTAACAGCTCTAGTTGCCACAGGTTGTGTTTTAAAAGGAGTCCTCTGTTGCCTGCTCACAGCAGTGAGATTAATTAAAGGCAGTTCCTTCCATTTTAAGCATGGGCTTAGGGAAGGCTGTGGAACTGGTAAGGCTTTGTCTTGTCTGCTTGTCATGCCAGTGTTGAGAGCATCTCTGGAGCCCACCTGTCCTTGTGCTCTTTGCAGTGTAGGGGCAGAACTCTCACCAAAGAAAACCAGTGAAAGAGTAGCCACTGGGAGTAAAGAAAAGGGATAAAACTTGCCAGCTGAGTTATGTTACTGGTCTGCCCTCCACCTCCTCTGGAGGAGTTGTTTGTTAACAAAGGTAGTCACAGCTTGGGAAGTGCACCATAATCCTTACAAGTCATTTAAAGCAGTGTAGGCAGTTAAAGATTAATTTTGCATGCAGTGACCTCTTTATTTTTAACTGCTTTGCCTCCTGCATCTTCAGAAATAACAAACAAATGCTCCAAACATACCAACCCCCTTGGAAGACAATGATTTCATTGTGGCTGTGAACATGACATACATTACATAAATATTGGTGCTTACATGCCTGCTGATTCTTTGTCCTTGGATGCAGAGTCTTCCAGCCCCGCTGGTCATGTTTCGTAAGAGCTTGGGAGGAAGCACAGCAGTGCAAGACACTGACGTTAGTGGTCGGTCCAGGCTGCTTTTCCAGCTCAGGCTGCTTTGCAAGGTGGATATTTTTCTATTAATGTGATCAGACTGGTTTATCTGTCACTTCTGTTGAGCAGGCCACAGCTGCTGTGGCACTTGTGTGCATTTATCTTGAGCTTCGAGATGTCTTTATGCTGGTTATTGCAGGATGCAGAAGAGCTTTACACAGACAGTTCAAGCCCTGTGTCATCTCTGGAAGGGGAGTAGCAAGGCCTGATCCCTGGGGAGGCAGAGGGATGATGCACAGAGCACTTGTCCTTGCAGCACACTGTGAAGTGTGTTGGGTTCTGCCCCTTCTCCCACGTCGGGCTGCTCAGGGCAGCACCGTCCTCCCACAGCCACGCTGCTCTTTTAGCTCCATGACGGGGTTTTGTGTTAAGGAGCTCCAAGTCCCAGTTTTCAAACCCTGCTGATGAGTGCTGCTAGAAGTAGTTTTAATTTCCTGAGGGCTACATATAACTCCAGTGGAGCTACGAGTCGCTCTCTGCTTGTTTCTGTAGCTACGCCACACTCGCTTGCAGAGAATGAAATCTAAATCTCTACATGATCTAACAGTAGTTTCCTAAAATATGAACAAAATCAAAGAATGAAGAATGTGTTGTTCAGAGCAGCTTGAGAAGCTGAAATACTGACTGAAGTAGCTGAGAGAAAACAAAGTAGGGGGTTTATGGGGTTTTTCTCAATTGTTTAATGCGTTAAATTAATCTTTGTAGCGAAGCCTTTTAAATTAAGTCAGAGTAATTGTGTATATGTGCTCCTGTAATTGTAAGGTCACTGCCTGGATCCAGGCAGCAGAGAGGATAATTTTGGTTCAGTATCTCACTGCTTGGATCAAAGATCCTTTATCTGAGATGGTTGTGTGAGAGAGAACTGCAGTGTAACCTGCACAAGGAGCCTGGGTGGGAGCAGAGCGTGGTCAGCTTGTTTAACCTTTGAATGCCTCTTGGCTCAATGGCCCTTGGATACTGCTACTTCATGGAAAAAGTTCTAAATATAGGACTCGTTTGTTGTTGAATAATGACTTTAGAGGGTGGATGCTGGGGTTTCCAGCTCCTTGCAGGGCCTAAGTGCACGATCAAGAAACTGGAAATGAGACCATTAATGAGGATTCGGTCCAGTAATACTGCTGAGCACTGATGCAACTTGTTGATTTATCTGTAGAATATTGTGTTGATAGTGTGTTTGTCAAAAAAAATCCCTGAGGTTAAACATCAGGATCTTTTTAAACCCATTTTGTTGACTTTTCATTCCCTTTTTTACCTGGAATGGTCAGCTGCCAGGCATAGGCTCTGTTCATAGGTCAGCTTGTAAAGGGGAAAATATTTTGGAGGTAAATAAAATGGGCAGGAAATGCTTTGGGGATAAGGATCAGCAAGACCACCTTTCTTTGGAAGAGGGAGAGATGAAATCCAGGGAAAGGTGAAGAAATTTGCCTGAGGACCCCCAGGAGGTGAGTTGTGAAGCTGAGTTCTGAAACTTATCAGTCCTTGAACTAAGATGTCATCCTTTACTGGAAGTCCAGAAACCCTCTTGGTTATAACCACCAGTGAGTGAATCTGCTTCCTTTGTGGCTCTGTTTTCCCAGAGCTTTTACCTCAGAAGACCCTGCCATCTTGAACAATTTCCCTGTGTAATGCTTGCTTCACTGCTGTTTCATTTCACTAACTTTCACTTGAAAATCAGATGCTTCCCTATCTTTTCTTTTTACTTCCTTATAGAGCTTTTCCCTGTTGCTGCAGCTCATTAAATCCTGCAGCTGTGTGTTATTTAACATCATAAAGTGGTTAGAGATATCATTCATATAAAAGGATACAAAATGAATGTGCACTGTAATTCTAGTCTCGAGGTAGCAAACTTCTCTCTGGAGTTGTGACTTAACTTCGGGCTTTGTAAAAGCTTTTGCTTGCCTTTATTTAGCTCTTTTCTGATTCTTAATGATTTGTGTGTAGGTAAATATATTTATAATGCAGTTATTAAGTAATCTGTATAATTATGTACATTAATCTAGGTATGAAGTGTGTTGGAAACGTCAGTTGTTCGTGCTGCCCCGAGCTGAGCACAGGCAGGTGCTGAGCTGCACTGCTGCCCGCTGGCACCGTGCCACGTGTGTGCCCTGACCTGTGGTCACAGGGTTCCTGTTCTGCTGAAGGCTCATGCAAATAGAGCCATGCACCAAGCCTTCTGGGGAGGCAAGTGCCAGGGGCCAACCTCCCAGCAAGAGGAGAAGGTGGCAAAGCGTTGCTTTGCAATTATTTGGTAATGAGAATTGTGCTGGCATTTGGCACAGGGATTTGTTGCAGCCATGGCAGCTCCAACCGGGTTGATGTTCATGGCTCGTGGGTGGAATGGAGCTGGCTCTCACCTCTGCTTTCTTCTTCTCTGCTTTTTCAAAGCAGTTTCCCTAGCATTTCTGTGCCTTCCTTTGCAATTCTGGAGGTCATGTATTTCCTCTCCAGGAACATGGCGAGACTTGATCGGTGTCAGTCACACAGGAAGCCAGGGCTGATAGCATCTGCTCTGCCTGTATCTGATTTTCTGGATGGTTTTGTGTGTGCGTGTGGTTTGTTGTTGTGTGGGCTTTTCTGTTTGTTTGTTGGTTTTAAACCCAAGTGCTCATTTTGGGGCCTAATTGCCATTGTTTCTGTGTGCATTCTGGATCTGTGTCAGGCTCTGGTAGCTCTGCAGAGCCTTCCTGAGCGCGGGGAGCCACAGGGATAGCCAGGCTTTAGTGTGCCCTGCTGCTGGGCACTCCTGGCTCCTGGCAGGATGGCAGAGCCGGGCTGCCTGCCCTGCTGCTTCCCCGTGGGCGCTGCAGGGATGTGTGTGCGAGCCCGTGCGCGCTGCCGGGGCCGGCGGGAGCGTGGCCCACGGGGCACAGTGCTCTGCTCCCCTGGCACTGCTGTGGAACGTGTGCCTGCCTGTGTCTCCACGAGGCTGCTTTGCAGCTCCTGGCCTGGCATCCTCAGCCCTGGGGTGTGGGACGTGCGTCTCCCTCCCCGGCTCCGCCGCCTGCGTGCGAACGCTGGGCCGTGGCCGTGCCTTGCAGAGTGGCAGGAGGATGCCTCTAGGACTGTCCTTTTCACATACTCCCTTGAATAATCATTAAAAGCATTTTCTCCTTTTTTTTTTCCCTCTCTTTTTTTAAGCATCCTGGCCAAAGCAAATAGGATAAGGAATTAGAGCAAGCTGAGGCTGGTATAATATACTAAACCATGACTCTAACAGCAATTAACGCAAAGGAATGAACATTTACAGTGCCCTGCAGTTATCCTTAGTGCTCAGTGGTAAACTGAAATAAGCCTGGTGTCTACAGGCTCGCTAGACTAACTGCCATTTTTATTACATTACATGGATTATTGCTCATTTTTCCTTCCATTTTCAGGCTTCTCTGAGGCTACCCTCATTCCCCTTAATAGTGACCCTGAAAGAGGAGTGTTACACTTGGTGCAGCTGATGTTTGACACAGTTGAGGGTCTGGAGGTAATCCAGAACTGCCTGGCTGCAGTGCTGTGCCCTGTGCTCTGAGATGGCCCTGGCTGAGCAGGGAGGTGGGACCAGGTGAGTCCATGTGGTCCCCTCCAGCCTGCCCTCCTCTGGGATTCCATAATTCTGTCCCATTGAAAAGGTACTGATGGACCCTTGCTGCTCCCACACGCTTTGCCTTGGGCTCTGGAACTTTTAAAGCAAGTTTGGAGCAGAAACTGAGGAAAGAAGAGCTGGCTGGGGGGGTTTTGGTGGAGGACACAGCCCCGAGCTGTTAGTGCTTCCCAAATCCGAGGTTACCACGTCCTCACCACTTGGTTGTGAGGAGAGGGGAGAGACTCTGAGCTACAGCAACTTGCTGCACATGTATAATATTGGTGTATGAAGAACATCTGTGTGAAATACACGCTTGGGGCAAGAAAAAGAATGTGTAATGTAAGAAAATACTGTTACTTAATACAGTTTTTGCTTGGAGGCTACAGTCAACACATGCTGTAATACTTCTAGCTTGTGTGATACAGTAGCAGCATGACACTTCAGATTTATTACTTTTGGTTTCTCTTTAAAGAAATCCTGAATCTGGAATCAGAAGAATGCTTTTTTCCTCTTGAGCTACAGAGGGGAAAATGTTTCAGAATGTCATAAATCAAAAATATATTAAAGGCCAACAAACCAGATGAAAACTTTTTTGGAAGATTGTATATAATGTTTGGCAGAAGAGACTAATGCGCTGTGGTTTTTGGCTGAATTTAGAAATGTGAAATACTCTAGGGTCCATCTCCTTGAAAAGAGCTATTTTTGTGTATTTTATCTGTCTATATATTAAAACAAGACCAGAGGTGGTTGTGTGTGTATAGTGCAAGTATTAGTGTGTGCATGATTTATGTTAAATACATTTAATGCATTATATAAATTCAATTGCACTTTGATACAGAACGTTCAGTTACAAAATGATTTCTGTAGTGCAAATGCTCACTTGATACCTTGATCGTAGCCAACAAATTCTGTATCCCTGTTGACTGCAGGGCTGGCAATACATCATTTTTTATGTAGACTCGTTTCTCTCAGATCCATGTATCTGCAGACTTCACAACAGGTGTGTTCCTGTGTGTGTGCTCTTTTTCTGATAACTCAGAGGTGCACCAGGGGCTCGGGGGGAGCTGTGGCCAGGGCTCCCCTCGTGCTGTGGAGCAGGGGGATGGGAGCATTCAGCTCTGGTGGTCTGAATGAGTTGGCTTCGTGTGTGTTTGCTCCTCAGCAGACTCTTCATGGCGGGTTCCTCGCCTTCAGTGCGTTTCCAGAGCGGTTCTGTGGTTGTGCTCGAGTAACCGAGCTGTGGTGCAGCGGACGCTGTGGGACCATCGCTCAAAGCCGCTGCTTCCTCCTGCCCTGCCTGGCCTTCTGCTGCCGGCTTCCAGCGTGTTTCTGGCACTTCAGCCCAGGACACTCCCCTCGAGACTCTGCTGGTTGGCTCTTAATTCAGGGAGGCTGTTCCAAGTCAGAAGTTTCTCCTGCTGGGCGCCTGGTACCACCACTGCCCCTGCCACATGTGCTGCATGGATGGGCTCCCTTTTCTCCCTGAAGAGAGCTGCAGCTTTTCAGGGATGAGCTGTAGATCCTCACTCCCTGATCGTGTCAGTGACACTGTGTGGCACAGTTTACACTCCTAAACACAACTGCACACTTAGGGCTTGGGTCAGAGATCTACAAATCCCCAGTTTTAAAAATACGTTTTTTCATGTAGAACTTCCTGTCAGCCCCGTGTAGGTACCAGAAGGCTGCTGTAAGGGCTCCCTCAGAATAGCAGGGGCTTCTCTTAAACCTCTGAGGGTGCAGTCGGGGTGGTGGAGAGGTGGGGCGAGGGCTGAGCCCTTCCCAGGGCGGTGAAAAGCGACACAAACCCTCCAGCTCTTGTCCTCTCCCTCCCCTCCTGCTGTAACTCTTCCCTCGCTGCGCTGATGCTCCGAATGCTCCCGAGTTTTGCTGTTTGCAGTGGGGACGTAACAACTCAAAGCTACATGTAAACAGCTTTGTTGGCTACTTTTCCTTTCCTTGCTTATATTGTACACCTTAAATGTGCTATTTCTTTTGGCATAATGGCAAAATCACTGCTTATGGGAACCGCGGTAGATAATACAAAAAGCTCTTTGAAAAGAGCTTTATCAGAGTACAAAGTACTTGGAATTGAAAGCCCCTAGAGGGTTGCTTTATTTTCCCCCTTCATTCAAACTTGTAGTGGTGCAGGATCGAGATACATCATGCCCTATTTTCAGCTGATTTGCATGTTAGAGAGAACGGAGTAATTGGTGTTTAACCAGAACAAAAGAGGATCTGTTTGCTAAAAGAAAAAGAATTCTTGAAGTAGACCCTAATACATATACTGCCTTTGTCTCTCCTCTCATTAAGAATTGAATAGGATGGCCTAGTAATTAGAATGTGGAAGGCATTGCTTTGGTGTTGATGCTTTTTGAGCTAATTGGTTTGAAAATTATATTTGATGTAGCTCTAAGGGATGTTGGCACAACACCTTCTTGGGACAGGGACATCCTGTACTCCCATTTTGCTGCAGAAACAGGCACTTCGAGGCAGGGTTTTGTCTTCTGGTTTGGCTTTTTAAAATTTTATTTATTAAACCCATATTTGCATTCCCAACTGAACACACAGGATGCATTGTCACATGTAAATAATTCTTCTCTCGCTGGTATGAAAACCTTGAAATGACCTTGGAAAGAGCTTAGTCCTCTTTTCCCAAATAAGTGCGTAGTTCAGTTTTTAGTAAAGTAGAGATTTGAGCTACACTGGGGTTGGATTTCTGCCCTTCTGCATTCTTGGAAAGGTTTTGTTGTTGTTGCTTGTTTGGTTGGCTTTTTGTTTCATTTTTGTTTTGACAAAAAAGATTTAAACAAATGTTGTTCCTGAGCAAACTGAAAAAAGACAGGTCTGGAATTGTGCAGGACGTTTTCTTTGGTCAGTGTTTGTGCTCCTCTTCAGCACCATCCCTGGCAGTGAGGGGGATGGTGGCTGCCTCTGTAGATCCTTCCTTTGCATCCTGAAATTGAGTTGCTGTAGTGTGAAAACTTGGGCAGTCAGAAACCTTTTTGTATCTCTTGAGTTGCAAGAGGGAGCCGTGCTTTGGACAAGCGTTTTGTTTGGCGTCCCCTGTGCAGGCAGTGGCTTTGGGGTGGGTGGAGGTACCAGGGAATTCAGGGAGGAAGGTGCATTTCTTAGGCTGAGAGAGGCATTTAACAGTGAAGATTCAGCTAAAGAGGACTTAAGAGTGTTTTATTTGCTAATGCTGTTGTTCTGTGGCACAAATTGAAGTCTCAAGCCTGTAGTTGGTTCTCTGCAGAGCCCTATACAATCATCTTAATAAAGTATTGCACTGTGGAGGAGTCACTGTGCTAGGAGGATGAAATGAACTTCTAACATTTCCTCCAAGGTTTCAGTGATAAAAAGAACAGTTTTTTAAAACGACTTTAGGTTCTGGGGAGTATGTGTTCAGCAGTGTATTTGTAATTAAAATGGATTCAGTCCTGCAATGAGCAACAGCTTGTTTTCCTTACTTTCCAGGTGTGTCTTTTCTCCCTTCTCATGGTGGGTGGGCACGTGCCTGCCCTTCCTCAATGGTTTTGGGGGGCTGCTCACCAGGGTGTGCAAATCAGGGTCGAGTTTGGTCCTGTTTTCAGATCTGTGTGTTTATTATGCTGCAGCTTCAGTGCCCTGTAGTGTGGTAAGGCTTTAGCTTTAGATATCGTGGGTGTCTGAATGTCTTCTGTATCTTATCTTTAGATATCAGCAAGTGACACTAAACAGCCACGACACCCAGGGGTGGCACTGATCTGTCAGGATGATTTTCCTAACCCAGACTCAAAGATGCTGGATGCTGCTGAGCACCCTCCCCTGCTCCTTCCCATCTGTGCATTGATATCTCCAGCAAACTTCCATTTTTCCCCTCCTGCATTTTCCGTGTTTAAAAGTGGCCCTGAAAGGCAAAAGGTTTAAAAGGGGTTAAATAAACTGAAAAACCTGCAGTGTATTTCCGCTCAGAGTTGAAGCAAGATGTTGTGGATTGACTCAAAATGAAATTTTTTTTTTTTTTTTTTTCTCCTTTTAAGTTTTGCCAACAAAATGAAAACATGTTTGTTTAATCATAGGCAAATTCATCCTTCTGGTTTTTTGGTTGTGTTTTGTTTTCAGTTTAGCCAGCAAATTGAGAAATGAAACTGTTCTGCCAGCACTGCTTCCAGTTCAGATTGCTCTGAGGAGCTGGGTGAATCTCCCCCTTGCACAGTTTATCTAGGAACCATCAGAATTCTGCTGATTAATACCTTGGAAATTATAAATTAACCATATGGAACTACTTCAGTTTAAGTAACGTGTATGTTCTGGTGATAGCTAATCCCCTTAAAGCATGGTTTTAATGACCAGTTTGTTTTCACCTGAGGTCATTAATGCTCTAAAACCAGCTGTTAACTGCACCAAAGAGGTTTTTCCTGCCCAGGGAGGAGTGCTGCTGGGCACCCTCTTTAATGGCCTAATAATGCTTTATTTCTGCCCTCCCTTCCGGACATACTGGCTGTTTTTAATGGCTGTGTTGGAAAAAACCTGTTTATTTTCTGTCTGCTGAGGCCTGATCTTGCAGCCAGCTGGGGGGAGCGGTGTGGGGGATGCAGGGCACTGGGGCAGGAGTGTGAACGAGTGAAAAGTGGGGGTATGAGCCTGCAAAGCCTCTGCTTCAGGCTCAGGGCACGTGGGGAGGGAAGGGAAGGGATGCACAGCCCACTTCCTGCTCCTACAGCTCTGCCAGACTGGGAATCATAAAGTCGTTAGGAATATTAAAACTTCAGACAATGGGCCCTAGTAATTCTCCTGCTCCTTCTGCTTAATTTTTGTGCTAATTTATTGCTTCTCTCTGTTCCTACTTCTGTCACCTAAATGCAAATGCCCTGGCAGCCTGCTTTATGGATAACACTTAAAAAATAATGGTGCAATAATGAGTGGTGAATTGCAGCAGAGATCCTGCTGAAGTGCCTGCAATATCCGCATTAATTCCAAATGAATTAATTGCAGTTAATGCTATTGTATTTAAAACCTGTCAGAAGCCATAACAATGATTAGGGTGTAAGAGTAAAATGTTATTTCAGAGCAGCATCAACATGTCCTAAAATAGCAATAGATGGTGTTAAAGTGTGTCTGACCTAATGGCCATCATCATCATCAGCTTTTGTGTGAGACCAGTCAGAACAGATGAATCAGAGGCATCTGAGGAATGAGGGGCCCTAAACCCATTCATTTTTCCCCTGGATCTGCAGCAAACAGGTTCTTTGCCCCAGTGCTGTAAGCAGGAGCAGAGGTGGGATGAAGGAGGGGTTTTATCTGTCAGGGCTGTGGATCCCATTGATCTCTGCTGCTGAGCCTCATCTGTCACTGGTGGCTGGTTCCAGGGGAAGGTGGGAACAGGCTGTGTAGCTGTGAGAGAAGTGTTTCTTTAATGTTTATTTCCAGTCCTTCAGGACAAGTTGGTGCTGTGGCAAATAGATTTATTATTCAGTAGTTAATGGTGTAAAGTAAAAGCATCCCAGAGCCTTTGGCTGGAGTCCTTGGTGATGCCTTGAGCATCCCCAGCAGATCTGGGAGCTTTCCCCTCGGGAATGTGTCTTTGCTGAGGGGTAAAAAGGGTGGTTGGTACCTGGCTGAGTCACTTCTCTGTGGGATGAGCTGACACTGCTGGCTGAAGTGACAGAGCCTGCTGGGCTTGTGGGGGGAGCTGCTGAGACTTTTGGCAGCAAATCCCACCATTCCTCGTGTGGGAGAGGCCGAGGTGCTCTTTGGCTCCCGGGAATGAGACAGAAAAAGCCTGTCTTGGTGCAGGCTGGGAGCTGTGTGAGGGTGCTGCAAAGTTACCAGCACATGGTGATTCACCCTGCCAGGTGGGTGACAGAGGGTGACAGCAGGACGTGGGCTCTGCCCCCGCCCCAGCAAGGCCCCATGGCCCAGTTTGAGCGCTCCAGGGGCTGGGAAGGTGCCTCATGGATGGATGGATGGATGGATGGATGGATGGATGGATGGATGGATGGATGGATGGATGGATGGAGCTCCACAGTAGCTGCAGGGAGGATGTGCAGGGCCCAGGGCTGCTGGGTCACCTTCCTGGTGACCTGATCAAGGAGCTGGCAGTGGTGTCAGCCAGAGTGGGAACCTCCTGTCACTGTGCCCCTTCAGCCACTGCTCTGCTGGCCCTGGCACTGCTCGGGGGCTGTGCATCCTCATCCCTGGTGAAATCCCCCCATCCCTGTTTTTGGGGCATCAGGGGCCTTGAGGGTGGGCAGTTCAGGTCAAAAAATAAAGTCACTTGAGGTGAGTGTGAGTGGAGCCCCACTTCTGCTTCTCAGTGCCCTGTGCTCCTTCTGTCACAAAGGCTCCACATCCTCACACCTGGCCCGGGGAAACTGGCAGAAACTTCTCTCAGTTTAACCACTTGTTATTTGTATTTTAGTTCTTAGTGTCTGGCTTTGAGGAGCTCTACACCTGCAGTTTGTCTGCTGATAGTGGAAAGCACAGAATATAATCTGGCAGATGAAGACAGCTGCATTCTGTTCATCTCAACCATGAGTTCTGCTTGATGATTTCTAGATACAGTTTCCATCTGACACAAAGGCAGGGACTAATTCTGGCGTGTGTGGGACTGATAAGATTTCAGACCAGATCTTTCTTAAAAAAAAAAAAAAAAAAAAAGGAAAAAAAAAAAAAAAAAAAAAAGGAAGAAAAACCCCTTGATGTGTTACATAGTGCAGTAATCAGTTTCCAGGTTCTTTAATTAGATCTGTGCTTTAGCTGATTTAGCTGCATGTCTCAATACACAAATGATTTATAAAGGGAAAAAAAAGTATGGGTTAATCTTGACTGAGTGATACTCTCTGCACTGTTTGTATTACATATCCTACAGCGTTCAGTCTTTCCTTTAACATGGAATTGGACTTAATTTCTTAAAAGAAATTACAGAGCTTTACAGTTGTATTGTTAGCAGCTTTTTATTGATGTAGGTTTGTACGTGTGTTTACATTTATATGTAAATGTAATTATTTAGTGAGGATTAGCAGTCGGCGAGGCCCTCTCTTTCCATTTTGTGTGTTACCAGTCATTTGCAAATTCATTTCAGTGTAGGTCAGAAATTATGGTTACTATTATATTTAGTGTATGAGCTACCCTGGATTCAGCATTTCCTTGGACAGCCCTTCTGCTCCAAATCTTACCTGATTTCTTTCAAAAGCAGCAGAGAGTTCATCAGTCTCCCCTGTTCTTAATCCACCCCTGTGTGGCATTTTGAAAGCCACTTGCTGGAGGTGAAATCTGGGCACTGGAGCCCACAGCTGAGGCTCTGTTTAGTGGACAAACTGGTGGTGGGGACTCTGGGAATGGCAGCAGAGCTCTGTGTGCTGGGCAGTGCTGGCTGTGTCCTGGTGCTGACTCTGAGACCAGAGCCCACTGAGCCCTCTGTGTGCACCCACCTTCAGCCCCAGCCAGTGCTGCTCCAGGAATGAGCAGAACAATTCTGCTGCCTCCCTTCTCTGCAGTTAGAACAGAATTTGGGGCCTGAGGGTATCCTGGCTCCCCCTTGGAATTGCATCATTCCCACTATTAACTAAAGAGAGCAGATTCTTTTTTTAATAAAAGCTTCCTCATATGCGTTCTTGAGTGTTGTTTTAGTTTGCAGCTACTCACGTTGGAATGCATCCAGACCCAAGTCCTTATGTTTCCTCCACGTCCCCAAACTCTCTGCTGGGTAATTTGCATTTCAGCGCTGCTCAGTTGTACTTTGCTCAGTTTGAGGGAGGGAAGGGCTGGGCGGTAGCATATGCTGATTTGCATATGCTAATTGTAACATGGATACTTTGCTTCCTTCTGGCAGCCAGACCAGGATATTTTTGCTGTAATATCCTGTTGGTTTAAGGTGAGAGGTAAATCAGAGCTTGTTCTGCTTGATTTACAGCTGGAGTCCTGATTTGAGGTTTGATGGTAAAGGTCTGAGATGCTTGGAGGATGTGATCAAAAATCAGGGGGCTGAAGGGTGGGACTTAAGAGTGGTTGCAAAAACTTAGGAAAACAAACTAAGAGGTTCACTAAGAGGGAATAATAAAGGAAGGGAAGAAGCACTGCAGGGCACTGCTGGGTAGCAGCATGATGTGTCATTTGATGCTTCAGCCTTCAGCAAACACTGCATCTGCAGCACTCTGCTGCACAGGCTCAGATTCCACAGGTCTGGTTTGGTGAAAAGGTGCAGGTTCCCAGGTATTGATCATGCTCAGTAGTCTCCTGTGTGCTTTAACAAAATCAAGATGGGAGGGGACATGAACAACTTCCAGCCTGCTCTTTGCAGCCCCATGTGAGCAGGTGAACCCACCCAAGCAGTGTCGAGGCAGGAGCAGCACAGAACTTTTTAGCAGCAGTTCTGGAAGGCTCTGGGAGTGTGTGAGGTTGAGACCTGCCCAGGTGTGAGCTCTCTGCTCCCTGGCTGCATTAGATGTGAACCATTCTGGAGCCTCCCCTGAAAAAGTGTTCCCTGATTAGCCTTGAATCTGGGGGTTCCTTTCTAGAGCTTGTGGGGTGTTGTGGAGAGCTGGCAATGGCCATAGAATGTAGCAGAAATACACACAAAATGTGGCGGAAGAGGCTGTGCCTGTCACTGGTAATTGCCCTGTTACTCTCAACAAGCAGACGGGCTGCAGTGCTGGCTGGATTTACACTCAGGATCCTCAGAGCAGCAAAAAGGTTTTGTGTGCTCTGACTCACCAAGCTGATTTTAAAGAAAACGGGCATTTTTAAAATCCTATTTTCCTTCCATTTTCAGCCTCCTTTGATGAAGACACTTGAAACACCTTTTTAACTCTACGTTTTAAATGCTTTTTTATAGCCATGAAATATACCCTTGTGTGGTTTTCAGGTCTTTTTAATTTTTAAAAGCCCTCCTTATTGCTGCTGCATAAGGAGAAATTTTTAGATTATGGGGAGAAGCAAATGTGACATTCTGTTCCGTATTAAAAGTTAATTTAGGGCAGAACTGCAGACCAAGAAAAGTGTCTTTTCCTATACCTCTTTGTAATGTAATTGACCCCTAATACCTCTGCAAGATCTGGCACTCAGACAGAGGTAACCAACTGCCCAGGGGCACAGTGTGAGCACAGCGGGAGGAATTTGCCCAAATGGAATCAAACTTGTGATATTTGATGGTTTTCAATCACGTTACAGCATGTTTTTGTGTAAAGCAGAGCTCGTGGTACCATGTTTGGGCAGCAGTGAGGTGATGTAGGTTACCTGGGAGGGCAGAGCAGGAAGGTGCCTGGTCCAGAGGGGTGAGCTGAGCCCCAGCCCAGACCCAGGTTCCAGGTGTGGCCCTGGTGAGTGTTGGTGCAAACGGGCAGGAGGCTGTGAGGAGGACCTGGGAAGGCTCCAGGCCCCTGTGCCTCCATGCAGACCATGATTCTCACTCCTGGCAGCTGTAACAAACTTCTGTGCCCAGCAGTGCAGGGGCCCCTTGGCCAGGTGGGCTCAGGTGTGGTGTGAAGGGCAGAGATCTGTGCCTGCCTGAGCCCTGGGTTGGTTTGTGTGCAGGAACACTGTCCCATGCTGACTTTGGGCTCAGCAGATCATTAAAGAGGACAAGTTAATTGAGATTGTGGTCATGGAACAAGGTTTACCCCAGGACAGCTCTTGTCATGGCTGCAGTTGGTGAAAGCCTTCAGTGCATCCTCCTCCTGAGAGAGCAGGTTTGTGTAAACGTACAGGTGGAGAGATTCAGGTGGGTCACAGCCTTGTAGAACACAAAATACAACTTTGTGTGAAGCAGAACCTCTCTCAAGCCTGAGGCTCCATCCCTCTGAGCGCAGGGATGGAGGGGCAGCACAGCCCTGGCACTGAATCAGCTGAGGGTTCCTCATCAGAGGTGGCAACTGGAGGGTTGCTGCTGAGGCTTAATTATGCAATTGTAATTTTCTGTAAAATGCATCATAAAACCTATTCATGCCTTATATTGGCATGGAAGAGCTACTCCAGCCTCGCTGGCTGGAGAATGCCCACTTTAGGAAATTGCCTAAATCTGTATTTTTCTTGGAGCAGTGCGAGTCAGCCCCACAGGTTGCTAATATTTCATAACCTCCCATGAAGGATTATGAAAATAATTTGAATATCTGAATGACTGGCCCTCCTTGGCCTAAGCAGAGCCCAGAAGCTCTGGTTCATTTTTCTGACCTCTCTTGGCGTGCCATCAGAATGCCCAAAATTGCAGCCCCTACATAAACACTGTCGTGTTCTTACTGGCTCTGAATTTCTTTTGCCATTAAATCGGATTTATTTTTTTTTTAGCTGTAGTGGGTAAAATACATTTTTGTACTTCCACACCACTTAGAGTGAAGAATTTAAAAATATCTCACATGCACTGATTTAGCACAAACTGCTTCATTGGGGTTGAGGAACTGCTTTTCACTATTTCACAGTCAGAAGGGTGGGAGGAGAACCCATTTCCACCTGCCTCAATCCTTGCAGTTTTTATCTGTCCCATACAACAAAAAAAAAATCAGAAGGGGAAAGAGAGAGAGGCTGACACAGCAGTCCTGGTAGCTGAGAAAGTGGGCACACATACCACACATTTTCAACAATTTAAACTTTCTTTTGTGGACCTTCACCAGTCAAATACCCATAAATGACATTTTACCCCTGGAGAAGGCAGTGCCCCTGAGGAGTGCCTGGAGGCCTGAATGTGCAGAGCAGTTGCAGGAGTCAGCTGGGTGCTCCTAGGCTGGAGCACAGGCTGGGAAGGAGGATGTTTGTGGTGACCAGGATCTCTTGGAGCTCTGGCCCTGTGTGGGTGAGGCACTGCCTGAGTGACCTGGGCAGATCTGGCAGCCTGGCTGCTCTTCACACTGGGGTTACTCACAGCAGCAAGCTGGATGCTTGATGATATTTGTAGGCTTTTAGGGCTCTTCACTCTGCTAATTTGACATTATTGAAGTTCTATTTCCCCAACTGTGCTGTGGGCTAAAGCGAGAATGACAGCTTGCTCGTTATTTGTGCGTGCAATATTTATGTATGTAAATGAGTGGTGTGTTTGCCTTTATCCCTCCATATAAATACAAGAGATGTACACAAATATAACGAGGAGGTACAGGAAGCTCGTTTTGTTTAAGCAAAACGTGGCACATTAAGCCATCATGCCCTGACACTCGTTCCGTGCTGGAAGACAAAAAGGGAAGCGTCTGGCTTTTGTTGGGAGACAGGAAAGTTGCTGCTGCTTTCCATGTTGGGTGTTATGGCTTCAGCACGCCAGAATCATTGGGGGTTTTATTACTATTATTTTTCCTTTTGGTGAAGACTGAGAAAAGACAAAGACTAAAAATAAAACCCATAATTTTTGATACAACTGTGGAAACATGGTTAGTTCTAACACAGCAGGTGGCTAAGGGACTCGATCGGCAGAAAGCAGCAGTGCTTTCAGTGCAATCAAAGTTAAGTGCAGAAATTTAATTAAATGGTAGCAAGGCTGGCAGAAACTTTGTAAAGCAGCAGTGCATTGTCAAATCTAACAATTATTCCAAGGAACACAATCCACAGATGGCGTCTAATTGATAAATTAAGGTTCTGGTGCCTGATTCCGCTTACACTTAAAGGTTCTCTTTTCTTAAACAAAACCTTAAAATTTTAAGGCTGCATCACTGTTCTGAAAACATAACAAGCTGGGCTGGGTTTTTTGGCTTGAGAAATGCACGCTTTGTGTTGAATGGAGGAGGCGTTTGGCTTCTGTTTTCCTTGTCTGACTTCCATTCCAGGGAAGATGTGGTGTGTTGCTGGCAAGGTGTTCACCTGGAATCTCAGGTATTTAGACCTCCCATAGCTGCTGGGGCAGGTAGTCACAGAACCTCTCACAGCTTTTACAAGCTTTTCCCTTTGCCTGTCTGCCCCTTGAAGCTCTGTTGACTTTTGGGCATCGTTATCAGCCCATGCAAACTCTTCAGAGCTCCATGCCCTGCCTGACAAGTCCTCTCCAGCACAGGGCTGGTGACCCTGGAGGACCAGGCCTGGAAGGAGTGGCCCACTTCTCATTGCTGGGATCACATTGCACATCATTTTGGGAGGGGTTCTGGGCTGCTTTTCTGTTTCCCCCTTGCCTGGGTGTTGGTGAGAGCTGCCAGCACTTCATGTTGGTGTGAGGGGACCCAGAGTGTATCTGCCAGGTCCTGCAGCAGCCCAGGAACAGCTCCAGGTGATCTTCTGGGTGCCTGTAGAGTTTAGACAAACAAACAAACAGGCTTTATTTTCCCTCTTTCTTTACTGCAGAAATATCAGGGATATTTTGTCTCTGTGTGTTTTTGATTTCCATGTGTAAATACAGTTCACTTCCCAGGGTTTAGCACAGCACTTCAGAGAAGGGGCAGGAAAGATTGAATCCAGCTCTTCAAATACACTTGGCATGTTGTCCTCTAACGCTGGAGAGGGTCTTTTCCCCTAAGCTAGTGGCACTTTTCCTCCCAGAGTAGTGTTCTGAACAAGGATGGGAGTTGAAAGGGCATCAGAGCACATAATAGCTGTGTGGAGTATGGAGATATACACACACCTGTGTGCACAATAAGTGTTTGTCCCTTGCTGAAAAAGGAAGAAAATTGTTGGCCTTCCAATTCAGTATTTTCTTCTTTATTTAAGCAATTTCAGAAGATGGATGCAAGAGGGAAATGATCGTTTCATTGTATTTGTCGTAAACTCAGGGCACAGATGCCCTAATTGCTCTTGTGAGGTTTTTATGTGTGTTTTTTGGCATTGCCCTTGTGGTAGTAAATTCTCCATTAGCTGGATTCTCTGTGATAGAGCTGAGGCCGTTGTGAGTGATGGAGCTGAATCAGTGCTTGTTATTTTTGGTTACTAACAGTATACTTGAATTCAGGAACTCGCCTGCTCCCTTCCCCCGTTCTCCCCTCCTGTGCCTAAATATATCCCACCAGTCAATCAGCACTGGCAGGCATCAATGCTGTGGCTGTCAGATCGAGTTAGCTGTGGAGAGCCAGAGCTACTGGCTTGGGTTTTTGGGCTTGAAAATGTATTCAAATAGTGGCATTGTCATTTGACTTGCAAATAAGCATAGTCTGGTAATGGGGCCCTTGTATGGAAAGAATGATGCAGCACTTCAGACAAATCTATGTCTTCTTCCCATGAAGCAGATTAGCAATAATACAATCCACGCTGGTGTTTATGGCTGCACGCTCAGTGAACACAGACATTTCTGAATTTTCATTAATGGTGGATTTGTAGTTTTTAATGGAACAAAGAAAAAACACTGGAAATCAAAGAAATGCTAATGCCTTCCTGAGAAACTTAGGCAACATTTGGTTTAGAGGCAGATCTGCTCCGGTTGGCATTTTCCCTCTTAATTCTTCTCCCCTTATCTGGGCTTGTTGGGTGGTTGGTTGCTGGAGAGCAACACTTAAGTGAACACATTATGTGTGTTGCTCTCCTTCCCAAAGCGAAGGGACTGGCCTTTGGTGACGGCATAGTGATTGCCACAGCAACCAGGCAGGATGTCACAGATTCACAAGTGTGATTTTACATTCAGAACAGCAGCAGGAGCAGATGGATATTGGAAACAAAATCCCCACCCCCTCCCTTTGCCTCCTTTGCCTCCTTGCTGAGGCTGTGACAGCCCTTCTGGGCACGGCTCGTGTGGATGTGCTGCGTGGCGAGCAGGGAGTGCCCTGCTCTGGCAGCAGTGCCCTGCCAGTGCCACTGTGCCTCTCTGGCTTTGGGACTGATGGGGACACAGCGAGCTCCTTGGTAGCTCGGGCTCAGGCTTAGCTTGGACGTTGTTCCATTAGCTTTGGTGGTGCCTTTCTTCTTTGACTCCTGAGCTCAGCAGAGTGAACGAACCAGCCCTCACCGTGGGGAGTCAGACACATTTGGGAGCCGTGGTGCACAGAAGTTGATTGTAACACCCACCCACCGTGTGGGCAACAGCCTCAGGAACATATGCTCAGTCTGTTTTCCCAAAAAAGACAGTATTGGAAACAGATGCAGGAAGGGTTTTGCACTCAGTAAAATTTGAGGTCAGGACCTCTGGTTTGAAGCTCACAGATCTTGTTGAGCATCCCAGCTGAAGAGTCTCTGGGCAGGCTGCAGAGGCACCTGGGGTGGGCACGCCCCAAGTACAGAGGGTGCAGGAGAAGCCCAAACTGGTCCCTTGTCACAGCCACCTCTGGCCTTGCCTTTCCTCCTCGTGTCCCAGAGCCCTGCCCCTCCTGTGTGAGCCTCACTGATCTCCTGGTGCTGCAGTTGGGAGTCCCCAGTTCTGGCCAGTGTGCCAGAGCCTTGCAGGTGTCCAGGAGGTGCCTCTGGACGTGCCCTCAGGGCCAGGTTCACCTGTGACCTGTCTCAGGTGACTCCTGTGTTCCCTGCAGAGCCCTGAGCAGACCCTTCTGTCAGACTCAAACGTAGCAAACACTTTGGACTCCTGTGTTTGGGCCACTGGGCTGATTGGAGAAAGAAACTAAACTCTGAGAGCCCTGGAGCACAGATGACTTGCCCAGACCTGGCCCAGGTTTCCTCAGAGACTCCTTGTTCTGGTCAAAATTGCAGGCTCTGGTCTAGTGGGCTGAGGCACTCTGAAATTATGCTCAAGTTTAAAGTTTCAAAGGAGTTAGGTGTCAAATTTGCACTGACTTGGATTTCACTAGGAGCAGAGTATCTATTTTTGTCTTGCAGCAGTATGGTTGCAGACCAAGATCCCCTTGTATTTTTATTTTATTTGACTTTGAAAACACCAGCTGTGCTCCTCTATACAGTTACTGGTATGAAGCACATGAAATTTTAATTAGCTTGGGTGAAGGGAAGTTCTGGTAATTGATTTAATATATAAATGCCCCTCTGCTTTCTTTAGTTTATGTGCTGGAAAGATCGTATTAGAAATTTTCCTATTACAGGCGAGATTTAAATGCATTTTTAGTGCCTCTAAATAGTTTAGAGGCACTTCACTTTTTGAAATCAAAAAGTGAAGTGCCTCTAAACTATTTAGATGAAAGGTTCTATTGATATTTCGCTATTTCAGATAAAGGTAGATGATATCATTATTACTATTTCTGTTATTTTTACTATTAGTGTCTTAATGGAACCAGTCAGTGAGTGCTGAGAAGTGAGCAAAGGAGCATTGGAGCTGTGTACCCAGACTGATCTCACTGTGCTGGTGTCTCTGTGGTCACGGGAGATCACACTGGGGCTCCCAGCTTTGCTTCTCCCGCCCTGCTGCTCCCTGTTCACCCAGGAGCCTGCAGGCACATTCCTGGTGCTCCACAGAACCCCTGGCATGTGGTGGCAGCAAGTGGTTGTGGCTCTGCAGGTGACTTGTGCCAGAGGCCAGAATTCCTGTCTCTCTTCAGACCCTGCTGCTGGCAGTGGGACTTCTCTGCTCACCTGTTCAGAGCTTTTGGCCCTTTCTTCTACCTCTGTCTGGCGCATAATTTCTGGTTTTCTTCTCTGCATTCTTCTGTGCTTCTTAATGAAACAATGAAAGAGAAAATCCCTCTGAACTCTCCAGGTAGCTCTGTAAGAAATACAGTGACACTGATATTAATACCTGCTCGACCTGGGAGAGGCTCTTAGTGCTGGGAGTGCTCTCAATGCTCCCCCAGTATTTTACAGACACGCACTGAAAAGCGTCTTTATTCAGTTTGACTGTTGCTATTATGTGGCGAGGCATTCAATAAAAGTTGTGATTTATGAGATGTGTGTGGCCGTTGTTGTTTTTTGCTCTGTCATCTATCAGGGAGAGAAAAGCCAGGCCTGATAATTCTTGGCACTTGGTTTTTTCAGTTAAGAATGTCAGCTGTCAGGCTGTCAAGAGAAGTTATTTCTCTGGGTTTTTTTTTTAAATAGGCAGAGATCCTGCTTCATACTGTGCTGGGTTGATAAGGGAGTGCTTTCTGTGCTGCTGAAAAGTGTGTCCCATGGTAAGGCCCTTGGTGTGTGCCCACTTAAACTTCAGTGCTTTGTGTTTTCAGTCTGTGACAGCACTTGATTGCTTAATATACAAATGCATTCACTTTCTCTTTTTTTGCAGCTTTTATGTGTTTCTTTTTTTTCCTCCTCTCCCTTTCTCTCTTCCTGAATGGAATGGGGTTTTTTCTCCCTTCTCTGTGACTAGGTATTTAAAAAGTGCTCTTTTGCAAAATATGTGCACATTAGATAATCTGGTGTTGCATAAAAGCTCTTTCATATTTTGGGGGCTTCGTGCATGCATAAAACAAGCCTAATTGAAGATAGAGGCTGTTTGTCACGAACGTGAATATAAGGACAGGGGACAGAGGGGAAGAATTATGTTAAATACCAGGGTGATGTGTTTTTTTCTCTTTTCCTTATTAGTGATTTGCAAAAATGTATCAAAAAGTCATTTTGATGCAGTGCACAATAGTATCACAAACTTGTGCTTTGCATCCTAAGTGCCTGGTTAGAGCACAGTTAGAGCTGAAATCATTCCTCAATTAGTCCCTGGAGTCCTGTATAAGTCTTTAACTCTCAGCGTGTGGTCTGTGATTTAACAGTGGATGAAGGATTGCTGAGCTGCAGCTGTGTGGAGAACCTCAAATTTTCCAATCTGCAGCCCCTCACCTTCCTCCCTCTCCTCTTCCTCCTGCAGAGGAACCTCAGAACCTTGCCACAGCTGGCAAGGGGCAGAACTTTGGAGCTGGCAAGAGTGGCAGGCTGTGGTTCCTAACACTGGTGGCAAATCACTGTCCAGAAGAGCAGGAAAGGGGTGTGGTGGCCACAGAGCTCCTGGGGACTGGGACTTGTCCTGACTTGCCCCTGTCACCACGTGGCTGCAGGTACAGCTTGTGGCGATCTCCTTGTTTTGGTGAGTCAGTCTCCATGGAAAAGGAAAACATTTCCCATGTGTAATTTAGTCTGGACAGCTCACTTCCATGCTTTATATCACACTAAAGGTACGAGGCTGAAGAGGTTGGATGAAAGGTTTGGTGGTTAACTTGTGTGAGCTGTTTTGATCTGCAGCACTGTGTGTGTGGCTTATAGATGCTCCCATGGCTCCTAGGTTCTTACAGATACTTTAGTCCTGTGTCTGCCTGTCCAAGGCAAGGCACAGGGCTTCTAGACTTAAATTGAAATTTCCAGCGTAGTTACAGATCTTGTGGCTCTTGGGAGGAACAAAATCTCCAGGTAGCCAGCGTTGGTGTGCAGCGTGGGTGCAGCTGTGGGTGCAGGCTGGGCTGGGTTTGTTTCTGCAGTGCCAGCAGCACCTCTGGCTCTGGCAGGGGTGCTGCTGGCAGGGATGCTGCTGCTCCCTGTGGCAGCGCTCCCGGCAGTGCAGCCTCAGGAGCTCAGCCCCGTGCATCGGGCAGGAGGCAGATGTTAACAGTGCCCACATTTGGCTTGAGTCACACTACACAAGTGGCTGTTCATGGGAAGTTGTCCCAGCTTTTCATGTCCTGCCAGACCTGGAAATCCAGTCATCTCAGTGACTTGGCCTTTTTATGTGACATTTTTGGCAGTGTTGTAATGATCTAGGTACTTGAAAGTCTGCGAGTGTATTGAGCTGTGATAGGCTTTGATACTGGCAGAGTTCTTGTTCTGGGGGAGATGGGGAAGGAGTGTGTATCTAGCCAAATGTTTATTTTCAGTAACATCATTATTATTAGAGACCTGTTGGTATTACAGATAGGTAAGAATGAGTCCTTCCATTGTAGCTGGTGTTGCTCTGTGAGCCAGTCCAGCAGCTGCACAGCACTTCTGAGCTGCTCACCTTGAACAGGGAGCTGTGGTGGGGCATCCTGAGGATCAGCTGTGGTGTTTACAGCTTGGTTGGTAGCACAGAGCGTGGCTGTGCCTGCTGGGGGGCTGGGGGTGGGCTCCCAACATGTGCCTCAGGCTGGGCTCAGTCCCCTCCTGTTTCAGAAAGTCCCTGAGCTGCTGTGGGGAGCCCAGGCCTGTGGTGGCAGTGCTGGTTGTCCTGGCACAGCTCCCTGTGGGAAGTGGGAAAGGAGCAGGAGAGGTGTCCTGTTGTGGTGGAGAGGCAAAGCTGAACCCCCAAAGCCTTGCTCAGGGCAGGTTTCCTTCCAGCCTGGCTGCCGAGCGAGTCCTGCCCCGAGCACGGTGCACAAACACATCCCTTCTCACACAGCCTCCTGCCAAGTGCTCAGCTTTACAGTGCTAACAGCTTTAAGTAAATTCTTCCTGGAGATAACTGATTTATTAGGCTCCTACCCTTCTGAAGGCAAAGCTAGTCACAATTAACAAACAAAGCAGCGTGAGGCAGTTATCATTGTGGGTAATAAATCTTTTGATGTTGGGTATCACTGGCTGATGGGCTTGGAGGGCAGAACTCGGCTTCAGACAAAGTGTGTCTTCAGCATGGGCCAGTGGCACATTGGTGACTCCATCTGTGTACCCAGGTGTGTGCTGGAGGTGGACCATGGGCTTGTGCTGGGCAGGAGGCAGCTGTGCCCGTGGCCCTGCTGGCCCCATGGCCCTGCTGGCCCCATGGCCCTGCTGGCCCCAGTGCTGATGCTGGTGGGCTGGGCACCACGGGGAGGCTTTGCAGTGTGTCTGCACACCTTGTTCTCAGCAGGGCACCCAGGTGCAGGTAGCAGCCATGTGTCAGCTTTAGGTGGCAGAGCAGGGTCCCCCTGTCCTGACCCAGCCTGTCCTCCAGCCTGGCAGCCCCTCTGGCTCTCAGCTCTGGTGGTCCAGGGCTGAGCACTGGGCCCTCCAAGTCCTGGGCAGCAGACATTGTTGTTCCCTGGTGGCATCTCTGTTTGAATAAACAATTGGCCCCAGACCTGTTGGCGTGGTTTCCAGCACTGGGGAGATATTTCTTGCCGGGTTTGTAAAAATGATCTAAATGGATCCGACATTGTGGCTATAAAACATCTGTAACATTACACATTTAGTTATGTTACTAGAGACTTGAGTTCATTTTGATGGGTAGTATTTTATCTGCTACTTTTCCCCTTCTGAAAGCAAAGCTTTCTGTAGAGGAGGATTTATAGAAATATATTTCTAGCACCAAAAAAGTCATGCACATTAAGATGTTGGAGTAAAGGAGAAATAATGTCTTTTTTTGGAGACCTTGGCTGATTTATCTCTTGCTTGGTAGTTTGATATGGCCTTCCTAGCTAGGAACAATATTTTTTTATTCTTCCTTTAATAACAATAATGTCAGTAACAATGTCTTGTACTATTCCAGCATCTTCAAATCAGACTTTCAGCAGGTTAGGCATTTAATGAGTGAAACCTCACAGGCTCCATTGAGCTGTGGGGATATATTTCTGTTCTTTTTGTGGAAATCAAGGCACACAGCACTCGATTGTGCAACGCACTCAACCTAATGAGGCTTCCCCAAATGCTGCGAGTTCAAATGTGTGCTTAAATGCTGAGCCCTGCAGTCTCCAGCTGAGTTTCTCCCAAAACTCTTTGATACATCAGTGCCATGGAGACTGAAATGACTTGCCCTGTGGTCACTGAGTGAGTAAACATCACACAAGGGAGACGAGCTCTTGTAGCTGTGAGGTGCTGTCTTCCTGTGGATGTTTTCTCTTGCCTTGCTTCCACTCTTCATCCGTGGTGCAGCTCCTCAAGGGCCCTTTTATTCCCAGTCAAGGGTTATTTGATCTGCTTTAGAGTGACAACGATGTTGCTCTAATAATGGCTTGTGGGTTCCCTCTCTGGCAAGGGAAGCATCTCCCCTTTGTGAGCTGGAGGTGGGAGTGCTGCAATTCTTGTAATTCACCAGCCCATTTGTGTGTGGGGGGGAAGGATAAAAGCAAACACAGCATTTTATAAAACTGTGAGAGTGTTTCAACAGCAGTAATAGGCAAATCTGGGCATTTTGCAAGATTTTAGTGGCCTCGCATCAGAGGGAAAGCTCACCCTTGTGTAAAGCCAGGCAGTGCCTTGCAGCTCTGTGGGCTTGACTCAGCAGATGAAGTCAAACCTGCTCATCAGTAACTGATTGCCATGTGCATCCAGAGGATGTAGATGAAATTAATCAAGGCTAAGGGTTAAAGTTTCCATTTGTTCTTTTCAGAGAAGTCATCTGGAGCGTGTTGGGAAGGAGGTAAATTGCTTTACACATTTCTTATCCCTTTCTGTGAATTTTTCTTGGTTTAGCACATTATCTGGAATCTTAACAGAGAGCTCTCATCACTGATTTGACAGAGTTATCATAAAAGATTAGTTGATACTAACTTAGAAGCATTTAAATGATGTTGTGCTCTCTGCACTGTAGAGGCAATAAACTTCTTTGGACTGACCTCAGTGTTTGGAGCTGGAAGAATTTACAAACTCTGGCAGAATCCTTTTTGTCTCCAGTTTGGACTGTGTTGTTGGATTTCATTGAGCACTGAGTTAAAGGACTTTGCCTGGGCTTCCAGCAGCCTTTTGTCACTCACCCTGGGGCCGGCTGGAGATGTCAGTGGGTCTGTCCTGCTCCAGCTCCCTGCTCCTCTGCACAGGAATGTGCCTCTCACTGCTGTCCTGCCCAGCCCTCCTGGCTTTGGGAGAGAGGGACAGCCAGGGGCCTCTCCTTGTATTGTTCCAGGTTAAAAAATAAGGGCTTGGGCTGTGTTTTGGGAAGCTGATGAGCTTGGTTCCCCACTTCAGTCCATCCTGCTTCAGCTGTAGAGCTGTACCACAACTCGACCTTGAACGTGCCCTTGGAAACATTGGCTGTCACAAGTTGATGTCCTGTTGGAGGACAGAGGTTTTCTGGTTGTATTCTGGACATGGCACAAGATGTGTCCTCTGAGAAGATGGTGTAACATGGGTGAGGAATTGCTGAACATGGTAATGGTCAGTTAACCTGTGTTCCCATTGAGTACTGCTGGGGTGGCTTCCAAAGTGAGNCAGTAGCCTGTAGATTTAGGACCAGAGGCTTAATTGCTTCCCACTGGGGCCTTTGTCCCTCATTACTTGGGCATTGCAAAAATCCCCCCTCGCAGTCATGTTGGGCAGTGCTCTCCATTTGTGGCCCTGAGATGTCTTAATTTAAAAATAATTATCTTCATTTAAACTTATTAATGCAGTTTTTAAGCACTGCTGAACAGTAATCAGGCAGGCAGGTTGGATAAGTTGTCTGCACTCAGTGAATATTTAGAGTCACCTTCCTACCACATCATGCCTGAGGAGCTGAAGCAACCAGGGGGATTTAAATAGTTTTGCTCTGCTCCCCTCCTCTTGCCTGTGCTTCTGTAACCTGTAAAAGAGTTAACTGGAGCACAGGAGGTGGGAGCAGCCCTCAGGGATGTGATATATCTGGTTATAGCAGGGCTGTGGGGCCAGGAGCTATTCCTGGGCTCTGGAGGGGAGAATGCTGGCTCTGGTGAATTTTACTGTATCTTTTCATAGGAAGCTTGAAGCCAGATTTTGCTCAAAAGACCTGCTGAGCTCTCACAGCTGGGGCTGATTTTCAGGCTTGGCTCTCCCGAGTGGGGAGCTCTGTGTGGTGGTGCAGGTGAAGGTGTTGCTGTGCCTGGGGAGCTGAGAGTGGCTCAGGGAGGTGCAGGGGATGCTCCTGCCTGGACTGCAGCCCCTTCTCTTGGGAAGGGCCCCTTCCTGGGGGGTGGCTGTGGCCCAGGGCCCTGTGGCCAGGGCTGTACCTGTGGATGGGTGAGTGAGGGGCTGGTCCTCCCAAGGGGGCAGATGAAAGGGTTAAATCCAGTAGCAGTAGGAAAGGTGGACCAGGAAGGGCTTTGCTTGGCCCCTGGCCAAGTCTGCGTGTGAAACTCCAAGGATGGCTTTGGCAATTGCTGCCAGTTCAATCTGTCCTGGAAAAATCACTTTGTGTGCTCTGCCTCCTGCTGATGCCACAGCCAGCGAGGGAGGGAGATGCCGACCCTCCCAGCAGCGAGAGCAGAGCCCAGGGCAGCCAGGCCCAGGAATACAGCAGGGCCAGCTGAGCAGCTCCATTTCGAAACGGCTGGGAGAATGTAACCCACGTGTATTTTCCCAGAAATCAGGGGACTGACTGGCCCCCCTGGGAATGTGTTTGGATTAAAGAGCTCTTTCATTCCCACGTACCTCGTGTAGCTGGAGCAGCTCTCACAGGATGACATGAGCTTACACGGGGGTCAAGCACAAGGTATTTGCCCCGTTTAAGTCCTGCTGAAATCCTATTTTGAATCCCTAAGCGTGTGCTGTACGTGGCACACCAGAGCACACACTGAGCTCCGAGGGGCACCTTGGCCTCACATGGACTCAGCACAGCTCCTCCACCTCTTGGCACCTGGGCAGGAACACCTGGAGAGGGGATGGTTCTGAGCTGTTCGCTGTGAACAGGCAGAGGTTGGCAGCTTTCAGCGAATACTGCCTTTTTCATCATGTCTTTGCATCACTTTTCAGTGGAGTTTTTAATAGCTTTTTGGAACTTCCTAGGAGGATCTCAGAGGCAAAAAACTAAAAAAAAAAACCAACCCAGAGAATTCTTACGGTGTGTGCTCTGCCAAAGAAGCCTGGCTGTTCTGTTAACAAGATCACTTCCCCTGTTACATGAATTATTGTTGTTTTTAATTAGAAGTAATGCTGTAGTTTGAATGTACAGCACAATGGGGTATAAAATGCAGTTCAGCACAGATAGCGAAGCTGGTTTTTCCAATTACAAACCTATTTAGAAGGTGGATACACTAGAACTGATGAAATGGCAAACTGCAGATGAGGTGAGCAGGCTGAGATACGTGTACACCCTTGCACACGCTGTTGTACGAGAGAGAGGAGAGTGCTCTGGAAAACAGTTACATGTGCATAATTAGTTTAATCTAAAATTAATGCTAATTCCAGCAACTGGCGGTGCAGATTCACTGTTAGTACTCTGGTCCACTTCCACCATATTGAGAAGTTGAGGATGCAAAGCCCTGATGAATTCATACTGGAGTGTGCCAGAGCCGAGCTCAGGCACAGGTTCCCAGGGTGTTCCTTGAGCCTCATGTGTTGGTTTTGTGTCTCTATCTCCTGCTTTGGGGTTTTACATGGATTTTGCTTCCCAACGTGGCCTGCCAGCAGCACACTCGGGCTCCTGTCTGTGCCAGCTGGGTGCCAGCACTCATCCTTTCCAGCCTCACCATCCTGAGCCAGGAGCTCTGCACTGAAACTGGAGGCAGGGAACAGCTAAAAGGCTGTGTAAAGAGTGGTTGGGAAATGATACTAAAAGCCATTACCCTGAAGTCAGATATGTAACTTCTCTGCTGAATGTAGTCAGGGCCTTGACTCAACTAGAAGGAATGGTGAATATTTATTGCTTGAGATTTTGAAATTGTGGGAATCCTGCAAAATATTTCAGGAGCTTAAAATCCTCTTTGTTCATTTTTACTAGTCAGGATAATAAGACAGTTTTGGTGGGGGAGGAAAAACCACAAGAAGATGAGCAGTGTTACTGTGTGAGTGTGAGGGATGTTCATGGGTTTGGAGCTCGAGCCTCCAGCTGTGCAAAACCTCATTCCTTCATTTCATCCAGGGATCAGCTCACGTTTGTATTGACACGTTCAAGTGGGACAAGACTTTTGTTCCCAGAGACTGCATCTTCAGCCTGTTGTTTAGAGGAGATTTACCTGATACGCCCCAAACTGATCTAATTACAGCCATAACCTTGCACAAAATGGCAAAACTCAGCAGACTTGCCTGGCTAAAGCAGGGAGGGTTTTCTTCCTGCTCCCGCACCTCCTGAAGTGTTTGCTCAGTTTCAGAGCACAAAGGCGATTATATTTTTCAAAAGCCGAGCCAGTAAAGAGAATGTAACCTTGAATGCCTCCTCGCAGGAGTGGTCACATGTGTTTTGATTAACTCAGCCCCAGCCCTGTGTACAAACAGAGCCACTCTGTGATGCTCTCACTTCGTGGGCCTTGAATCTGCCTCGGGTCTGCCTCTCCTGGCGCTTCTTCCGCAGCGAGAGAGAGACACCTTCAGTGCACAAACCCTCCAGAACTGTCTGCTGGCCACAGTTTGCAGAGCCCTGCAGTAGCCAGGAGTGGGTATGTTACACTGCAAATGAAAGCCAAAGACACAGAGCTGGAAGTGTTGTGGTTTCAGAGCGACCCAGACCTCTTGGAGTCCTTAATAAAACATGGGCTCGTGATTGATTCACACAAATTGCTTCCTATGACCCAAACCTGGCTGTTCCACCCCAGGAGAGGGCACGTGGGGCTGCTGGCTGAGGACAGAGCCTGCTGCTGCTCCTGGGGCTCCATCGCTGCTGGGGGTGTCCCCGTGGTGAGCAGCCTCCAGAAAGCAGATTGTGGATTCACTCACAGGAGAAGGTGAAGATCCTCAGGGACTTCCTCTGGGGGAACCTGAGCCTGGCAGAGTGCTCCGAGTGCCCGGGCCGTGTGTGCAGTGCCCTCTCCGCTCCGGAGCCGTGTGCTCTGCACGTTTTCCTGGGAAGCCTGGCCCTGCCTCACTGTCTGACTGCTGAGGGAGACTCTGCAGGCTGGGGCAGGAGCCTGAGGCTCTCTCCAGCTGGTCCCACACGTGTCTGATGGTTGCAAAGGGGTGAGGCCACCAACACGTCAGGTGTGGGGAGCAGCTGAGCTGGCAGTGTCAGGGAGGGGAAGGGGCGATGGCAGCTCCAGCAGCAGCTCCTGTGCTGGGCTGGCCCCCAGTTCAGCTGTGGGGGCTCTGTGCTGGGGATCCCCTGTGCCCCAGCAGGAACAGGCTGCTCCTGTCCCACCTGCCCCTGTCCCACCTGCATCTCCCTGGCTGCCGAGCATCCTTGGCCTGGGCCGGGTGAGGCTCGGGAGTGCCACAGGTGAGGGAAGGCAGCCAGACCTGCTGTTGAGGCACGTCGGGATCACTCGGGCTGTGTGTTTTCTGTTCTGCTGCTGGGGGGAATGTGGTAACAAAGCAATTGAACCATCTCTTCAGGGAAACGTGGATTGTAAAAGCAGACTTAATTTTGTGCTTCGCTTTGGTACCAAAGAGCTGATTTCTGAAACCATTTCCCAGCTCGCAACACATCTCTAGGCATTAAAATGTTGTGAATTTGCTTGTCATTACCAATATTTTCTTTGACTGAAGCTATTGAAACAAAGTGGTCCTTTTTTTTTTTCCTATAACCTTCAATCTTGCTTCTAAAAGCAGTAGCTCTCTTTTCCTTTCTTTCTTGGTCAAATATAAAAATGATGATAATTTCAAATACTGCTTTAGAATAATTGCTTTCCTCCCTCTTTTGTATGACAACAGAAGCTTGGCCTGATCTTAAATCAGATGCTGGCAGGCAGAGGGCTCTTGACAGCCCTGCAAAATCCTTTAGTTACAAGTCGGCTTTAGCCAATTCTTTATTTGTAAATGACAATTTTCTACAGAAAAATATATGCTTGGGCTTCAATTTCGGAGCCCTAGATTGCAGCCAGGAAAAAAATAATTGAATTTTTACACTTTATTTTTTTCCTCCTCTCTTTTTCTTCCTAACTTAAAAAAAAAACCAAACAGAAAAAGTGAGGCTCTGTAAGGTGTGATTGGAGCTGATTGAGGGGAGTATCTGGCCTGGTTGATGTGCATGGCTGTGGGGACAGGAGTGGTGATGATTTGTTCTGTGCTGGGAGGATCTGGGGGCACTCCAGGCTTTGTCCAGTGCCTCAGCCCTGTGGGGGCTTTGCCTGTGGTCGCTGGGGGAATGTGACAGGGTCACCCTGGGTTGTCCCCAGGAGCTCAGCAGCCCTCCCAAAAGGCATCTTCGGAGTCCTCAGTGAAGAAACAAAGTGATAAAACCTGTGTGTGCCAGGGCTGGTGCCTGTGTTTGCTGGCCCCTGTTTACCAGGCAGGGCCTGGCTCTGGAGCTGGCTGTTTTTCCCTTCAGTCCCTGCAAGTTGGCTGCTCCCGCCTGTTTCCAGAGAAAACTCCTTTCAGTGCCCAGTTCTGGTACTGAGCTGTTGGTTGGTTTCCTGCCTTAGCACTGTTGACTCAAACACCTCTCCAGGGTGGGTTGGCTGCTGCTGAGCTGTCCCCAGCCCTCTCTGAGCCCTCCCCTCCCCTTCAGAGAACGCTGGCAGCACTGTCCTGGGTCTGCCTGGGGTCACAGTGGCCCACGAGGACCTGGGGTTTGGGGTCACCCCCCAAAGACACCTTGGGCTGGGTGTCCCTGGGCTGATCCTGCCCATCCTCAGGGGCTGCAGGTGTGGCTGACCTGGTGTGTTCTCTGGGGGGATCCAGCACCCTCCTTTTGCCCTGTTCAGGCAAACTCAGCACACCTGGGGAGCAGGAGGAGCTGGGGGCTCAGCTGGGGGCTGGGGAAGGTGGGCAGGTTCCTGGAGGGGCTGATCTGGCCCTGGTGCACCCTGATTCCCTGAGCAGGGGCTGTGGGGGCTGGAGGGCGCTGCCTCAGCAGCTCTGGCTGTCTCTCATCATTTGATTATTTTAAAAGTAACTGTGCAAGTTCCTTTTAAACTGACCCATGGAAACTTAATAACACATCGCTTCGATTTGATGTAATTGCCTTCCTCCTGCCAAAGAGCATTCAGCCTGTCTGTAGGAAAAGGAGGGGCAAAGGCACCTCTCTTTGGAGGCAGCAGCTATGAAGATACAATGCTTGGACTCCTTTTTCACTTATATTTGCATTGAGAAGCACAATAAAAATCATTTATTAAAAAAAAATATCCGGGGGCTAGAGTTGTTATTGAGAGCCTTTATTCAGCCATCTCTCAAATAAAAACAAAACAAGACAGAGAAAGAAGTATCTAATCGAATCGAAATTGCTTTTGTAAAGAAGTATTCTCATTATCTGGGTTAGGGATGGGATCTGAAGAATATTTCTTTTTTCCACATACTGTTTGAAATAATCTGGTTAAACCATATGCTTGTCTTGTAATTTCTTACAGATGGTCACAAGAACAAAGAAAATATTTGTAGGTGGATTATCGGCTAATACAGTAGTGGAAGACGTGAAGCAATACTTTGAACAGTTTGGCAAGGTAAGTTCTGCCCTAGTGAGCATTGCATAGTTCTTCTTTCTTCCCTTTCTTTTCAAAGTGTGTTTTGAAAAACAAAAGTGCATTGAGGACTGAGCTCAAAGGAGGGCCAAGTTTTTGCCTTTCCGTGTCATTTCTTGAAGCCTCTGGAATTCCTTTTCTGTTTGCTGCTTGTGTGTGTACAACATTGCCCACACTGTTTACTTCCATTAAAGAAAAAAGCATCACTGGGAGGTGAATCTGTGTCTGTCCAGGAAGAATCTGACCCTTAGCTGAATGATTACACAGTTGTCTTCTCCATAAAATCAGCCTTCTGTTAGCCCTGATTCCAGTGGCAAAAAGGGCAGATAGATGTATTGGAGAGCTCATTAAGTTGTGAAAATGCCTGAGGGAACCACGTGAAAAGCAAGAGTAATGTGGAAGTCACTAGAATATCCACTTAATTTCTTACTAGAAAATCCTTCTGCAAGTACGTGTGGAATTCTAGTGTCATTAAAAACAAAAAACCAAAATCAAACCCCCAAAACAAACAAGTTTATGCAGAGAAGGAGGTCTGAACCTTGCCAGAATAGTCTCTGTTGTGATGTAAGAGCTCAAGCCCCCCTGTCCAGGCTCTGCTGGAGCTTAGTGACACTGACTTCCCACAGCTTCTGGTGCTTGTTCAGGACTGCCATGGGTGACAAACTCCCCAAGCTGCCTGCTCTGAGAGCACTTTGTGGTACCACCTTCCAGGGGCACTCCTGCCAGCCCCTCTGTCCACGGGACTCCATGGATTCCAGCCCAACAGCTCAATTCCTGTCTTTTGGAGTGCAGCAATTGATGTTTTAGATGCAAGATTGCATGAGGACACAGCGGGGTATCCCAGAGCAAGGCAGCTCCCATTCCTTGTAGTTAGTTTATGTTTCTTTTATCTGCCCTGAAAAGCCTGAGCCAGGCAGGATTTTGTTGAGGGCTGAGGAGGCGAGTTTATAAATGGTTCCTGTGCTGGATTGATAGTTGTTTTGCAAACCAGTCATTTTATTTTCAATAATAATCTTCGATTCCGGCAGGATGTTTACAGCCTGCTGAGCCTTTTATTAAAGGATTACATGAGCTTTTGGATGTTTCTTCTGTAGTTACTTCTAATTGCAGAACTCCACTAACCTGTATTTTTCAAGTTAATAATAGTTTCAATATAAGTGCTTTGCATATTGTCTGGATGTTGTCTTAATATAGTCTTTTTAATTTCACCATCTGGTAGTTTCATGCTTGCAATTTTACAGTCCCTGAGAAGGCAGCAGCCAGGCTGTGTCTCGGGACTTCACTGGGGATTCGGGATGCTTTGGTTCTGCTTTCATGCTCTGCCATTCTTGAGACAGCTTAGCAGAGGTTTGCCTTTCCAAAGGCAGTCCTTCGGAAAAATCAAGTGGTTTTCTTAATTTTGCAGGCTAAATAATTGAAGGAGCTGAAAATTGCACAAGTTGGGATCAAGTTAGGAAGCTGTTCCCATGTCAGCACAGCTGGGGATGTCCCACTGAGGCTGCATGGTCCAGGCACTAGAGCTGAGCTCCTGCAGGAGTCAGGTGTGCAGGCCTTGGTCCCTGTCATTCCAGGTGACCTGTTTCAGTCCCCTGTTCCAGCTTGTGAAGAGTTTGGTGAAGCTGGTGGTGTTTGGAGCAGAGGCTGCTTGGCTGTGTGACCGTGACTCGACCTTGGTGCAGGTGTTGGGGTTCCCCCCATGGCACTGCCCTTTATCAGCTGGGACAGTTTGGTTTTGGGGTGTTTTGAGGTGATTCTCCTCAAGGCTCTGCTTGTCAGGAGATGCAGAGCTGGTTACTGACCCTTGGAAACGGGGAGTTGTGCAGCTAAGTTAGAATTAGCACGCTGTGGACAGTGGGATGCTGTGTTCAGCTACAGTGACCCAGGACTGGTGCTGCAGCACCTGCAGGAGTCACATCCTTCTCCATCCCTCTTCCCTGCCCCTCCAGGACTCCCCAGCCCTGTGAGGCAGGGCCTGTGCTCAGCACACAGCCTGGCTCTCCAGTCAGGCCATTGCTGTGCAAGCAGTGATCCACATCGATTGGCAGCTCTGCCTTTGCTTGGAGCTTTCTTAAAGTGAAGCAAATTGCGTTACATAATTAACGTGCGAGGAGCCGCCCGTGTTTGATCAGAGCATCTCAGGTGATTTGCTCTTTGAAATGCTGAGCTTCTTTATCGGCCTGGAAAAAATTGCTTACCGACTGCTGTGCCTCCTGAAATCCTGTTTGTACTTGCAGAGAGGAGCTCTGCAGCCAGGGGAGGTGGTTTGGGTGACTGGAGGCAGCTCTCAGAACACAGGACTTGGGGACAGCAGCCACCAGCTCTGGGGCCAGGCGGGCTCACTCCTGTAACTGGAGTTGGCAGGAAGGGGATAAAGTATTGAACTTGAAACTGCAGTTTTTTGGAAAGCCAGTGCCAGAACCTTTGTCTCCAAGAGGAGGAAAAGCTTTGGTAAACCCAGCAGTGAAAGTGCCTGATGATACAGCACCAAAGTATGTGGTAATGATAATTGCTGAAACTTGGCTTGTGAGATTTCTCATAGTGATTGTTTTTTCTTCCCGAAAAAGCCCAGGAGTCTCAGCTTTCCTTTTGGAAAGGTGGGCATCCTTAGCTTCTGTAAGCTGTGGAGGAAAACTGGGAAAAACAACCCGAGTGAAAACCAAAACCCATCACAGAAGGTGCACAGAGCAGTGTAAGGAAGAGCCTTGTGGCTGCTGAGGGCTGCTGAGGCTGGTCCTATGCACCTGCAGTTGTTGTGGGGCTCCCCAGAGAGGCTTGGTGGAGTTTGGGTGCTGAGGAGGGAAAGGGTTCTCCTTCCAGTCGTTTCAGGGAGCAGAAGCCATGGAGGACATGAGAAGGCTAAGCTGGGAAAATACCAAACCAAGCCCTAAGCTTTTACAATCAGAAGAAAAAAAAAGCAATTGTGTTCCTCCCTGATCCTGACGGTCTAATGCAGTTGTTTCAGGGATCCTCTCCTATTTCAGTCAAAGATGTTTCAAACATTCTTACAAACAAACTAAATTCACTGTCCATGTTGGTCCATGTCTGGGCTCTGCAGCATTACCCTTGTGCTGGGTGTGAGAAGCTGCTGAGACCAGGCTTTAAAAGAATTTAAATGAGAAGTGCTAGAGATCCAGGGGGAGCTGGGTGGAGCCTCTGGAGAGGCTGCCCTGAACCATGGGCAGTGCTGGGGCTGCAGACCTGCCTGTTCTCTGGCTGTCTGGAAGGGTAGGAAGTGTGGAGCTCTGAGACTGGGACGTGTTGGAGCATTTAAGGCACCAGGCATCATTTTGGAAAGGAAACAACTGCAGCAGACTCCTGAAGCCTCAGGTGGAGCTGTGCAGAGGAAGGCTCTGAGTGTGCTGCTCAGGACCTGTGTGTGCCCACGAGGGCTCCTGTTCCAGGTGTGCTGCTCCTGTTCCAGGTGCTGCTCCTGCACTGAGCTCCTGTGAGAGCAGCCCAGGCCTTCACTTGCTCCTTGCAATTACACTTCACATGGCCAACTGTGTAATTAGTTTGGAAGACTTATGCCTAGTCATTGGTTTATCCTAATCGGCTTTGGCTTTTCCCAACAACAAAGTGAGCTTATTTTCCTAAGCTGAAACAACTCTGCTCCCTTTGTTCCTCTCTTTTATTGTCTCATTCCTTTCATTCTGTTTTACTGCCAAAGTTTTGTTTCATTAGGCCTACAAGTCATTTCCAATCCAGTGGGCTGCTACAATAAGGCCTTTATAACTCAGCTGCCCTGGTTCCCATGTCCCTTCTGGTCCAGAGCCAGGACTTGCTGTTTGACATGGGATTTTAACCCTTTGGCTGCCCCAACTGCTGGTTGCCCCTTGGTGGGGCTGAGCCAGGCTGGAGATGGGGCTGGCGGGACCCCTGATGGATCCTAATGATTGCGTGCGGCCGCTAATTGAGAGGATAATGAGCTCCAGGTAACGTGTTTGAGCCCAATTATGGAAACAGAATTCTGAGTAAAAACCTGCTTGCTGTAATGAGTCGTGGTGGGAACAGTCCTTGGGATGAAAAGGCCACTGTGTCCTTGCAGCAGGCTGGGAACAGTTCTGGTGGAGGTACGTTCCACTTGTCCCGAGCTGTTAGGTCAGCCCATGTAGGGCTGTTCTGGTAGAAGAATCATCTTTTCTTGTGTAGGAGAGAACAGAGATTTAAATTTATCCTTTTTTGAATCAGAATGGTGATGTTTGAAGGAGATGTGTGAAGTACTTTTGTGGACAAACAATACTTTTCCATATTGCTGTTTCAGACTGCTGGAAGAGCAGTCAGTGCTGGTGGCCCCAGATGTTTCAGTTTGTCTGAGAGCACTGCCTCTTCAGTTTTCCTTTCACAGTAATCCTAAAGTGACTTTCACAAAAGGGAGTGCTGGCACTTGTTTTTTATTTTAAATTTCCAGATGAAATTGGACCAGACCAGCATACATTAATTTTTTCTGTCCTGGTCCCTCAGACCTATCGTAGGCATGTTTCAGCTTCACTTGGAATATGTTGTTTCCTCAGGAATGGCTTTTCAGATTGGGAAATTTTGAGACAAGACAGGATTTCTGAGTTACCTCTGTGGATAGGAAGTGTTTTGTACAGTCACTTGTTATTTCCTGTGAGACACAGAACAGACCAGTGGAAAAATAATAATAATAATAATAATAGGATTTTGAGGGTTTTTTTTCTGTGAAACTGTTGAGCTTTCAAAAACGTGTAATTTTCTCATCTCTTCCTTCTGTAGCCTGACTTAGTGTCTAGTGGCAGTTAAGTGAGAGAAGGTACCTTCTCACACCTGTCCTGGCTCCAGGCACACCTCCACAGCCCCATGGTGCTCCTCACAAGGAGCTAAAACTGGAAGCTGTGAACAGCAAAACCTGAGAATGAGAATTTCCTCCTTTGGTTGTACCATGCCCTGTGTTGTAACACAGAGCCTGCTGCAAACAACAACCAGTTAACCTTTGAAAAAATAACCTTTGTAATGAAATCCCTGTGCTTTCTCTGTGTAAGTGTGTCAGGAGGGAAGGAGGTGGGATCCACACCGAGGATTTCAGCCTAATCTGGTGGTTTACATAAATCACTTCCTCCGTGCTCTCCTCCTGACAGCTGTGAAAATATAAATCAGGAAAACAGGAGAGAAAACTCCTCCTTGTTTGGCCAGGCTGTCTGGGTGTGAACGAGTTAATGCACTGCTGTGGTATTAAGCACTCCAGTGGTTTGCTTTTCCCTGAGACCTTGAGTATGGCCTCTGAAGATGTTTTTACAATAAAGTTGTTAGCATGAGAAAAGGTGGTTTTCTCACCATGGGTTCATTTTGGGGGGATTTGGAAGTCTGTGTGGAGCTGAGGCTAAGGCCAGAGTCAGGAGGTGCAAAGAATTCTGCTTGTATGAAAGTGAAAGCTTAGTTAATTTAGCCTTGGCAGAGAGTTTGAGTTGTATTGTCACCTCAGTTGGACATTGATATGTAGATTTAACGGTCAATAGGAGACATGGATGGGCTGTCCTTAAAGCATTTGCTTTGCAGAAAAGTCATTTTTTGGTTTGACAGATTGCTAGCCTTTCACACTTTTCAGCACAGTATTTCCTGGTTCAGTACTTTGGGAACTGGTAATGTTTTATGAAATGAAGGGACAGACTTGGGCTCTTGCTGGCATTGTGGTGTGTAATAGGCAGAGTTCCCAAAACATTTGTATGTAATGTGCAATAAAGCAGAGAATGTGATGGCTTTTTTTACCTCAGTGTTCCCTTCCAGAGCAGCTCCACACTCTGGGCCTGGTGTGGAGCAGCTCAGAGCTCATCCTGTTCTTGTCTCTAAGTTATCTGCCTGCACCTTGGCAGAAGTCGCTTAATTTGGATCACCCCATCTCCTTAAAACAGAACCAGCAATAACAAACACGTCATTGTTTGCAGCTCCTGATGAGTCTGGGACGAGGAAAAGCAGAGTTTTTGGGGGCTGTTGAGTCACAGGAGCACAGAGCTGCATCCACCTCCTCCTCACCACTGCCTCTGCCCTGTGCTCGTGCTTTAACATTCCACTGCTTCCACATTTCCTTATTTCCATGTTATGTCCATGATGCGCCAAAGGATAATGAATGTTCCTTTAAATTTTAGTTTTGGCATGTGACGAGGGATCTTGGATATATGGGTCCCTCATGGCCTAAAGCACTTTTTATTATTTCTTCTCCCTCCCACACATGCTTTTCTTTTTTTAAAAACAAACTGAGAAACTTGATTGTTGCTTAAAAAGTAGCCACTGTTTTCATCTTGCCAGCAAGGAGCTGTACACAGGAAGTCAGTTTTTAGGTGGTCTGTAATAAGCCACATGCTTTGTGGAAGTGGTTTTGTTATAAATTAGATGTTGGTTTCTACCTGGGTTTTATGAAAAGAGGAAATGTTAAGGCGGGATTTGTGGGCACGAAGGCGGTATCAGAGCCCAGCAGAAGTTTGAAGTGCAGTTTTATTTCCTTTTCTCCTCTGGTTGATGAGGTGCTGAGGCAGCTTCCTGCTGTAGCACCACAGCCTGTGGGAGATGAGGGAAATCAATCATTATTCAGGGGCTGTGTTTAGGGAGAGAAAAGTTACATGAAAATGTTCAGGTTTCCTCCTCCAACATTCATGTGAACTTTTTTTTTTGTGTGACATTGTGTCAGTTTTAAAACAGAGCCAGACCTATGGAAATTATCTGTATGCTTTCTTAGACCCCAAGGAAGTCAGGTTTGGGTTTCACCCCCACTTTTATTTCATACAAATGCAATAGGCTGTATAAAATCCCTAACGAATTGAGTTAATCCTGTTTGGTAACATCTTTGCATCATCCCTGGAGCACTCTTGGATTCCCCAGTGAGTGTGGTTGTAGATGAAGAACTTCCCTGGAAGGAGATGACTTGGGTTTGCAGTGCTGCAGTGACATCTCTGAGCCCATGGCTCTGGCTGGAGCTCTGCCCCAGCAGGCTGGGCTGAAAGCAGATGATGGTGGTGTTAATCCTCAGTGCTAGGAACCAGGTAAAATATCTGATGGACATTTTCAATATCTGCTGTGAAATTGCATCAGATTCCACTTTGGCACTTGTCTGGGAGCGCAGCCTCCTGGATGCTCCAGGAGTTATTTATAGGTGTAGGTGCTGCTCCTGCCATCCCTCCTGGGCACTGCTGGTCTTGGAGGAGCTGCAGCTGAGGGGCCCAAAGCTCAGCTTTGGGAAAACCCCTGTTTTAGCACTGGTTCTCTCATGAAGAAAAAGCAGCAGTTACTTAAACTTGGTGGGGCGTAATTGAAACCCTGCTCGCAGCTCCGGGGGAGGCTCAGGGCCAGAGTGAGCTGCTTAAAACACAGTGGATTGGAGAGTCAGGGTTTGCTCAGTGCCATCACCCCCATAAGGGATACCTGGCACTGAGGGAGGGGTGGGAAACGTGGGCATCTTCTAAATGCAGCTGAGTCTGGGCCACAGAGAAAAGGGCTTTTAAAAGTGTGTCCAGGAGGAACTCTGTAGAAATTGTTCAGATGTGGAGAAGAGCACATGTAACTGGGAGCAGGTGTAATAATGCTTTTGCCACATGGAAATGAATGGCCCTGTTGGTCACTCCTAGAGGTGAAGTACCTGAGTTCTGCTCACACATGGAATATCGAGGTGGGACCAGTTTAATTGAACTTAATTCTGCAGGGGTAGAATATGAAGTTCATTTGAAGTCCATTGTACAGATGTCTGTCTCTGATAGGAACACTTCATATGTTATTTTCTTGGGGAAGAAAAAGGGCCTGCACATATTTGGTAGGAATGGAGTAGTGGCCAAGCATGAATCATGTCAGTCCTATCAATAATTATCAGTCCTGGTGACACCTGCCAGCCCAGAGAGAGAGAGAGTGGTACAGTATATGTATTTATAAATATAACTGCAGAAACGGGGCCAAGGGCAAAGTAGCTCAAATGAAGAGCCAATTAAGATAATCTAAGCAGAATGAGGATTAACTGCCTCTTAATCTGAAGGGTACCCAAAATGCATGTGGCCAGTTCAGATCAAACAAGTGTTGTCTGTTTCGGGGACATCCACGAGGGGTTTGGGTGAACACACGGCATGCTCACCCCATTGCCCAGGGCTCAGTGGTGTTGGGATGGTTCTGAGGGTCCTGCTGGCAGCCTGTGGCACAGAATGAGCCTGTGTGCTGTGGTGCCACAGCCGTGGGAGGGTGGAGGGGTATTGGATATGTCAGAAAGAAATTATTGCTGGTGCAAGGGGAGTTTACTTCTTGTAGTTTTTCTTTCCCAGAAAGAGGAAAGCACTCACAAGTCTGTCAGGGAAGAAGCTGCTCTGTGTTTTCTTTCTAACAAACATCTTAAAAACAATTTTATTTAACTATTTAGCCCTTGTTCCATTTGCTGCTGCTCTAAGTGAGGCACCTGCAGTGTATGTGGTGGGAAANGGGGGGGGGCACATTTGCAGCCCTGTTCCAGGAGACTGATCTGAAATTCCAGCAAGCACGAGCATGTGCAGGATTCCAGTTGGAGCATCCGTTTATTGTACCAGAGGCCTGACAGAGTGTGGGGGGTGTGTGTTACCTGGAGTGGGGGCTGTCAGCTCGTGCTGGTGTTTGTCGGAAGGCAGGAGGTGCCCAGACCCCGTGCTGGAGGCAGGAGGTGCCCAGACCCCTGTGCTGGGAAGCTGGGAGTGCCCAGGCCCCTGTGTTGGGAAGCTGGGGGTGCCCAGGCTGGGAAGCTCAGTGTGCCCAGACCCCGTGTTGGGAGGCAGGAGGTGCCCAGACCCTGTGCTGGGAAGCTGGGGGTGCCCAGGCCCCTGTGCTGGGAAGCTCAGTGTGCCCAGACCCATGTGCTGGGAAGCTCAGTGTGCCCAGACCCATGTGCTGGGAAGCTCAGTGTGCCCAGGCCCCTGTGCTGGGAAGCTCAGTGTGCCCAGACCCCTGTGCTGGGAAGCTCAGTGTGCCTAGACCCCTGTGCTGGGAAGCTCAGTGTGCCCAGGCCCCGCTGGCTGTACCACCTTGCCGAGGCAGTCGCCGTGTGAGCCGTGGCTCTGCAGGTGAAGTGCCTGCCTGGGCTCTCTCACTCTGCCGAGTGGTTCAGCGAGTTCAGATCCGTGCCATGTTAATTGTCAGGACTGGGAGGGTGGGAGCAGATTTCACCGGGGGCAATGGAAGAGATCCAATGAATTTCCACTCTGTTTCACTGCTTGGCAAACCAGCACTTACTGTCACTTTGCATAAATAGGTTTATTTCAGAGGGTCAGCCGGCACCACTCCTCCCTTCCCCTGCCGGCCCACCCTCCCCTGAAGGAGAGGAGGCCGACGAGCATTTAATTTCCCCAGCAGCAGGTGCTTGTCATCCATCTGAAGAAAGCTGCCAACATCTGGTGCAATTGCCTCGGCAAACGCAGTAACAAGGCGCCTGCAGTTCAAACGCAGAGAGAGCATTGCCTCTTTAATGATAACAAGCTGTTGGCTTCCCCTCTGAGATGAATTCATCTCACAGATGTTTGTCTAGTTTTGGCAATCTTATCACTATAGCTTTGGTGATTATGCTCAACTGGAGACTATTACTATAAAAGAAGTTTGAACTTGTTCCATTTTTGCATTATTTATTTATTTAGCCATTTATTTCTCTGCTTTCTGGATATAATTTGTATCAACAACTGTACTGTTGGTCCCATTACCCAAGTACCCTCACGATTTTTATTGCATCTGCTGAACAGTAGCTCGCTACTTGACTCCTACCGCTGGCAAATGTCTTTCAGCCACGCTGACGTTTTTAACATTCCCCATCAACAGCTTTGTGGTTTGAACCCTCTATTTAACACTACATTTTCTGGGATTACTTGGCGCTGGCTCTGTCTGTTCTCTCTAATAACTGCAATATACTCACTGCTTCTGCAGAGCGTGAGGCGCCAAGAATACTCTGGATATTCCGTTTGGACAGCAGCGCTCCGGTGACCTTGGCAGGGCTTTGTAACGACAACACACGACCGTCTTCATTGTTGGGTCTTGAACATCTCCAGCCTCTGCGTGCTCCAGGGGAACGTGGGCACCTGCAGGCCGAGGGCTCCAGGGCCTCTTTGCTCTTGTTTGCTTTTCTAACATGCCTGGCTTTTTTAAGGAGACAATTTCTCCCTGAACATGTGGAATTTAATTCTGGTAAATAGGATTTATTTTTGGAAACATGCTTGTGAATAGGTGACTCATGGCTGAATGAAGATGTGTCACTGTTGGTGGGGACACCACGTATATAATTTCTTAGGCTATAAATAGATGCCAGTCCAAGTGCTGGTGACATGGTGATGCTTCTCACCGACTCGTTTGCTCAGCCTGGCTGCTGAGGAGAGTGTTTAGAGTGTCAGTCTCTCCTGCTGGAGCACCAATTTCTGCTGATGCTTATGGAATAACATCAATAGATTTGTGAAATCCTGGGAGTACTTTAATTGGCACAGGCACATTCCCGTGCTGCCGTCATGGGGTGTCCTCCTGTTTCTTCTCTCATTGCAGAGGTGGAGAAACTGACTTTTGGGGTGTTTGGGTGCTTGTCAAAGGTCAGGGGTCACCTGCAGGGTCCTGAGACTCAGAAACTGGGTTTGCTTATTTGTTTCTATCGCTGAGGAGCCTTTAAGCTGAACACTCAGGATCAGGGCTCGTTCCCATTTTCAGATTCTGGAAGTAGCAGTTCCTTTTTCCCATTGTTGATGCTAAACCATGGTTCCATGTTGTTGATGTTTGCTCAACACCACTTACCCACCAACACAGCACATATGGTTTAATGGCTGTCTTTTTTTTCTGCTTCTGCTGTAGTTACAGTATTATTAAAAATCCATTAAATTTTGATGTACATCATAAAGTATGTGCTCCTGTGAATGCGAGCGCAGATAATTATTTCTGATGAATAAACCAAAAGGACAAGTATGTAAGAAGTTCATCCTGCAGCTTTCAATTTTCATTATATACATCTCCTGCAGGGGCAATCGTTGTGATGTTGCAGCTGGTTATTTCCGTGGCCTGGCTCTCCCCGGAGATGGATAATGACAGTGCAAACTTGAACTTGCACGAGTGCCAGTGTTTTTGTGGGCATATTTGTAGATAAATGGTTAAGCAGGGGAGGTAACCCTTGGGAAGGCAGAGGGTGTGAAGAGGCTGCGACACAGCAGCGACTTTCTCTGTGCTGGTTCTTGTGCCTGGGCTTTGTGGAATCTCAGAAAGTAACCCAATTATTTCTCATTAAAGTAACCCAGAAATGTAGCAGCAAGCAAGGTGTCATTGCTAAAACGCCACCAGGAAGCCGGGCAAGCTCTTCTTGGTGTCCAGAGCCTCTGAAGCAGGCAAGGGAATCATTAAAAATAATGCATTATAGTGTCCATAAAGTTTCCTGCAGTATATAATGGCCCACAGGGGCCTCACCTAGTTTTCCATATATGATATGGTTACAGCATCTCATTAACTTTCCCATAACACCAAATACACTTCTCTTGAACACCCCCTTCAGGCTTCACAGGTTTTGCCAAGTATTTTCTCATAAGCAGGAACTTCAATATTTATCATGCTTGCTTTTTATCCCCACCAGGCTAAAGAAGTGGTTGGCCTCTCTCCTGCCCCTTTAATTTCCTATTCCTGAATGCTCTGGGCAAACCCAGCTCTGGCAGGGTTCGGTCCTCTCGCTAGGAGGACTTCCCTCAGTTTTCCCTACTCTGGTTTTAAGAGTTGCCCCTGCTGTTTCTTCTGTTTAAGAGCATGTCTTGGAAGCAGCACACAGCCCTTAACTATCTCAGATGAGAAAGCCACATAAGTTCTGGAGAGATCCCACCAAATCCTTTGTGCCTGTGTTTTCTTTGCATGTGGATGTTAGTGCTAAAACTGCTCATGCCTCGATGGGCTGTGTGTGGTGACTTGGCTGCTTTCTGCCCTGGAAAGGCTCCTCCAGGGCTGGGCACTGCTGCTGGTTTAGCTGAGCTCAGGTTGGTTGGTCCTGGGGGAAGATGATGTTTTGAGCTGGCGTGGCCATCGGATGAGCTCAGGGATAAAGGGAAGATGGAGTTATGTGTGCTGGGTTTAGGAGTTCAGCTCTGCAGACGTGGCACTGATTTGCTGTGTTATTTCGGTCTTATTCAGGTCTCTGTCCAAAATCTGGGACTAATAGTGTGGCTTTCCTCTTGCTGCTGTAACTGCAGGCTGTTCCAGGGGGGTGAGCTGGCTGCGTGCAGCACCTTGCCGTGACCTTGATCAAAGTCACAGTGCTGCTGCGAGACCAAATGATGACAAATAAATTCACCTTCACACAGTTTAGTCTAGCTGGCTTTGTTCCTTCATCCCTGAGCCTCCCCGCAAAGGGTTCTGTTTACTTTCCCTGAAATGGAAGAGGCCCTGCTACACGGTCCTCTTTCAAAAATAAACCTCTGAAAAGGAAAACAAAAGAGAAGGAACAAAAATCAGACATTGTCCGATTATACAGAGCAGATCCTGGTTCTGAGTTCCAGGCAGCTGGAGCCAGAGGTTTGTTTAAGTGTAGCACAAATTCTACCATTTTTGGATGGTTTGAAACTCTCCTCCTCTCCCTCCTGTACTTTCAGAAAACAATAAAAAAAGAGAACTGCCCATCCTGTCAAAAGGAAGAGCTGCAGAGATTCAATACCCAGGATGGCAAAAGCGAGCGAAGGGACACAAACATGTCCCACCTTCGTGCTCTGCCTCCCTGAGAGCGGCCTCAGAGCTGCAGGGTCCTTGTGCCAGCCAGACTTAAACGCCTTGCTGGCATCAGCAGAGGCATCTTTAGTAGTTTGCAGTCATGTTTCTGAAGGCAATAAGCACTAAATGTTGGCTGTTCCCACCCTCAGAAGGGTTGAGAGGGATAACTGAGAACCTCTGTAAAGCCAGAACTGCCCTTTGTTCATCAATAATTAGAGTACGGATTCCTGGTGGGAAGGAAGTTCTGGGCTTGGTTGACTTGCAGGTCATGTTTTCCATTTCTTTTCTGTTTAAGTGGAGAGGTTTATATACTATTCCTTGACCTAAAATCTTGCTCTGTAAAAGGTACAGAAGGTGCAGGCTGAGATAATGCATCTTTTGGGAGTGGAGGCTCACTTCTGCCCTCTGTTTATATGGTGTGAATCAGACTGGGTTAGAGCTGTGCAAACAGGCCAGGGCAGCTCGTGCATCAGGGTCCCTTCAGCCCTGTCACCATGGTACTGCTGGCTGAAAATGCTGCTGCCCAGGGCAGTTTTGCCTTGGCCTTTGGGGATCAGGGAAGGGCTCTAAAAATAAAACAGTTAGAGGTAACTGGAGCTGGTTTGCAAACACAGGGTGTGAGTGAATGTGGTCCAGGTGTCAGCAGCACTAGAACTGTGCTTATCTACATGACCTGTGAGTTGGACACTTGGTTTTGAACAGTGTGGGCTGGGAGAAGCATCTTAAGGAAGAAATTCCTCCCTGTGAAGGCGGAGAGGCCCTGGCACAGGGTGCCCAGAGAATCTGTGGCTGTCCCTGGATCCCTGAAAGTGTCCAAGACCAGGTTGGATGAGGTTTGGAGCAACCTGGGATAGTGGAAGGTGTCCCTGCCCATGGCAGGGAGTGGAACAGGATCTTCAAGGTCCCTTCCAGCCCAAACAGTTCCATGGTTCTGTCCCAGCTGAGTGAAGGGTCTGCCTGTGCTCTTCCATGTGCCGTTCCCTGGCTCTTGTGGCCTCCCCAGGCAGGGCTGGAGTGTTGGTGCTGGCAGCCTCCAGGTGCAGTTGTATGTGTGCCACAGTCCAGGCAGGAATCCCTTCCCTTGCTCAGAGTGCTGCTGAAATATTGATGCAGAACAAATCATCCGGTTTAGACCAAACATCAGGCGGAGGAGGGAGCAGTGGGGTGTGATAGTGTACAGGGAATGTGCCTCCACTGCTGCTGGATCCTCCTGGCACAGTGCCCCCAGCCAGGTGGGCAGGAGGAGGAGCTCTAGGAATTGGTCCTCTCAAGTGCTGGAAGTTTGGGTCCTTAATCCTACCCTGGCTTACAGGAACTCAGGTGAAATGAGAAAAGGAGCGTTGCTATTTTGCATCATGTGTGGCTGATTGGGAGGGTACTTGGAAAAACTTAACTGCTCTTGGGACTTTCTTGCACTGACTGTTTAAATCAGTTATTTTTCCCAGATGGTAAATCTAGGAGATTTCCTCAGCAGCTTGATGATAATAATAATACTTACATAGCACTTTACATATTCCAAGTGCTGTCCAGAAAGCTGATCTGTCTTGTCTTCTGCAGTGATGTGTAGTTAAACTTGAAGGATATTGGCCTGAATTTGTAGTCGTTTATCAGCCGTATATCTGTGGGCGAATTTACTTTGCTGAGGGTTTGTACCATGTGAGTAAACTCATTTCTCCTGTGGATCTTGACATTAATTCCAGTCTTTCATCTTGGTAGTGGAGATGATCTTTAAGCGGAGCAGAGAAGAAAGATGTTTTTCTGGCTATTGCACTGCAAAAAAGATGAGCACAGCTTCAGAGGAATATTTCAGCCTGTGTAATGTATAAATGAGTGTAGACCCTTAGAAGGAGGGGGGTTTTTCCCTGGGGAATGACCTGGCTGCCATGTGACACTCTCGGGTGGCCATTGCCTCTCTGATGTAATCTCTCCAAGGGTTTGCTGTTCTTCAAAGGTGTTTCTAGGCAGCATTAGGTTCAGGCAGAGGGAACAGGTTTGCACACCTGCCTGCAATTAAGGAGTTTGTTTTTATTGCCCTTGGTGGTTTATGACAGTCCCAAGGACAGTCTGTGCCCTGTGGAATTGTCCCTCAGCCAAGTGTGTCGTGCTGGAGGCTGAAGCGCTCCACACCCAGCCCTGTGTCCCCTTCTGGCACCTCGGGCAGGGGGGAGCCAAGCAGAGCTGAGGGCTGACCCGGGCAGGAGGTGCAGTGTGGAGGCACAGGGCTGGGTGATGGCTTGTGGGAGGCTGGAGGAAGGAAAATATCCTCGGTGAAAGGGGCCAGGGAGAGAGCCAAGTTCCTCGAAAGAGGACCTTGCAAGGAATGCGCAGATGACATGAAAAAGTAATTAAAAGGAAAGCCCTAATGGGACGTTAGGGGGAGATGCAGCTGGAACTTGAATAAGCAAATGTAAAGAGGGAATTAAGTTTGTAAGCTTTCCTCTGAGGAACTGCTGGGGAAAACAGGGCAACAGCTTCTGCTGATGTAAATCAGCATCGAGCCCGCTGCTGAAGAGCTCCAGCCTGTGAGTGTGGCTCGTTTAATATTTGCTAGTCCTAAACCTGGAAAACACACGGGGAAAGAGGCTGTGGCGTTCTGCAGAGGTGACACGAAGGACACTTGGTTCCAAAGTGAAGGATATCGACTACAAAAACAAAGGGAAACTGTTGGTAATGGAGTTTGCCTGGGGCAAATTGGTAGTTTGCGATAAGTAATATTAATTTAAGGGTATAATGCTTTAAATTATCTGGATAATTTAATCTATGTGATTTTAAAGAAATGATTTATCATCTCTGATGTTGAATAAAAATAAAATAAGCCAAATGAAACAAAACCCTTCAATTAATATTAGCACTTTCACTCTGGAGAGTAATACACAGCAGAGACGTTTATTTTTAGCTGTGAAGAATTTGCATGTGTGTTTCCAGATGTGTTCTCAGACTTGGTGCTGCTTAAAATTCAGCTACCACAGTACATAGATCCCAATTTTCTTTTCCGTAGCATTTTGTCTCTGCCACCGTGGATGTAATTTTTTTTTCTCTTTTTTTCTCTTTTCTCCCAGCAGAGGTGGTGGAGGGGGGTGTGATGATTAAGGCAGCCGGTAAGTCTCTTAGCTTCCTCTGAACTTTACTCCCTCTGCCAGGAGCGACCTATTTAGATGAGGCCCTTTGATGCAGTTGGGGAGGTCAGGTGAGGTCAGAGCACTGGCCGTGCCAGAAATCCCACAGATGCAGGAAGCCAGGAACTTCTGGAGGATGCGGCTTGAACAGGCAGTTGTTTCAGCGCGTTCTCTCTCTGCGTGTGCGTTTGTTCTCTCTGTAAATGCCTGGAACAGAGAGGGACGGGTGCTCTGCAGTGCAGAGAGGGCCGGAACGCCCCTGCGCTGAGGGCGGGCGGAGGAGCCCTGTGGAAAGGCCGGGAGCAGGCCCAGAGGAGCCCTGTGGAAGGGCTGGAGCGGGCCCAGAGGAGCCCTGTGGAAAGGCCGGGAGCAGGCCCAGAGGAGCCCTGTGGAAGGGCTGGAGCGGGCCCGGAGGAGCCCTGTTGGAAGGGCTGGAGCAGGCCCGGAGGAGCCCTGTGGAAGGGCCGGGAGCGGGCCCGGAGCCGGGGCTGGGTTCCCTGCGCCGCGTTCAGGGATTGCTCGGCGCTCACGCAGGTGCAGATGGCAACCCTGCCTCCCCAGCTCCTCCTCCCTGGCGTCCTCACAGCCTCCGAACAAGGGGCTGCGCAGATGTGCAAGATCCTCCAGCCTCTTTAATTCCTCTAATTGCCATGTGGAAGAAAGGGAAGGAGGAAGACTGCTCCTCTCAGCTCAGTTGTCCCAAAGTAAAATCCCAGCTGAGCAGCTTAAAATAGATGGTCAGCTGGTTGTGAGGGCCGGAACTAGCCCGGAGAGCATGGCATCTGTCTCCCAGGAATGCTGCCTGGTCATCGGGCTGGATAAATTTGGACTAGAACTGGTCTGCGTGTGTGAGAGACAGGCTGAGCGGGGATGGGGCAGCCCGGGGTGCCAGCGAGGCTGGCGTGCCCCTGTCCTCTGGCACCTGCCGGGGAATCCATAACCCGGTGGTCACAATGTCACAAGTCACGCCGTGGCTGTGCCCGCTCCCTGCCCCGGGAGCCTCAGTTCCACATCTAATAACTGATCCAGCTTAAAAAGGGGGGGAGAAAAAAAGATTATGCCAATGATACCAGCACAATGACCAAGTCTGTTTTACCTTCTGTGCTTCCCTCTGTGTGCTGCCGCCTCCCTCCCGCGGCCGGGCTGGATCCAATGGCAGCGCTGCTTTTCCTCGGATGCAGCACAAAACAGATTTTTCTAGTGGCTGAATTTAATCACTTAGATGCAGAACACTGATAGACTGAATCAATTTAATTCCTATTGCTCATGACTGAGAGGGGAGAGAGGGGAAGAGGAAGGTCATAACAATTTAGCAAACAACAACTTGGCTTAAAAACGTAACCAGTGGGTCATCGCTGTTGGTTTTCTTTGGGTTAGGGTTTTTTTGGTTTTTTTTTCCTAAACCTGCTCAGGCCAAGAAACATGGCAACCTTGGGAAGAAGGGAACACTGTGCTTTGCAAGGTGGGAGTGGTCATTTGTTGGTGTGTGAGGTCCAGAGTGCTGGAGCTGCCACAGAGCTGTGGGATTGCTTCCCGTCAGGGAGGAATGTCAATGCTCCCTCCTTTTTATTTGAGGGAGCTGCTGGAGCAGGCATCTCCTAGTTGGGCTGTGAATGTCTGGAATGGCACGTGGTGTCTGAGCATTTGTTTGCTTCAGAGCATCTCAGTGCTGAGCTGCAGGGTGCCTGGGTGGTGCCAGAGCTCTCTGGGAGACTCCAGTTACCTGCTGAGGCGCAGTCCTGCTGCGAGACATGAAGGATTTAATTGGGAACGGGGCAGTCTCTGAGTCTCCTTGCAATGCGGGGCCCTACTGCCCCTCGGGTCTGTTGCAGCTGGAGTTGCACCCCTTCCATACAAAGCCCTGAAGGTTGGCAGTGCTCTTGTAGTGCCTTTCCCAAGGGAGTTGGCTCTGTAGAGCAGGGGCTGTGCAGGTCCTGTACTGCCCCATGCCTGGTGCTTTCGGGCTCTGTTGCAGTTTCAGCGGTCCCAGGAGATGAGGCTCCTGTGAAGAGGTCCCCAGGACTGGCCCGGGTAAGCTGTTGCTGTCACATTCATCTTTAGCAAGCATCCAGCCATCCCAAGAGAAATCCCAGGCCCATCAGCCGAGTGCCAGCCCCGGGTGTTGTTTCAGAAGGATCTTCCACAGTTCCTCACGCAGCTTTTACCCTGCTGCAGGATGTGGGTGGCACTGTCACCTCCTGGCAGGTGGCACCTTGTGAGCAGTGCTGCGCCGTCCCTGGCACGGCTCCGCCTCGGTGCCAGGGCCTCCCGAGGTGCCCTCCAGCTGGGCAGGCAGAGCAGCACAGCCCTCACCCTGCTGCTGCCATCGGGCCGAGCAGACACACAGCACTGGTGGAGTGATGAAAGCAGACTTGGCCAGCCTGACAGCAAACTTGGTCGCCTGCCACAGCCATTGGCCCATATGCACAGTGGTAAATAAAAGCTGGAGTTGAATTCCTTTCAAGTTTTATATAATATTCGCTACAATATGGAGTGGAGGGGGGAATCCCTCCTATGAGTAGTTCTGCCAAAATACAAACCTGCCCTTCTCTTCTGTCAGGGTTGTGCAGCAGGGCAGCAGTGTGCTTACAGAGGAGGGGCTTCTCGAGTTCATCACGTCCTCCCTGCTGCTGTGCGAGGCTCCGGGACCTCCGCAAACAGCCCCAGCCCTGCCCTGAGCTGGGCTCTGTGTGCTGCTGTTCAGGGAGGGGCTCGGGGCAGCAGCAGCAGATTGCAGAGGGCAGGCAGGCCCGCGATCCAGGCAGTTACCTGGAGGTGTTTGCTGTGTGTGGAGCCTGCTCCGAGCCTGGCACTGCGCGCGCAGCCCAGCAAGGACGTGACCGGAGCAATGACAGAGGGAGCAGAAGGGAGGAAGTTCAGCTGCGCTGAGCGATGGTCAACTTAAAAATAGACCCATCTATTTATAGGCTGGGCAGCCCACTGCCCCCCCCAGTGCTACAGCCTGTCTGCAGCCACATCTCACATGGATACATATATTTATATTTATATTTAGATATTTATGTACACACACATACACACACATACACCTCGGGGCACAGACCACCCTCCTGCCTGCCCTGCGGCTGGCACGGGGGACATGGACCCTGAGGGTGTCAGGGAACCTGGCACCAATTTGGGTGCCTTTTTTCCTCCTGCCTGTGTTGTGAAATGCCCAGCTCATGGGTGGGTGGAATCGTGCCACAGCTTCCCTTACAAACCCCTGCTCATAAAATACCTGCTCCTAGTTGAAACTTAATCAAATTAAATCTTAATTATATGGGGCCCTGGGACAAAGTTGCGATTTTTTCATATACAGTGAAAAAAAAAGGAAGGAAGTGTGTCTAGGGACTGTTTCCTTTGAGGTTGTCTGTCCAGCACTGAGGACTTCTCTGTTCATTATCTGCATGCCTATGTTCAGTTTAATTCTCTGACCTATCAGGCAAGGTTGATATTTTTGGTTTTTACTTGTACAGTCCCTTGCATGTTTGGGCCTGGCCTATAACTGGTGTTTCTGCAGTGGAAATAATCAGCAGAATAGATAAGCTTTGATGGATGGCACCGTTGGCCAGAAAAGCCAGCACCCCTGGGAATAGCAGCAGTTTTAGAAGGCTCCTGTGGCTGTTCTGGGACTGGGATGTTGGAGTGGTACTGCTCCAGCCTTCCAGCACATCCTGACTCTACCTCAGTTTATTTGTACCTCAAGGCCCCTTTGCCTGAATTAGACACGAAGTTTAGTAAGACTTTGTGAGGGAGTTTCTTGTACTTGAAATGAAACCAACTGGTTTTATTCCAAGGAGCATATTGAGGGGAGATTAATGTCTCTCCATATACAGTGCCTGTAAGGGCAGTTGTGGGTTCTTTGCGAGTTTGGTTTTATTTTAATGGAAGACTGATTCTATTTTAATGTTTCAACTTTGGGCTTCCAGTTCAGACTTGAAAGCAGAAGCTGCTCTTTCCCTCAGTAGTACACACTTAAGGGTGGAATTTCTGCTTTAGTTTTCAATCTCTTGTGCTTTTGTCATTTTTTTATCACAACCTTATGTGTTCTTTAAACAGGTTTTTATTTAATCATTTATTCTTTTAAGTGGGCTTAATTGTATAAAGATTATCATGCATAAAGAGACGTCTATAATTAGAAGGGGGGATTGGTGCTGTTAGACAGTGTTTTAGTGAGGAAAATTACAGTGTTCATAAACTGTTTGGAGAATGGAAGCAGCATATATTAACACTCAACAGGTTTTATGTAATCGTAAGAGAGGATTGACTCTTGCTCACTTGGATGAGTTTTAAGCTCTTCTCCAAGCTTAGTGCTCCCCTCTCTTCCTTCTCCTTCTCCTGCTGCAGAAGTGGAAACAGCCCTGTAATCTGCTTTTCCTTTTTCCTTGAAAGCAGATATTACTACTAATAATTAACAGTTTTGTATTGGTTGGGCTGTGAACAGATTTGCCTGTGGCTGCTCCCCTGCCCTGACTCCCCTGCCCCTCACTTGTGCCCAGTGACAGGTGGGGGACCTGCACAGTTCAGATGGACGTGCCCTTGGGACAGTCTAGGTGAGTTCCAGCTCCAGGGATTCAGTGATGGGATGGGCACAGGGTGGTTTAAAGCCTCCTGGGATTCTTCCACACTGAGCTCTGGGCAGCTGTCCTGGAAAGAACCTGCCACCACTGCTCCTCGTCTTACTGGTGCCTCCTGTTAGAGTGTGCCTGTGTGAAAGTACAGATAAACACACAAAGCTGTTGTGGTGCTCCATTCCAGGTAGGGAATTGATTGGGAAGAATTACTCTGCACATCATTTGTGAGCTGAAACGAGCAGGAGAAGCTGGTGTGCCATGGCTTGGCAGCCTGCCTGCAGTCCCTGGATTGTCAGAATTTCTTCTCCCTCCATCTCCTCCCCTTCCCCATTGAAATGACACGGCCACAGGGGACCATTGATTTCTGCTCTCCACATTGTTAATGAAAAATTCCTTGTTGGCTCCTGGTTCTCTAAATCCTTCGAGACAGCTGCAGCAGTTCAGATACTTGAGGAGCAAACATGCCAGGCTGGGTGATGTACGATTTAGTGAACTTTAAAGGGACAAAAGGGTCGGCTTTGGTTGGCCATAAACCCGAGCAGGGCTCGTATCCATGGAATTATTGCATTTTCTGTAGCCAGTTTGCTGAGCATATTTTGATAACTCAGTACAGAGTTTCCATCTCTGATGGCATACGAGATTTATCGTGGTTCCTAATGCTTAATAATTGTATTTTGAAGTTTAGTGTCAGCCAGACAAGAGCCACAAGTCTCAGTGTTGCTAAATAAAGCCTTCCCATGGTCTCCCAGGACTCCACATGCGGTCCTCGTTTCCTTCGCTTTGCCAAGTTCAAGCCATTAATTTTGAGGGAAGGGAAGTATTACTTTAGATCACCTTGTAATGCTTTGTTGCCACATTTTATGTTCGTGGACAGCACGATAGTGGAATGTCTCCCTTTATGAAGTGCAGGGTGCAGATGGCAACTCATTAAAACTTTAGTGATAATCACCCTTCCTATGGAATTACCACTTAAATCTGGTTAGTAGAGGAGGAGGAGCAGTGTCACAGAACCATGCTGCTTCTGGGTGATTTAAAAGCATATGGGATTGAGTGTTTTATGTGTGCCCCTTGTCAGGAGCCCTCAGAGCAGATTGCCAGAATTGTTGAGCAGTTACAGTTTAATGGAGGTACAGGAGCTTTTGCTCTTGATCCCTTTGACAGTTAAGCTGTCGTCTTCAAGAGCATTTGGGGGAAAAAAAAGTATTTTAAATACAGCTATTTTGCAGAATAAATGGAGGCAAGAACACGTATGTGAGGCAGCTGGTAAGGAGCTTTTTGGTCATTTCAAGGTTGGGATGCATTCTTTGGGGAGCGATGCATCATTGTTACACAGCCTCAAAGCAAAAAGGTACTTGCTTGTTTGTCCTCACTTGTGCAGATGGTAAGAGGAATGGTCCCAAGGGCCAGCTGAGAGCTTGGAAGTGCCTGGCAGTTAGAAAAAATATTTGGATTCAAGTCTCAGCACTGTTACAGATTTTACTTTGGGACTTTGAGCAAGTCACTTATTCTCTGTCTTGCTTTCCCACCTGTGGAATCTGGCTGAAGTGTCATTGCCTTCACTGTAGCAAAGCATTGGAGGTCATGAAGTATTTGGGTGTGAGCAGGACTGAGTATTAACTGTGAGTAGAAAGAGGGTCTTGGCATGTATTTTGAGGCATGGAGCTGTTGAGTGTATCTGGGGAGGTCCCACTTTCCAGGGGCAGGTAATGACATCTCCTCATCCAGGTAAAGAGGTTACCCACATATTTCAGTCTAGAAGTGTCCAAAAAGCAACCCAAATAAATCACCTTGCCTGGGTAACTCAGGTGAGGAAGGGTGGGGAGTGTTTTTCACTGTTTGAGGACTCTGCTGTAGTGTCCCCGTGTCCCCTGGCTGCGTGGCCTTTCCACGAATTCCCCTGGAGGGCAGCCAGTGGCTGGGCTGCGCTCACCGCTGCTGGCTGCAACTCACTGGCTCTGTGGCCTGAGCCACCAGCCAGAATTTGGCCACTCTCTGCTCTGAGTCACATCTGTCTGGTCTTCCTAAAGCAAACAGAGAAGCTTTCCTGCATTTTTTGGAGCCACTGTGCCCAGGTCTGTTCCCTGCTTGGCTCCTGCCGCCGTGGCCTGGCTGTGCCTGGGAGCAGCGCTGGCCAAAGGCTCCCACCTCGTGTGCCAGGAAGGTGGGGTGCTTGAGAGAAACATCCAAAATGTTCCCAACAGTATCCTGCCTTGGATCAAGTGTTAGATGGGAAACCCTTGATTTAGGGTGGGACACAGCAAGGTCTCTTACAGATGGCCCTTCTTCCTCATTAGAGCTGTATTTGAGTTGATAATTGTCTGTTAAGTGCACGTAAATGAATTCCCGATTCTGTCCTTACCTCCAGCAGAGCCCGACTGTGGCTCAGTCCCTGCCTGGCACTGCCCTGTCACTCAGCCCTTTGCTGGGGACTGGATTTAAGTGCCTTTAGGTGCTTTTTGCTTATCTCCCAGTTCATGTTTTGCCTCGTTGTCAGCAGTCACAGCCTTGCAGCCTGAGCCTGTCCTGACAGCGCTGACGGGGCTGAGGGACAGCAGAGGTGGCCAGGGCAGCCACGCTCCCTCTGGCATCGCTGCAGGGATGTACTGAGGGTCTGAGAGGAGCTTTGGCCTGCCCAGACCTCTCCTCTGGCCCTAGGATGGAACCAGGACCTGGAGCTGGTGGGTCAGCGCTGCCCACGATGGACAGGCTCCCCTTGCTCTGGGATCAACCTCGTTTGCTCTGAGTTCACATTTCAGCCGGTCTGCTTTGGATTTTACAGCGTTTTCAAAAGCAGAGTAAGACCTTTTCTCTCTCATCTCCTCTTTAACAGCCACTTGAGCTGTGGGGGACACTGGGCAGATGTTTACTGGTAAAGTGTTTCCCACTGCAAATCGCAGGAGAGTTACTTGGAAGTGCTTGAAAATAACTGACTGTAGCTTCACCTCATCTCCCCTCTGCCCCTCATACCTCACACAATGTTGTAAATTTTACATTCAATGCCCTAAAATTTAAATGCACATCACATATCTGCGAGTTCCTGAGGGACCCCAACTGTGAGGAGCACTGATGGATGTCGAGTGCTCAGCATTGTACGGACCTGGGCAAACCAAACGGACACAAGGGGTTTCTGATTTGTGTATTCATATGCAGGACAGTGAAAAACGAAGGACCCACCCTCCTGGAAGGGTTTCATCTTTTGAACAAGGCACATTAGCAAAAAAAGCCACACTAACATTTGCATGCATTTGTTCCAGTACAAACACACGTGTTCTGCACAGCAGCTGCAGGGGCAGCCGAGGAGCTGCGCTGGGCCACCGTGTGCGTGCTGCAAGTACTTAGTTCTGCTTTATTACTACCCCTACCCCCAGAAAAAAAACAAATAAAAGAAAGAGAAAAGAACATCTGCTAATGTATAGCTCAAAAAGAAAGCTGCAGAGGAAGGGCCTCTGCTGAACTCTGTGAGAAGTTCAGGGAGGGCGTCAGGCACGGGGAGCGCTCGCTCCCAGCCACAGTGTGCTCGGTGTGTTGGGGTTTATGTGTGGGGATGGCTTCTGTGTAACAGCAGCACATGCAGATTAATTTTTAATAGAGATCCCTAACAGCTCACGATGCTGGAATATGGTGTCTCTGTTGACAATTGCTATTTTTGGTGGAAGCAAACCCTGAGGCCTTTGCAGTGCTGCTGTGTGTTTGTACACTGCTGTCTGCAGAGGAGAAGTGGGGCTTGCAGCTGCTCCGTGAGGAAAGGGATTCTTCTCTCTGATGTAATGGAAAACTTCAAAGTCAGGGCTTTGGACTAGTGATTGCAGTAGCTGGCTGTTAAGTTCCTTTTGGTCTCCTCACCTTTTTAAGTGCATTTAGCTCCCAAGCAGATGGAGGGGAGTGGGACCTATTTAAGCAGAGGCCCCTCTGCTTTTGGGTGCTTGCTCCAGCAAAAGTTTCACTGTGAAATGCTGGTCTCGGAATGTGTCCAGGAATGTGCTGGGGATCGTAAGCACAATGTTGTGTTTGGTTTTGCAAAGGAAGCTCAATTTACCTTTAATTGTTTTGTGCATATTTCCAACAGATGTAGTTTATTTTCTTGTCAGTGGCTGCCCGTGCTAGGAATCCAGGAAGCTGGGAATGTGGCAGGCTGGATGCTTCCATGTCCTAGGCCAGAGCAAGAGCTGCCTCCTCTGCCTCCTCTGCCTCCTCTGCCAACACCTTGCACATGGCTGGTCCCCAGAACTAGGCTGTTCAATGCCTGGCCGTTAATTGCTTTAGAAATCATCACTTTCAAGCTCGTGGTGGGGGACTTTTGATTTTTATGAGGCTTTTTTGTGGAGAGCAAGAAACTTTGATGTAATTTGAGTGTGTTGGTGCCAGGTGCTGGGCAGTGCCTTGTGCTCCTGTTTGCTCCCGGTACCCAGAGCTGGCTGTTCCCATTGCCCAGTTTGTATTTGGAGCATCTTTCTCAGTGGTCTTTGTGGATCCAGCTGGCCAGGGATGGGTGGGAGCAGCCTCTATGGAGGGCTCCCACATTGTTGTTCCTTGTCCCCAGGTGACCAGGGTAAATAGACACACAACGTGTTATTTATGCATTCAGTAATTGCCTGTTCTTTTGCCTTGCCATGTCCCAGCTCTTACTGTGTTTCAGTGATTTGTTCTCTTTGCCTGGAAATGAAAATTCGTCTTAGCTGTTTTTCTAGGAATTGTTTTCTCCCTCTTCCTGATGACAGTGCAGAAGCTGCTGGAGGCTGATACCTCTAGAGAATGTGTGGCTGTTCCCAGATGCTTCATCCCCTGCAGCAGTGGCTGCAGGGAGTTCTTTGGTTTCTGCTGAAGGCCCAGCTTTTATTTTCACCCTGACAAAATTCTGCAGAACCCTTCCCAAGTGCTGGGAGCCGGTGGCAGCAGCCACAGTTCTGCTGCCTTTCCTTGTGTGAAAGGGTTTGGATCTGGATTCCACTGACTCCTCACTCTTGCTCCAGCATTACTGGAGAGGAGGGCTGGCACAGGAATAATGGATGTTTCATGGTGAAGGTGAAGTTTGCAAGTACCCCATGCGAATGTAGCTGCGGCTGTCATTTATTAGTCTATCAAGAGGGTTTGTTTTCCCAAATAACCCTCTGAATTATTCTGTGTAATTAACTCATGAACTTATTTAAAATGATAACGGGGTAGGGAGGAGGAGAGGAAGCGTTGTGGAGCTTAGCAAACCGATAGGATTGCATCACTTTTCCCCACTGATCACAAGGTCGTCTCCAACAGCTGTTCCAGTGTAATTACCCAGCCCAGGCTCCGTGGTTGGAACAATTGAAAAATTACAGGGGTCACCGGCTCGGTGTCTTAAATTTTAATAAGTACATAAAAACAAAGTGCTGAGTTATTAAAAATTAATCCTTCTAAGCGGTTGCTTAGGGTTTTTGGAGATGGGAAGCCTTGAGGGTGTCCGTTTGTCCACCGGGGCCGGAGCAGTGCGGGTGGTTATCTCCCGGCCCGCTCCGCTCTCCGGCAGCACTTTAATGGGAATGCGAAGTTGGATTATTAATTTAATCAAGGTCATATTTTGTTTATGCAGAAGTAGAATGAACTGTGGCCCTCAGTAATCCTTTCTCTCCTCGCTAGCTCAGCCTTTGTAATTCCTGTAAGCTGCTCACAGGCGCGGGGTTGGGATATTCACCCAGAGAGTGGATGTGGTGCGGGTGTTGATCTTCGCGCGCGGCTCGGGCTCCTCCTGAGCACAGAGATGTTCTATTAACACGGAACAGAAATCTGGCAGCATTAACGTTATAAGCCTAATTTTCCTTTTTCCCCCCTTTTGGGGCTTTGAATCCTGGTTATAAAACTGGGATCAGAGCTGAGTGAGTGCTCGCTCTGCTCCCCGTGCATTCTTCAAAGAGCACTCAGCCGTGGGGCTGCCACAGGAGCTCCTGCTCGGGCTCTGCAGCTCTGTGTGTGTGCAGAGCCATGAGAACTTGCCACAAAAGAAAGCTGAACCCCTTTCCTGGCCCACCTGGCATTGTTTTCCGAGGCAATTAAATATAAAGGGCATGCAAAGCAGGGAGGATAGGCTGAGCCTGGGGGTGGGCTTTGGAATGAGACATTTATTTCCTTAAGTTGTGTGCAGGAATTTGTAAATGCATCCAGTAGGAATATCTACTTTTATTTAAACATAAATAAAGAAGATGCAGGCTATCTAGTGCCCCAGGGATAGCTAGAGAAAATCATGAGGGACATTAGACATACAATCTGAATTTTCAGATAGCTGTAGCATAGGATATTAGGTCTTTTTCCTCTGTCCTAAGCACAGGCCTTTGAGTTAGCCAAGGTTATTGCTGGCCAGCTTTCCACCCTGCATAATGGGACTTTTTTTATATGGCAGGTCCAAAACTTTCCTGAAAAACAGTGAAAACTTTGGGGACCTTTTGGCTCAGCTGCCCCTTGGAGGAGGAGAGCTCTGGAGAGAGGGACATCCTCAGGCTGGAGCTGAGCTTCACAGCCCCACTCTGCTCCCTCCCAGCGTGACCTTGAGCTGCTGAAATCCACAGCCAGGAATATTAAGATAAAACTGATGCTGATTTTAGTTTTCTGTAATTCACTGGGCTGTAATTTATGGTTGTAATTCACAGCTGAGCAGTGACCATGTGAGTCTGCTGAGAGCCAAATGGGAGTGCCCACAGGCAGCCTCTGTGTCCCCCCTCTTTCCCTTCCTCAAAGAAACTGTGTTTTTTTCCCTTTTGAGTAAGGGTTAGAGGGCAGGGCTGTGCAGGGGAGGCTGTAGATCTGTCCCTCCTCTGCTGCTGTTAGCATGCAGTGCCTGGGGTGATGGAGGGGTGATTGCATCCCTCTGGAGCTGGCTGGCATGGGTCACCCACAGCAGTGCTGCTCCCCTCAGCTGCCTGCATGGAGCTGCCTTTCACTGGCTCCCCTTGTGTGAGCAGTGAGGTGAAAGAATAGCAAGAGCCTTATTAAGATGTTTTTAGATAACGTTTGCTCAGCTGCGAGATGGCAAAAGATTTTTCAGAGTCTATTAGGTAGCCAGTGCTATGGAATCTTAAGGTTGATTTGAAAAATTGGCACCTAATGGTTTACAACTGGAATAAATCTCCAGAAATTGGACCAGAGAGAGAAGAAACTTCTGCCTCTGTGTGTGTGTGTGGCGTGGTGAGCCCGCGCCCCAGCGAGGGGCCACCGCTCCCTCCCAGCACTGCCCGGGCTTTTTCCCTTCTAATTAGGGAATGTGAGGAGTTCGGATCAGCTTCTATTCATTTCTCTGTTTTGACAGAGTTGTTTGATGAGGAGAGGGCTGCTGGGGAGCGACTCTCTTCCTGCCTGGAGTCTCTTTCTCCCCTTTCCTCCTCCTGCCGTGTTTTGTAAAGGCCAAAGCCTGAGAATCCCTGAAAAATTAATGGGGCCTCAATAGGTGCCTTGCACCCGCTGCTCCCCCCTCTCGGCACCCACTGCTGGTCCCTGCTGAACAATCTGCAGGAAAACAGCTCCCAGCAGCTGCTCCTTTGTGTGCAAAGCTGACCTAGAGCAGTGTGGGGAGTCCTTGGTCACTCCGACCGTGGGCTTCGGTCTCGGAGCCGCTCCACCGAGATGCTGCAAATGTCAGGGCAGCTGTGTCCCCACCCTGCTCCCTGGGTGCCACCATCCAGCACCAAACCTCATCAGCGAGCTGCTGAATAATTGAAAGAGTTGCCTCAGAGGAGCTGGCCACAGGGGAAAGGTCTCTGCCTTCAGAAAACATAAAAAAGTCTCTCATTTCAGTGTTTGAAATATTCAGAGGGATCCTGGAGGGTTCTGAACCCAGAAGCACCTTCTTTTTTGTCATTGTAGAAAAGCCCTCTGTGGTTTTCATCATTGTTATGCAATTTCCAGTTAACTGGTGCTTGTTTTCCAGCCTGGATTTAGAATGAGAGGTGCTAGAAGGCTTAATTTTTAAGATGGACCTGGCTGCATAGGTCATCTCTTCCCACTCTGTCTCCTGAGCTGTCAGGCTCTACCTCTTCCACCAGGACAGAGACACTTGCTTCCACATCCAGATTTGGTGCCTGGTTGAGGGTGCTTCAGTCTTTTCCTTGAAAACTTAGAGCACTCCTGGTTTGCTGTAGCAATGACTTGTCTCCTCCAGAGAGCCCCAGAAGAGCAGAAGCCCAAGCCTGAGTGCTAAGCCATGTTCATCTTCCTGTGCCCTGCACGGCTGGGATGGGGCTCTGTGTGCTCCTGCAGCTCCTGGGCTTCCCTGCCCTACACCTCCAGGATTCCCAGAGAAGGTCAAAGGCCTCCCTTTTTCCCTAAGTAGGTTGGGGTTGTTTTTATTCCCTTTGTTAATGAAACAACCCCCCCCACCAAAGGAAAAAACAAAATAAAGTGAGAAGTCTTCTCCATTTGGTGGTGTGTAAAGGCTTTTTAAAGCTAAACAAGAAAACCAATTATTTTTCTAACTGCTTTACTCCTTCAAATCTTTCACTGTAATGGAGATTTAGAATCCATCACTGTTTAGCTATTATTTCTGTGTAAAGAGTCATGCCCTATTGCACCAAGCAAACAGTCAATTTTTTCCATTATACTTCGCTGCAAATAACAAGGGTATGGAATAAATGACCCATTTTGGAGCAGATCTCTCTCCATGTGATGCCTCTTAAGGAGGGCAAGGAAGGGTTAAGGCATTCCTGGGAATTCTCTCCATTGGTGGGAGCTGCCACAGGCAGGGGCTGCTCCCACACCCTCTGAGAATCATGGAATTGTTCAGGTTGGAAAAGCCCTGCAGACCATGGAGTCCTCCCCAGCACTGCCCAGGCCACCCCTGGTCCGTGTCCCCAGGTGCCACATGCAGAGCTCTGTGCCAGTGCCTGGTGGAGAAGCTTTGCTGGTACCCAGAGCTGAACGTGCCCTGGCACTGCGTGGTCAGAACCTTTCCTGGAGGCAGCGTGTGCAGGGTCCCTCGGGAGGGCTCCCCCGGGAGCAGGAGGGCATTCCTCGTTCTCCTGATGGCTGTCTGACTTCTCTTGAAGTGCAGGAGGCTCGCAGGGGGTGTGTGTTGTGTGAAAGTGTGCTGCACAAATATGTAGCCAGCAGCTGTTTTTTTAAAATTAAACAGACACTTGAGGTTAAAAATCCCCAAGTTCAATGTAAACTTCCTTCTGTGCTATTAAGTTTGGATCACATCCAAAAACTCGATAATTTTATTTTATGTCATTGAGTCTGTTTGTTTACATTTTGCATTTCATTCACATTTCACTGTTGGGTTTTGCTTCCCAGCTCAGGCTTCGCTGCCAGGGAGCAGCGCTTGCGTTGGAGCTTTCTGAGGGGGAGGGCGCGGAGCGAACACAAAAACTCGGTTTGATTTTATGGCTTTTCCTCTATTTGAAGGCATCTCAGTGGAAGCAGTGTGCTGGCAGCTCTGCAGGGCTGGGCAGTGCCCGTGGGCCTGGGGCCCGGCGGGGCTCCGGGGGCTCGGAGCTGCGGAGCGGGATCCGGCTGTCTCACAGGAGCAGCTGGAAATGACAGCGAGGGCTGAGAGAGGGAAGTGTGACAAATTAATGGACTAAAACACCGTGAGGGACTCGTTAAAAGAAATAGCTTTAGGAGAAGCTGTGAGGAGGATTGGAGTGTGAAGGGGAACAGGCTCTGCCAAAGGCCCGGGTGTTTCTGGGAAAGAAGGGGAAGTGCTGGTGCCTTTACACGACCTGATCAGTCGGAGAAACTGATCCTGATGGGAAGTTGCAGCTTTTAGGGTGGTTGAGGGAAAAGGGAGGAAGCTGGAAGAGTGATTTAGGCTGGCAAGAGAGGGGTGATGCCTTTCCCAGTGTCTTGGGGTTCAGCACCTGCAGAGGATTATTTGACTGAGGAGCAGAGTCAACAAGGGAACCAGAGGAAGTAAGATTAATAGATTTAGCCTGGGGGTTGAATTAAGTTTAAGACTATCAATAAATGAAAGGAATAGCACAGACTGTTGCTTCAGACAGTGAAGGTCTGTAAGACACAGTATGTCCCTTCCAGTGCCACATTCCCAGGACTTTCACACTCACATTTCATTCCTCTTCCACAGTGTTTGACTTGCATGACTAAATAGAGACTTTTTTCGACTTTCCTTTTTTCCCCTCTTTCTTATAAAACTATTTTTTATATAGCCTGTTCCCAATTGAGGCTTTTATTGAGAAACAAATGCTTCTGGTTAGCTTCTGTGTGGAATCTGTCCAGCTTTAAACCATTGCCATGAGCAAAATTCATTGACAACAAAAAAAAAAAAAAACACCAAAAANTGTAAGACACAGTATGTCCCTTCCAGTGCCACATTCCCAGGACTTTCACACTCACATTTCATTCCTCTTCCACAGTGTTTGACTTGCATGACTAAATAGAGACTTTTTTCGACTTTCCTTTTTTCCCCTCTTTCTTATAAAACTATTTTTTATATAGCCTGTTCCCAATTGAGGCTTTTATTGAGAAACAAATGCTTCTGGTTAGCTTCTGTGTGGAATCTGTCCAGCTTTAAACCATTGCCATGAGCAAAATTCATTGACAGCAAAAAAAAAAAAAAAAGTCAAAACAAACATTCCCCAAGATGGGGCACTTCCTTAAAGGGAAGGAATTTTTATATATTTAGGCCTGTATATAATAGATGCACATACATGGCACACACAGACATTCCAAACAGTGCCCTGGGGCTGTGGCCGTGTGGGGAGGTTACGTAAAGCCCAGCTGGCTGCAGGGAGCCAGGGAAGTGCCTTGCTTGGGAAATGGGAAAATGTGTGTTAGGGCAGTGTGGTTTGCAGTTCAGGAGGGGCAGGAATGCCTCCTCCTCCTCCTGGATGGTGCAGTGTTTGCTTGGGAGCTGCCATGCTCTGAGGGACACAGCAGATGGGGAGGAGGCTTTGCAGTTTTTTGGTGATGTGGGGTTTGTTGTTTGTTTGTTTGTTTGTTCCTTCAGCTGCCTTAGCTCAAGGGAGCACAATTTGAGTCGAACTGGAATCTCCTGGGTAGCTGTGTCCTTCTCATGCAAGCCTGTGTTCCTCTTTTCCCTTCCCTTTGGGCGTGGGAAGGGCTTGTTCCAGCTTCCCTTCCGTGCTCTGCCCCCGAGTGCCTGCAGCCCCTGCCTTCACTCAGCATCCTGTTCTGGAGACGGGGAAAGCACTGAACAGTCTCTCTTTCATCTACCACATGTTGTTTGTGCTCTCACTGACCTCCACCAAAACCAGGTGCTCCGGAGGCAGAGCCCAGCTCAGATCTGTCCCCTGGCTCTGCTCCACGATGGCCCTGGAGGGAGGATCTGCCCTGGCCATGGTGGCTCCAGCAGAGGAGCTGCTCCTGTGGCAGGACTGGAGTGTCCAAGGGGTGCCAAGAACTGAGGAAAGGCTGAGGAGACTCCTCTGGTTTGTGAACTTCACATCTGCCAAAGCTCAGTGCTGGACAGCTGCTTTCTGCTGCTGCTCTTCTCTCTCCCACCTTTTTTTAAATTCCAGAACAACATATGGAGGGGCTTGATTTGTTTTTGTTCTTGCTTTTGTTTTTCCAAGGTAGTGAACGTGTTTTAGACAAACATAATGAAACAATTTAGAAAAATAAAAGGAATGGAAATAACCTCGTGTAAAGCGGCAGAGAAAAACCACTCTTGGCATCATCAGCTGTGCTCACGGTGAGGCACAAACTATCTCAACATGTCAGAGACACTTAAATCTGCTTCATCTGAGAAGCCCTTTGTGGAGGCAGCACCGCAGCTCATCCGCTGCTGGTGGGATACAGAGAGCCTGTGGTGACTCCTGGGCTGGGTTTGGTTTCTCACAGGATTTTCTGATCAGAGTTTTATCATTGTTTCAGGTCTGTTCAACTTTCAGTCCGTCCTCTTAAAGAGTGCTGGCTGTAAAGAAGCAATAATTAAAAAAACCCCAAAGCCCACACCAACCTGCCACCTCCCTGTTGAGTTCCTTCACTGGAGGGCTGGAAGATCTGGGCTCTTTGTCTTGCTCTGATTTCCAGAGGAGTGGTACTTTTGAAACTGTCTGTTTGGAGATGTTTGCAGTGTGGATGTGGGGGCTTTGGAAGGAAGATCATTTTCTGATCTGCCTAGAGAAGCAACTGTCTTTTATCATGGTTATTGCTGGGGAGTCTTAATGAACTAAGACCTCCTGTCACAAGAGTCCTTAGCAAGATGTTTGTATTTTTTTTAAAAGGGAAGAAAATTGTTTCTTCCCTTTTTTATTAAACAGTAATGCGAGTTCAGGCTGTGTTCTGGTGAGTCTTTAATTGGCACAAAAGGGCAGTTTAGCTTCATCTTAAGGAAGAGTTGTCAAACAAGCTGGAATTGTTTGGCACTCAGAAACATGCTGAGCAATAGGCCGTGATTTGCATCTTCTTCTCAAACATCACATAGTGCTGGAAGTTACTTCATTGGCATGAAACGAGCCTCTAATGAAGACACTTCTCACACGCTGATGCTGCCCCTGCAAGAAATAGATTTCTTGTCAGAAATGTAATTTCTGGGCTGCAGAAGGCAGATTTAACCCCGTGTGTGTTGTGGCTGCACGAGGTGCCAGCTGAAGGAGCTGGCTGGGCAGGAAGGTGTTCGTGGAGCCGGGACCCAGTGGACCAGACTGGGATGTGCTCTGTGTTAAGACAGCCCAGGCCCGTGGCAAGTCCCTCCCTTTCCCCATCCCCTGCATCTCTGAAGATTATAAACCCCCAGATCTTGTTTTGATCAGCGTGCGGATGTTCTGGAGCATCTTGAATTGAATCAAAGCAGCAAGAAATTGGTTTTTGCAAAGAAGCTTCTTAAATGAAAGAATTCCATTATGTACTTTTTTTTTTTTTTAAATCCATGTAGTAATTCCTTTAAATTCTGCTGTATATCTCTTGTATAACATAGTGGTTTGGGCCATTACTGGAGCATATTTCATTAACATTGTTTTTTACTTCCTGAATGTTTTCTGTGGTTCCTTCTCCTGGCTGGGAGCCGGTGCTGTCCTGTGCTGCAGACCTGGTGTGGGTCAGGGGTGCTCAGGAAGGGCAGGGAGGTGTTTGATGGTGAAGGATGCTCACAGATGTCCTGGAGATGTGGAGGTTCTCCCAGGTGGAATTGGCTCAGGGGTGCTTCAGGAGCCTCTGCCCCAGCAACCTCAGCCCTGCTGGTCAGAACACGTGTGGTGTGCTTTGTGCCTGCTGTGACCAAATACACCAGTAATTAAACTGGAAACCCTTTCTAAGATTCTGGCTTTTTGTTCAGAGAGAACACGAAGAGAAGGGCTTGTGCTGCAGCTGCAGGGGGTTTCTCCTCCAGGGCTGCACTGAGCCCTGGAGGGGCAGAAGGACACTGGAGGGGCTGTGCTGTGCTCCTGGAGGGATGGAGGTGCTGGGGGGCTCTGCAGGCTGAGCAGAACTGCCAGGGGGATGGGCAAGGACACTGGAGGGGCTGTGCTGTGGTGCCCGCCCTGGGGGATTGGAGCTTCAGTTGGATCGAGACAGCTTTTAGATCTCAGGTTTCATTTTGTTGTTGTTATTGTTGTTTTCCAAATTCCCTTCCAATCCATCTGCTCTCCTGACATCCTTTTTATGTTGTTCAGAAGCCGGGGAAGGAGTTGCATTGTGAGCATGGTCAGGTCAAACTCCTCACTTTTATCTCTGCTCTCTGGTAGGTGATGGGCATTTGGGGAATAAAACACTAAGAACAGGGTTTAACCAGCCTTTGTTTGCTATTGTCCAGCTGGGCTTGAGACAGCAACAGAGATGGGAACAATAAACAGGGAGAGGAAGGAGAGATTTTAAACAGAAGTGTTCTTTTTCTTTCTATTCCGGTGTTCCTGGAATCTGACACATTTTGCTTTTTAGTCCCAACTGTGTTAGTAAAAATAACACAGGCAAGGTATGTTCGGTGCAGCTCAGCACAGTTCTGGTTTTTGCTTAGTTTTTTATACATTTATCTCCATCTCTTTGTGTTTGTGGAGGGTATTTGTGTGTTCTGAAGGTGCTGAAAAAGAAATAATTACATTTAATGACCATCTTGCCTCCTGTCAATGTGTTTACCCCCCAGTCCCCTGTGGTCCCTTGGGCCAGAGTGGTTGTCATGGGCCTTTGGGATCAGCATGCTGGAAGGGGCTTCAGAGCTGAGCTTCTTCCTATCTCAGGCAGCCTCATCCAGGCCTTCCCAAAGCCCTTGGAGTAGTGCTGAGGTGTTGTTGGCTTTTTTTACCCTCCCTAGTGCTGTTGAGATCTTGCTTGATACCTTGCTTGTGTGATGGACAGGATCTCACCAAGTGCATCCTCTCATTTTCTTGGTGGCTGTTTTATATCCCCTCAGTTCACTTGCAGCTCTGTGGGAAGCTGGACCCCTTTGTTGAAAATGCAATCTCTACAAGTCATGCAGCAAATGCCAAATTCTCCCCTTTTTTCTCCCTGCCTCTGGTTAAATCTGTGTTCAGCATGGTGTGAGAGGTTTGCAGGTTGGTTTATTGGTTTAATGTTATTTGTAAGGATGTTTGCAGAAGGCTTTACTGTCTCAGGTCCCTCTTGGGAATTTTTTCTACTTAGTTGTTATCATTTGGCCTTCTATGTTTTGAGGGGCTGGTTTCTCAGTCCCTGCTCCTGCCCTGTTCTTTTCCTTACAGCAGGTGACTGATTTTCACAGCTGATCAAAAAATGAGGGAGTCTGGCAGAGAGCATCGTTGTTGAGCCACTTTTGTTATGCTAAACAGCTTTTAGTCTTTTACATATTGTACTTCCCAGTTTCAACCCTTCTCCACACAAGCTTTAGTCCCTTGTTCTGCTCCTTGGAGTGTCCCTGGGGACCACAGTGTGAATGGCCAGGGATTGCAGCCACAGAGTCCTGTCCCCTTCCCTCACATTACAAAACCCAGGGCTCCTGTGTAATGAAAGAGAATTTCCTCCCTGGTTTTGTTTCAGATCAGAAGTACCAAGTAATATACCAAGGAAGTAATATTGTGCTATCCCTTTCTTTCATCTTTTATTTTTTCCAAATCCAGTCTCCAAGTGATTTGCCTGTTGGATGCCTGTGGGCTCCTGGGGGATGTTGTTCATGCCAGCACTACACCCCGTGCCCTGCTCTGCTGCCGGGCACCAGGCACTTGGGAGGAGTTTTTGGGAGGTGCAGGTGAGGCTCCAAGGCAAGGTTTGCCTCCCCTCCTCCTCTCTGGGCTTCGTACCCACCAGCCCCATGGGAAGTTATCTTTGAAGATCTCCACCTCCTTCAGAAAGGCTGATTTTAATAGCTGCACTGCTCTTAATTTCTAAACCTCGGGAGTAGCTCTCCAGTAGGAATAGAGCCTGGAAAACAAAGCAATCAAAGGAAAGCTGTCCTGCTCTCTGGGCATGTTTGCTTAGCAGTGTCTCGGGGGATGCTCAGTGAGCTCTCTGCAGAGTGAGAGGGTGGGAAGTTGCACCCGCAGCACCCCCAGCTCCTCGGGGGCTGTGATGTGTCTCCAGTGGAGATACCCGTCCTGCTGCACATCACAACAGCAACCCAACCTACTCCTCCCTAGTAAATAACTCTGCAAGCAAATCCCTTGTCATACAGCCTTTATAATACCTTTTAGATTGAGGATGAGTGACAAGACGTGGTTGAGTCACTGGAAGGGCATCTCTGATAGTGGTGGAGGAGCCTTTTCAGATCTGTTTTATACCTGGTTGTCATTGCAGCCATAGGAACTGTGCTGCCCTTCACTGGCTGCAGGTCTTAAAATGACAACTGGGAGATTGAAGATGGAGATACTTCTGGATGCTGCTTGGAGCTTCCTTGGTAGGGTCTGAATCACTGGGAAGGGAGGAACATTCCCCTCTGGGGGAGAGGAAGGGGGTGCTGGCACTGCCTGGTGCAGGGGACCAGGGACAGCCCACAGTGAACATGGGAGCTGCCACACAAGGCTGTGCATCCTTGCCCCAGAGCACAGAATCTGGATGTGCTTATTAGATTTTCAAATGTTATTTAGCTTGATTGCAGCCTTTTTACAAAAGGAGTTAAGACATGGATATAAAAGATAATAGAACTATAAATTGCAAGTCAGGTTCTTATGAAATCAGTAAATTATTCATTTAGCTGTTGTGCGTGTGCTAATTTCATGTTGCTATGGTACCTCGGGGTGGAGCAGGGAGGTCAGCCTGCCAGGCAGGGAGCTTTGGGGAGGACACAGTGTGGCACACAGCCTTTAGCTGGATGATAAATTGCCTCTTTATCTGCTCTTGTCCAGGGAGAGCCAGAGAAGCCACTGAAAGAGGTGTTTCACACCAGGTAGCGTTTTTTGGAATTAGACCAAAATCACACATTTCAGTCCTGAAATTTAAGTGTCCTTTGTCTCAGTGACATCTCTGCTCAGCATCTCCCCAGAGACAGATCCCAGCATCTCAACACCAGCTCTGGGGCTGCCTCCCTGGTGTAGTGGAAGGTGGAAATAAGATGATCTTTAATGTCCCTTCCATCCCAAACTCTGTGGTTCCATGGTCCTGCCTCCTCTATTGCTGGGGCCTGGGAGAGCTGCCTGTGGAACATGGAATTTCTTCCAGCTGCTGTTTTCAAGGAGGGGACATTGTTTGCTCTTGGCAGAGCTGCCACCAGGAGTGGTGGGTGGGCAGGCAGGTACTGACCAGTCTGTGATGTCCGTGAGGATAAAGTAGGACACTTGAAAATGTGGCCAGGACTCTTTCATTCCAGCCCCAGTGTTTTTGGGAAACGTGAGTCTCCTGGGCTATCTCGGCCATAGCAGCCAAGGAAGACAAGATTTATAAAGCAAATATGTCTTGAGTGTTGCCCAGAAAAATGTGAGGAAGGAGAGCAAACCCCCCAGAGTCATCCAGCTGAAGGAAAGGGACAGATCCAGGAATGTTGAGGCAGGGAGCAAGGGCTCAAGGCTGGCATTGTCCCTCTCCTGGCTATCTCTGTGCCCCAGTAAGTTCCAGGCATCTCTAAGCCACTGAAGCCAGCCTGGGAGACTCTGGCACAGATGACCTGTGAGGCTGCATGTCCCAGAGGGAAGCACCAGCTCTTCCACAGCAGTGGCACCTGCCCTGCTGTGCCTGGTTAATTGAGCCCACTGTGGATGTTCAGAAGTGTGGGTAGCTAATTTTTTTCCTGGGGACACCAAATGCAGAGAATCTGTGCATGTGGGGGAATGTTTGTAGTCCTCAGCCTTCCTGCTGGCCCACGTGCTAAGTGCTGCTGCACTCAGGTAAGGAGATAATGATCACATCATTAAGACACTACTAAAGCTGGCATTACTTGTTAGGTCAACTTATCGATCTTGACATTACGCTGCAAGATGTTTTTTAGATAATGCCTGTCCATCCTGCCTCTTGCTCCAGGAGCAGGAAAGGAGAGGGAGAGAGGAAATGCAAAACTGAAAGTGTCTTGACACAGATCTTTCCCCCAGAATAAAAGCACTTTGCTCCTTAAAAGATTTGTTGTGCTCTGGAGCCTCCAGCCTTGTTGCTGCTGATGGGATTACTGGCAGATTTCCTTTAAGTCCATAGAAATCCCGGGGTGGCTGCTGGGCTCTGGGCAGATGACTTGGTCATTCTAAAAAAAGCCTCCTTTAGCCTTGTGTGTCTGGGTGCCCAGTGCTTTGCTGGAGGGAGGCTGAACTGACCTGCCCTGGGGTTTGGCCCCAGTTCCCCATGACCATCCACAGTAAATGTCCCCTCAGTTCACTCCCCAAATAACCTCCTTGTCATGGTACAGTTTCCTCTCCAGCTCAGTATGTATTTGCATTGTACCCATCCTCTGAGCATATTAGAAATCTTGGAAATGCCTTTTCTATCTCCCTGCAGAATAAAACACCTCTCACTTTTTAATAAATTCTTGTCTTGTTATCTTTTCTGTATTGAAGCTGTCCAAGCCAGTTTTTCTCATTTCATTGGGCTCTTTATATTGTGCTACTTAAAGGCAATTTGTAAAAATAGGAGCAATTTTACTTTATATATGTGTGTGTGTGTCTGTGTTTGTTATCACTAAAGCTTTATTTGGTATTTTAATCTGGGCTTGCTGACTGCACTTTTAAAGACTTATAAATCAAAAGTGATAGTTCCAAAAATGCATGTTTTTTAGTCCCTGACTTGCAGAGAAGCAGCACTTACACCAGTGCTGAGCTGGTTCACTATCCCTCTAAATATATTTCATTAAGAACAGTCCATATGGTGTGTTAGGGAGAAGGGGAGTGCAGAGCAGAACCTGTGTCTGCCAAAGAAAACTGTTTTGATCTAATGTTGAGCATAGTACAACTTTGGGGGGAAAAAAAATAAACATTGTCAGATGGGTCCTGCCAAATTTCATGATTTATCAAGAGTTTCAGGCTGTTCAGTGGAATTTTTTTTCTTCTGAATACTCCAGTTTCTACAGTCTTGTGATTTACACAAGACTGTTCATTTTCGTTTTTTAAACATGTTGTAGGAAACACCCTCAAAACATGGAACCAGGAAGCTGCAGTGTCAGCAGGTTAATGAATCCTTTGCTGTATTATATTGAAGATCTGCTGAGGGTTTAGTGCCTCTTGTGATTTGGAAGTGGTGAGCTGTGGAACTTCCTTAGGGTGTTTGGTGTACAGTATTCTCCAGGGTAAATCCATCAGACTTGTTCTCCCATTCCCTTGGAGCTTCAGTGCTTTCATATGCTGCTTCTGACCTCCCAGTAGCACCACTGGGTTAGCTTTGAGCTTGCTGCACTGAAGTAAGTTTTACAGGAATGAGATGGGGGGGATTGCAGCAGAAAATGAGCAGAGTATGAAGATGAGGAGGAATCCGAAGGGCTGGTGTCCTCCAGCTGAACAGCAAGGTTAAAATCTGGCTGCTCCAGCCTGCTGTGGATCTGTGTGTGAGATCAGCACTGTGGCCTTACTTATGGGAGGGGATAAATCTAATTTCTAGTGCACTTAAAACTGGGTTAGCAAAAGCACAAGCGAAATTCTGTAGAGAACATTTGTCTCAGCCTCGTCTGGTGCGACAGAGCCTTCCACTTCCTCTTAAATCCATTTCCCAGCTTGCAGCCACCACTTGGAAATGCCCAATTATAAATTTGTGAGTCTTTTCATTGCTTGTTTCCAGGTTATTTTTCTTTCTTTCCTTTTCTTTTCCCCCCCTTTTTTTTTCCCTTTGCCTATTTTAAGCCTTGGCTCCAAAATGAACGCTCCGCTTCCCACAGTCCTTCATCACGCAATGTTTTCAGCAGACACTCAAGAATTAAACATGTACAATTTCCATAATACTGATTATCCCTGTTTAAGTGCTATTTTAGAGGGTATTAATTTCTGTTGCAGTAGCAGCCGCAGCACTTAGCACCACCAGCCCAGTGTTCCCTCTGTGCCTTAGGCTCGGGTTTGGCTGGAATTGCTCTCCACTGCTTTTAGCCCCGTTTTAGTGAGGAGGGAGGCAGGCAGAGCCATCCCGGTGAGGAGCTGGTGCTGGGCTGGAGGAAGGCTGCCTCTGTCACTTTTGATATTTCCTGGGTTTTATATGCAGAAACACAAAGCACAATTAGAATACAGTTATATATCCTCATCGTTATTAAAGCTTGGATTAACATGACATAAAGTTTTGTCTGGGGAGCCTTTTGCTATGGCTCAGGGAGCATTTTTGTGTGACAGTAATAGGCTACAGTTAATATACTTGAATGATACCAGAATCTGTGTAATAAGACAGAACAAAGGGGGTTTATTTGAAGCTGAATTACAAAGGTGGAATTATCATTGTGAACAATCCACCGAGATTGCAGCTTAATTATTGTATCTGGCGTTATTTCGGCAAAATAATGTGGAGTCAGGGAAGCCAAGTTAAAAAATATCTATCTCCCATCGTGGAAGGACATCTTGTCAGTCAGGAGGGATTGATGTGTGGACCTGTCACCTCATTCTTAACACCCAAATCCTCTCTTTGCCTGTTTTTGCCATTTGTTTGATTTACCGAGCCTGTTTGCCGTGATTCAAGAGGCTCTTGTCGCGTTTCTAGGAGAGATTCATCACTGGGACATAATCCATTCAAATAGCTTTTGGGCAAGAAATAAAAAGTGTTTGAAGCCAAGAGGTTTCAAACAAACCGTTCAAAGGCAGCTGTTGGGCCCTGTGGAGAGGGAGGAGGGAGGGCGGGATTGTTCTCCAGGGCCTGGGGAGAAAAAGGAGAGAAAAGGTGGGAGCTTTCCTCGGGAACAGTTTGAGGGCAGGCAGAGTCTGAGGGCTGGGGAGTCTGGAACAGACAGGAGAAAAGCCGCATGTCCTGTGCATGTGGCCAGCACAGGTTCAACACAGATGGAAAGGGCACCTTTGAAAACTTTGGGCCATTTTCATATGTAAAGTATTATTTAACCATCTTGGATTTGTAGGGACAGTTCTCCCTCTGCCTGTGCCTTGAATCCTCCTTACACAGATAATAAGAGAGGGGTAGTAAGATTCTTTACTAAATTTTCGTTTATAAACTAAAGAAAATTACTTCTTTCTCAGAGAAATCACTTTGGTGATGTCAGTAGCTGCAGGAGTTTGAATTGACTTCAGCAACAAAAAGCCCCTCTCACAACAGAAACCCTTGTTTTTCCTGCAGCAGGCTTTGAAAGAGGAGTGCTGTGGTTCCAGGATCCCGGCGTCGGTGATTACCCTGTAATCCCCATGCCGTCCAGGGGTAATTAAAGATTGCAGCTGAACCTTGGTTTCAGATGCCTGGGTGAAGCTCTGTCAAGCTGATGAGATTTGGCGTTGCTGACACGTGTAAAAACTCAATTTACCCAGCAGTTCCCGTCCTTTCTGGGCACTCAGTCCCTCTCCTAAGAGGATGACACCGGGCAGAGCGGGATGCACACACCTCCGAGGGCTGGGGAGGGCAGGGGGGAGAGGAGCTGTGCCCAGCACAGCAGCACCACTAATTGCTTTCTTTTTAATATTATATTGAACCTTAATAGCCTGCTCTCCTGGAGGATTGCCTTTCCCAGCATTTACTGTGGCTCACTTTGGAGCCTGACCGGAGAGTGGGAAGGGGTGGAGCTGTGGTGAAGAGAATCAAGGTGGTGCATTAAAATCTCATCCCGGCAGCCCAAACTGGTGTTCCTGTCTGAGAGCCCTGATTGAGTCAGGTGGAAGGGCCAGGCTGCAGTGAGTGTCCCGAGGTCCTGAGTGATGGAAGTGGCATTTTCACGTCCTGTGCTCCCCATTCCCTGGGCCGGGACCGCGGGGCAGTGCCGGCGATTGCAGCCACAGTTACCGTAATGATGATTTCTGCCCTGAACAGGCTTAAAAGACTAATTCCCTCAAGTGCTTTGGGCTCCTGCCCTCTGATCAAGACTAACTGGGGTATTTTAAGAGGTAAAGAAGAGTCCAAAGCCCTGAACAGCAGAAATCAGAACGAGAGCTTCATGTCAGTTGTTTCTCCTCTCAAACTCCCTGTAGTGTTGGTGGTGCAGGGATGTGCCGGGCTGTGAGCTCAGGGAAATCCACATCCCCAGCTCTGGGTGTTGCATAGCTCTGGTTTGTCCAAGCAGGTTCTGAAAGCAAAGCCAGGGACTTGGCTTCTGTTCTTGCCATTAATTTGTGGCAGTGGGAAAAGATTTCTGCTTCCTGTGCGTGGGCGCAGTGAGCTGCTGGCGTGTCTGCGTGGGGGGACTCTGCTCCAACAGCCTCAAAGTCATTCTTAAAACGTGATAAATCATCAGTGTAATGAGTCTGCTGTGAGTACAGGTCTCTGACCACTCACCCTGTCAGCAGCCTGCACAGGGGGAGGATTTGGCATATTCTGCACTGGCAGAGCTGCTCCGCCACTGTCCAGCTTTGCCTGCTGCAAAGCCAGGGTTTGAGGGTGGGCTTGGACCCCCAGGCCAAAGAAATGGCACCTTCTTGAGTGCAGCATCATCAGCACTTGTCACACCAAGGGTCTGGTTTGCAAATGGTTTTTCTATAAATTAAAAAAATCTCTAAGTGTAGAGAGAAACTGTGTTTGAATTGGCGTGGAAAAACAAGGGAGGACAGTTCTGTTTAGAACAAACAACCCTGGAAAAATATTCCTTAATATGCAAGTCAGTATATGAAAAGAACAATAAAAGGAAAAAGGATCCAGCAGGAAATAAAACGAAACTTTTTTTCATTACAGTCAAAGAGAACTTAGATGAGTTTTCCTTTGCTAATAAACTGCAGTTTGATTCTGCAGCTGAGCCTTTAGCTGGAGCTGGCTGTGGCAATTGTTCTTTTTTTTTTTTTTTTTTTTTTTCAAATCTGGGCAATAAAAAAGCCCTTCATGCATCAGGAAGCCTCGTAATGCAATCCTTGTCTTATCTTCACACTTATTCAGCAGGTATTTACCAAAGGGCAGCAGGAAGCTCTTTAAACCCGATCCTGTTACTTTGCTCAGGATGTCTCTTAATCAGATCTGTGTCCCTGAGTCTGGCCTGCCCTGGGACTCTGCTGCAAAGGCATCTGTGAAAACACCATGGGTTTCTTGTGAATAGAGTTTTTCTCAGTATTGTCAGCAGCAGGGAAGGCTCTGAGCTGGGTTTCTGTGCATGGCTTCAGGGCACTCAGTGAAAGCCCACCAGTTATTCATGGAATCCCAGGGTGGTTTGAGTTGGAAGGGATCTTAAAACTCATCCAGTCCCATCCCCTGCCATAGACAGGAACATCTTCCACTCTCCCAGGTTGCTCCAAGTCCTGCCCAACCTGGCCTTGGACAGTTCCAGAGATGGGGCAGCCACAGGTGCTTTGGGCAACCTGTGCCTCACCACCCTCAAAGGGAGGAATTTATTCCTAATATCCCATCTAAATCTACTCTCACCATCTTGGTGGCCTCCTCTGGACGTGGGTGCTGTGGCTGCAGCAAAGCCAGGAGGGAGGCAGAGTCTGAACTGGTGCTGTGATTAAGTGAAATGACAGCATCCCTCTCGCTGCAGCCACGAGGGAGGACCCGTGTTCAAATTCAGATTTCCAGGCAGTGCTACTGCTCAGTGTGGCCAAAGCCCAGCAGGAGAGGAGGCTGCTCCTCCTCTGGCTGGGGCTGAAGCAGCCCTGGCACTTCCACAGTCAGCACTGGCCAGGCCTGGTGGGCAGCACCTCTGAAGTATTGTCTGGAAAGGAAAACAGATTGCAACTTTGCGGTGCTAATATGCAAACGAGCACTGTGAAGGGAGGAAGAATTATTTCTGCTGACGGCGCCTAATGTTCCGTGAAAGCAAAATCACCTCCGCCTCACACCTGGCTGGCTGGAATGCTGAAGGAGCAATGTTCCAGTGATGGCATCCGGAGGGGAGGAGAGTGGTCCTGCCCTGCCCCACGGCACCCCCAGGCAGTCACCTGGACTGGGAGCCTGAGAGCACCTGAGGGAGTGAAGGAGCTGAGCTCCTTTGAGCTTTGGTGTGATATTAGGTCTATTTAAGCTTCAGTTGAGTGATGTGGTTGCCTGGAGCTCTCAGCCTTTGCTTTCCAAAGAGCAGAAGTTCTCCAGCCTTTTGGCATCAGAAGCTTAAACCTGTAAAACCCAACAGCTCCAATGTGAGCCCCAAAAGAATAGTTTAGAATTATTGTGTGTGCACTTAAAAAGTAGCCCTTGTGTGGGTTTGCCTTCAGTTTTCATTTGGTGGTGACTCCTTCAGTAGTTTGTAGAAAAGTTTGTAGAAAATAATGCACAGCACGTGCAGGGAGATGGGGCCTCACAAGCAGATGGAGAAGGCTGAGTGTGGGAGGGGATCCCCAGTGCCTCAGGGAAGTGTTCCAGGGTGGTGCTTGGCTCTGGGGCCACGTGCAGGTCACTAAAACGCCTGTAACTCAATTTCCCTTCTAGTCCCACCCTCTTCCTTGTCTGTTAGATGGGTAAAACACAAGGATGTTTTGAGGCAGGGTGAATTAAGTGTTTGTAAGGGAGCCTGGATCCTCTCCAGCAGATGTTTGGAACAGGATTCTGTTCCTGCCTCTCTGGGGAAGGGCGGTAGCAGGAGCTCCATGATTTAACCCCAGTTTCAGATTGAGTGACTGATTTGAGCTGGTGTGGCACCTCTGTCTGTGGCCAGGTGTGTGTGTGTGTGTGTGTGTGTGTGTTACACTGATGGGTACAAAATGTGTCATTGTAGGAGGTCCTGGATGGTGGCACTCTGGGACCTGCTGCTGTCCTGGAGACACCGAGGCCGTGAGCCCTTGGGCAGAGCCACATCCCTGCCCATTCTCAGCAGGACACTGCTGTTCTGTGGGGAAATCTGAGGGTGGGGCCGTTCTCCATCACTGAAGGGCTCTAACAGCACCTGGTGGGTTCACCCCGTCCATCCCTGGGGGTTTGTGTGTTTTAGTGACCTCGAGGAGCTGTCTCAGGTCCTTGGTGCAGGGTGGTCAAGGTGCCCTCCTCCCTCAGGATCCCGGAGCACTGGAGTGCAGCTGGCCCTGGAGGAGGACAGGGATGTCCCTGCGGCTCCACAGGGCCTCGGTGCCGGCTTCTGACTCTCCTAATCCCTTTCAGAAATGCAGCACTGGAACCTATTTCCCGTCAAGCTAAGGAGCCCCAGGGGAGAGCTGCCTGTGCTGCGGGCAGGGATGTTCTGGGCAATTAGACCTGGCTGCGGACTTGATTGCAGAGTCACCCCCGCCCAGGCTCTGCTCTGAGGAGGCAGCTTCTCTCTTCCCTAAAAGCACAGCCAGCAAACACATGCCCTGCAGCTGGGAGAGGGGAGCTCTGGCTCTCTGTAGTGTCTCCAGCTTGATTTCCATAGTGAAAGGCATCCCTGGAATACCTGCAGCTGCAGGTAACTGGGAGATGGGGCCATGGAATGATGGATGAGCTGCCTCCCAGGGTGGTCTGGTCTGTGTCCCGTTTTCATGCAGGGTCCCCAGTGTCTCTCCCTGGGTGTGGGGATGTCTCCTTTTGGAGAAATGTCCCTGGGAGTTTATCCACTCCCCACTGTCCTGCTGGAGAGGTCATTACCATATGGCATTGGCCTTCCTTTTCCCTTCCTCTCCTCACCACCTTCTCTGCTGCAGCCCCAGATGCTGAAGGAAGAACTGATTTTATGTTTCTGATTGTTCATTGGTTTGGTGGGGTTTTTAGCATGAAGCTGTGTTCTCTATTGGTGTTGTTAGCTAACAGGGGCTGGAAATTTGGGGGGCACAGGGGAAGCTCTCAGCCAAGACAGCAGGTAAAGGAACACTCCAAGAGTCCTCACATAGTTCATAACTTGATGGGAGCTTTGCTTTCATCAATACTCCATGTTATTAATACCAGAGAAGGAATTAATGAGAAATTGTCTATGAAGTCATGTTTAATTTGTCCTGCTGTGGAAAGCTGTTTTTTCTGGAGAGCATTAGTCATTCTTACATCCCCCTTGGTAGAGTAAGCGTTGAGTAACATGTTCATGTTTTGCAGGAGCATTTTGAAGTCCAGCAGTAGCCCCAGTGCATTTTGGCAAGCGTTGGGGATGCTCTTTGCCATGTCACGGCTGGTGAGCAAGCCCTGAGATTAACGTGATTGAATGACTGTTTTAATTTCAGCCCTGATGGAGCAAAATTAGTTACAATGATATGTGTGTGTTGAATAAAATTGTAGTTTTATTAGCTATAATTGCTGAAGAAGACTTTTTAAAGCCTTGACTGCTGGGGGGAAAAATTGCCAGCACTGGAATTTGTGCTTGCACAGTATGGCATTGATTGTTATCGCGGTGCATAATCTGTCAGCCCGCCGTTGGGAAGTTGTCACCAGGGCACACTGGGGAGGACTCAGCCAGGGGCCTCACCCTGTGCCCCCAGCAGCCCAGGGAACATGTCCCACGTCGTGCCTGGTCTGCAGAGGAGGTGAATCCCTCACCAGGGAGCTGGGAGCCAGGGCTGCCTTGGGAGGCTGGAGCAGCACTCCCAACCTGGAGGTCCCTGCTTTGTTCCCTGGAGCATTGGCCAGGGGGGGATCAGTGTCATGGGATGGTGGCAGAGGGACCAGCCACGCTCTGGGTGGGTGTGATGTGGTCATCCATGCTGGGACACAGTGCTGAGGGAACCTGGGTGGTGGTCAGGGGGGCTTGGGGAACCCTTGGGCAGGAGACAGAGCTGTGCTGGGAGGAGGGGAGTGTGTGACAGAAAGAGGGAGGATAATTTGTTTCTTTGTTTAATTCTGTTGTAATCAAGCCCAGAGGCCTGGTGTGGGGGAGCCATTTCAAACTGTCTGCCATGCAATAGGCATTTGTCTTAATTTATGTGGGGGGAGGTTGTAAATCTGCAGGACGCTTGGATTTCACATGCGCATTTAAAATAACAGCACCTGACAGTTCACTGGCAGCTAAGAGGTTTTTCTGCTTCAGAAAACAAAATATTGGAGGAGTTGTGCAGTGTGGATAAATAATTTGAGGAATTAGACCAGAATATCCAGCACATTTTTCTTGGGAGAGCAGAAGAGGTGATAGACCTGTAAGGTTCACAAGAGGGGGATGGAGGGAGTAGAGACACAACCAAATTGTGTGGGGCTGAATGTTGTCCTTCAGTAATTCCTTCCCTCCACAGACACAGTTGGAATTGCCACCGTGTTCCATTCCAGGTAATTCCATTTGTCTGCCCTAATTCTTCTTTACCTTGAAGGGATGGAGAACACAGTGCCAGATCTGCTTGGGAGTGTTGAAAACACCCCCTCCATCCCCGGGGAGCACTTGTGGGGAGCACCTTGACCTGCACTGGATGTGTTGGAAACTCAGGGTTTGGATCAGGAAAAGCCTTCCAGGGCTGGATGAGGAGGCATAAAGGCTGCTGTGTGTCCCTTCAGTGTATGTAGTTAAGGTGGTTTCATTGTGGAAGTTTTACTCAGTGATCAAACTTGATTAAAGGGAAGCACCAAAACGTGGAGGTGTGAAATGGTGGCAGATGTTGCTCCTGTGCTCCTTCCTTATACAGGAAGGTTGGCTTCACAAGGAGGGCCCATGGGCACCTCCTGGCTCTGTGTCCCTGTGGTTGGAGAGATACAGGATGAGGCTTAAAGTTTTCCAGAAAAAAACCTCGTTTAGCACTTCTGCTTTCAGGGCAGCACCGTGCTCCAGTTTCTGGAGCACCACCCTACAGCTTCTTGTGGAACTGCTGCTGGGTTTTGCAGAAGACTGAGCCTGTGGGTTACAGAGTGAGTGACTGTGGGCTGTGCTGGGTCTGATCAGCTCCTGCTGCCTCGTGGAAAAGAGGAGTTGAAAATCCCAAAGAGGAAAGTAGGAGGAATGAGTGGAGAATACTGTGTGTTCTTGTGCCGGGCCAGATCACTTGCATTAAATTCAGAGCCTTTCTGAGTACAATTAATAGTCATTTTATTTAGGTCACCCTGGTTTTGTTGCTTTAAATGTATGCCTCCATTAAAGTGGAAGAAAATCAAATACATTTATCTCCGTGGAACCTTTTGTGAACTGGTTGGGCATATTTTAAATAACCCTGGGAACTGTTAGGATTATTAAAGCCTTTGGCTCCTCCAGGTTTTTTTTCTTTCCTCCTATTCTCCCCTATTCCTCCTTCCAGGCAGTGAGTAATGAAGTGGTAGAGCCCTTCCTTTTCTCAGAGCCCCAAGTGGATTGGAAAAAAAAGAAGTTAAATAAACTGAAGCCCATTAGTTAGTCTTTATGTAAGAAACTGGGTCTGCATTGGCTGTATGGATGGGTTGTGCTGGGACAGAGGAGTCTGGGGGCCTCAAGTGTCCATTTGTAACCGATGTTCACTGGCAAGTCTTTGTTTCTTCTCCTTTTTTACTTACCCTAAGTCCTGAGACTGTTCATTTTGTAACTCTCACTTGATGCTCAGAATGAGTCCAGGTAAATCAGATGCTCCTTTAAGCCTCCATATGGAGCCATAGTCCATCTGAGAGAGCTGGGGGTTTGGGTTGCCTGCTGGTCTCTGAGTGCCCTGGGTGGAGCTGGCTCAGCCTCCCCTCCTGTGCTGGGGCATCCAGGGCTTTGCTGGGGGCTCAGGGTCCAGCAGGCAGCACGTGATGGGTGATGGCCAAGCCTTGCAGGTGGCAAGTCCATCTTCCAGTCCTGCCTCTAACCCCGGAGAAACCTTCCTTGCCTCTTGCATGCAGAGTGTGAGCTGCATGTTTTGAGCTGAGACCTGGAAAACCTGCAGTTGAGCGTCTTTAAAACACTGGGGCTGGAGGAGGGGGTTAACTTGGGCAGTCACAGCCCTGAATGTACTTGAGTTTCGGCCGTGGGTCGGGTTTTTCTCCCTTCCCCTGCAATAGGGATCAATTTGCTTACTACAGGGTTTACTGCCGGTTACCTTGGCCGTGTCCCTTATTTCTCCTTGATGAAAACTTGAACAAGCCGCTTGTGTTTGCTTCACAGAGAACCGTGAGAAACGGGCTGTGTGTGTGAGGCAGTGTGGTTTGCTCATTCTATTCAGCCCTTTGTATATTCAAATTCTTGTAGTTTGAGTTCTTGCTGTTCTGCCAGATTTCCATACCATTGATGGGTTTTCTGCATTAATAAGTTTCTCTCCCCCCTCCCTCCCATACCCTCGCCACCTTTTTGCAACTGGTGAAAAGTTTTTCTAAGCGCGCTGCCCTCTCCATATTGATTTTCTTCTCCCGCTTCTCTCACCAGCTCTTAGATGTTTTATTTTGCAAAGCGTTAATAGAATTTTCCTTTTGCCACCGCACTTTATCTATTCAGGAGGTTTCAAGAAGTCTCATTGTGTCACCGGACTATGGAGGAAAGAGGCTATTCTTCTGCTACAATGGCTGCCCTAAAAAATAACGCAGGGTGGGGTAAGCACAGAAAGGGCAGAGACGGAGATAAAATGTTCTGACCTTAGGAAAGAGAAAAGATAACCAATTAGACATTGTTGAAAGGGCACCAGCTGGCTCAAAGAACACCCCACTGATAATTTTTTCTTCAAGGCATACTTGGGCCACATCTGAACTCAGCTGCAGAGACGCTCCCCCCGTGCAGGTTTCATGTGTGGACTGTCAGGGCTGACCCTTTTTCAGGGGTTGGTGCCCGGCCCTGATCCCAGCAGTTGGTGCTGTTGGAGGGGGGAAGTGCCTGCTCCAGGGTGCCTGTGCTCCTCGGGGCCCCAGGAACCCTCCCTCCTGGATTAGCCCCTGCAGCCTGCGCTTGTTACCGCTAATAGGGATTTATTTGCATAAAAAAGATCTCTGCCAAGATCATCATTCCAGCTTGGTGCACATGGCACAAAGCCGTGTTTGCCCAGAGGATGGTGTTGTGTTGGATAGGTGGGAGAAGGGAACTGCAGAGCCCGGTGTGACCAGGGGCTGCACCCAGAGCCCCTCACCCCTCCAGGGCTCGGGCTGGTGCCAGGAGCAGCCCCTGCTCTGCCCCGGCAGCTCTGGGAGGAGCACGATGGGGCTGCACCAGAGGTTCAGGGCTCTGCTGCTGCTGCTGCCAGTGGCAGCTGGAGCATCTCTTCTCCCCCAACCAGCTCAGCAGCCTTTCTGAGGTCTCAGTGAATGTCCTCGAAGGAGGAGGTGTCGTTTTGGCAGGACAGTGTGAGTCCAGCCTGGAGAGCCTGCACCAGGCTTGGGGGATAGGAGACCTCCCTGGGCTGCTGGGTCTGTGCATCCAAGAGCTCTGGGATGGGATTGGAGGGAGAAAAGTTCCATATTAAACGTTTTGCAGCAGGGATTGAGTGGGGACAGAGGGGGGCTGGTGCAGGGACAGAGGAGGCACCGGGAGCTGCGATGCCCCAGGAAACAGCAGCAGGTGCAACTGTAATTCTTGGTTCCAGTGAGGCCAAGACCTGTGAGAATGAAAAATAAAGATTGCTGAGCAAACATAACCCTGGAGCAGAGATAAGCAGCGTGCAGGGTGAAGGGCAGCCTGGTCCTTATCTGCCTCCTGGTATTGCTCATCCTGGAGAGTTTTCCCCCTCGGAGGGAAGACAGACAGCAGGACAGACGGCTCCGTGCTTAATGCAGTTGGGGTTTTTCAGTGCATCAGCGTCTTTAGGTCTCAGTCAAGATGGGTATCAGGAGACCTGCAGTTCTGCACAGTTTCAGACCATTGCTAGCACTTTCTGCAAACCATTTTGACTAAAAAAGTTAAAAACAACTTAAACAGAGACCAGTTTTCAGATTAATTTTAGGCATCATGTAAAGCTTTGCTGCACTGTATTTTTTTACTATCTCCTGGACGATGTTTCTGTCCTTCAGAACCTGAGGGAGGTTCAAGCTGTGTTTTCACCACCTTCCCAAACTCTTTCTCCCCAGCCAAGGCTGAGAATTTTTTCACAAACAGAGGCTGTTTGTCTGCTGCCTGAGAAGACATTTAGGGTGACAGGTAGACAGACCCTTTGGTGGCACTGTGTGAGATGAGGAGAGTGTGTAACTGCATTGTAAATCACTTAGCTAAAACAAATGATTTATAGAAAGCCAGAATACAGGCACAAGGAAGTGCAGAAAAATCACTGGTGGGAAAAAAATCCAAAAGCCTCAAACAAACAAAAAGTCCCAAAGCCACACCCCAGATAAGCAGTGGAGTCCTTTAGAGGATAAAACCTTCTCTTTAAAGTTCTTCTCCCTTCCTGCAACACCTTCTGTAATTCAGTGTTACAGGTTTTCATCATCCCTGAGTTTACTACAGGGAATTGCCAGTCTGTAATTTCATCTCCGAGCTCGCCCAGGCCGTGTCCGGTGTCCTGCCCTCACTTTGCAGCCCCAGAACAACAGCTCAAGGTGTGATGGTGCTGGGAAACCTACCCCAGCACAACATCCGTGTGCAGTAAGTGCAAAATTTTAGGTGTGGCTGCACAGATTAAATGGAGGTGGAATAAATCATGCAAATCCTAATGAAAGTTGAAAGCAATTTGGTTGCACTTCAATACGTTTCATCAGTCATCTCTCTTCTGAAGTGGAAATGCCGGGCCTGATGCGAATTAAACTTTCTCCCTCCTCCCTCTCCCCTCTTTCCTCCAGCTTTTCAAAAGCCCTTTTGAAAACCTCTGAATACCTTTCTTGGCTGACCAGATTTTACCCTGCTCATACCTCTTTTAACCTAATTCTCAGCCAAGACAGTGACTCTAATTTGGAGAAGTCGTGGGCTTGATTTGCATCCTCAGTTCCTCTCTTGGCCCTTTCTTGTCTCCCTACAAAAGGGAGGTGAGGCATGGCCAGGGATTGATGTGAAGTGGAAGAGCTGCTGAGATATTTGGCTGTTTAGGGCCAACACTTTTAGGGGTCACTTTTCTGCTTCAAGATCAGATGTCAGCCAGGGCAGGGAGGGAGAAAGCAACAGGTTTCCAAAATGAGGATCTGCCTCTGGCCAACCCAAGGAGTTCTGCTCCATCAAGGCTGCTCCTGCCTGTGTCCCCCCCTCCCTGGTGTGTGTGGTGTGTTTGAGTTGCCAGCATGTGTTAAAGCACAACTCTCCCCTCTTTGTCTTGCAGGTAGAGGATGCCATGCTAATGTTTGACAAGACAACCAACAGGCATAGAGGTAAGAGGGGCTGGGAGCTCTGACCTCACCGTGTGGGGCAGCTCCTGCACGGGGGAGCAAAAACCAGATTCAGTGTGATGAGCTGGTGGCTGAGTCCATGGCACTAAATCCCTCTGTCATGCAGAGGAGGGGCTGGTTGGCATGGAATGCCCCTTGCACGTGGATTTTCTTGTTAGAAGTGACTTTCCTGGTCAGTCTAATGACCTTTCTTTGGGAGGAGCATTGTCAGGCTCCCTGGAGAGAGTAAATCCCGTGGAGCTGGATGTGCTGAGGCTGAGGTTTGTGCCGAGGTGGCTGGCATTAGTTAAGCTGGGCATAAGTCCAGTTAAGCTGAAATACCAGGAAATGAAGGTGCTAAACTCCTCCACTGGGATTGCAGAAGTGTTCTGGAGTTCTGAGGCTCAGTGAGGGCTGCTTGTGGTGGTAGCTCAGAACAAGCAGGATCTCCAGAAGAGGAGTTTCCCTCTGCATATTTCACCAGAGAGACAATGTTGCATTTAAAAGCTGCCTAATCTGGAGCTTTGGTGCTGGGCCCCATGGCCCTGTGAGAGAACCAGGGGGGCTCTGGTCCCAGCAAGGCATGTACTCAGCAGAGCTGGCCTCTGACACAGTGGAGGTGATCTCCATGTGCTGAAATGTGCCAAATCCTGGAGCTGGGTCCCCACCTGGCTGTGCCTGCAGTGAGCTCTGTTCCTGCCCACCAGGCTCACTGTGGTCTCGACACTTTGTGCCTGCCCTGCCCAGGCTCTGGGGTGGGCAGGAGGCTCTGCAGGGTCCCTGAAGCAGGGCAGTGTGTGTGAGCCCTTCCTGTGCTTTCCTGCAGGATGCTTGTCTGGTGTTCCTCAAGGTGACCCCTCCTCTGTCCCCCGCCGGTGGCTCTGTGCTGCTGTAAGCACTTCCCGAGGCGGGAGGGCACGGGAAATGTTGGTGTCTGTGCTCTGCTAGTGCTGAGCTCTGCTCTAACAGCCCTGCTTCAGCGTTTCTGTGCTCTTTGGGGAGGCTGCAGCAGTGTGCCAGGGACTCTGCAGGTTTGAACCTGGGTAATGAGCCCCGCAGGATGGATTCCTTGTCCAAAAACATCTTTCCACTGCCTTACCAGGAGTAAAGGTCTAATGAAGATGAGGGCTACAGGTCTGGGGGGCACCTTAGTTGCCTTGAAACCTTTTGGTTTTCCACAGAGGGCTTTTTCCCCACTATGTATGTTGAAGATGAGAGGCAACAGGTCATCCTCTTTTTTTCCCCTGGGAGAATTCTGTGAATTTATTTCATTGGCTAATTTTTTAATAGCTTGGTTTTCTTACATGTAAGCCATGACATTTTGCTCTGCATTAGCATCCCAGTGTAAGCTCCTGGATGAGATCTAAGTGGGGAGGAACTAAAAGCCCCAAAGGACCAGAAGCAGGCTCCAAATGCCATTGGGTAGAGACCCTGTGCTCCGTGGAGTCAGGCTCTGCACCCAGGTCTGTCACTCTGGGGACATGGTGGGCTGGAGTCCCTCTCCTGGCAAAGAAGGGAGCTCTCTGGCACCCAGGAGAGTCAGCTCTGTTTGGGAGCCTGTATCCCTGGGAACAGGCTTACCCACTGCTGGGTGAAGGGCAGTGCTGCTTGTTTGCTGGCATTAGCCAAAATTCCTGTGAGTGGGGAAGCCTGGCTGCTGCCGAGGGGCTGCAGGGCTGCCAAAGGACAGACAGGGCCGAGCTCCGGCTCCTTACCCCTGCCAAGTGCAGGTGGAAGGAAAAATCAAGTGTAAAAGGCAGAGTAAGAGTCCTCTTCACCTCCACACTTGAATTTATCCAGCCTTTTGTGGCACTTTTCCTGCTCTGTACAGGTAGCTGGTGCTAATCAGCCTAACGAACCGGCTCAGGGCCGTGGTGATGAGGTGAGTGCTGCCGCCTCGACCGCCAATAAAATCAGCCCAGATTTTACAAATTGTGACTCTCTGATTGTGTTGGAAGCATGTTTAAAATGCGGCAGCGTGCAGCAACAGTGTTAATGGCAATTCTTAAAACCACTTGTGGGTTGCAATCTGTATCTTCAAATTAGCCACGGGAAGGAGAAATGGCAGATAAAATATCCGCTGTGGTTTGCTGTCGTTAGTCCATGCCTGGAATAATCATCGTGGGCACGGAAAGGGAAAAGGATTAAAATGCACTCCCTACTGCTAGAAGGAGAGATAAGTTTCCTTGCAGGAAAATTGAGAGGGTTTGTTGACATAATTCTGGCACGTGTGTGTTGCTCCTGTGTGTGTATTGGGGGAGTGTGTAACTCACCTGCACCAGCACTGCTCGGTGGAAATGCAGGGATTGAACCAGCAGAGGAAGAGGGATTTCCAAAACTGCTCAGCCCGTCTCGAAAACCCCACCCAAACCCAGCATGGAGCACTCTGCCTCTGTGGTGGGCTTGATCTTGGAGGTCTTTTCCAACCTTAATGATTCTATAATTCTATAACATTAAAAATGCCATCAGGCCAGTCATGCTGTGCCTCTGCAGAAGTATTTTAATGTCCAGCTATTCCTGGATGTTCTCTGAGGAAAATAAGACTCAGCTCCTGCATTTCTTGCTGATCTGTTTAGCTGTATTAAAGGCAGGCTGCAAAATCTGAGTGTTTAATTGGAGTGGCTGATTTTTGGAGTATTGTAGACAAGACAATCCCTAGAATCACTGGGATGTCTCCTCCCAAGGGTTCTCCTGGCTGTGACAGTGAGCACACAAAGAACCAGCACTTGATAAACAAATATCCTGGGTCAGCTTGTATGGGTGACCATTTGATTTTGGGAAGAAGGTGTTGGTGATCCTGTATTCTGTACTACAGTGTTCCTGCACTCTTCTAAAAACCACACACAAAAGTTCTCCCAGCATTCTGGGAGATCACTTCTGTCACTTTCTACACTGCCTAAAACTTCATAGAGCTGAAAATTACTGGGTCAATCTTGAAAGGATTCAGTAATTGGAAAGAAAGAAAAAAAAAGCGGGTGGTGTTATTTTGTTACCCTTGCAAAGTGCAGATAAAATCTGGAGTTCAGCATTAGTTATTGATCTTTGGGGGTGGAGGGAGCCTGGCAGGATGATGATGTCCTTCTAACTTGATTATGGAGAGGAGCTCCAGGAAGCATTTCAATGTGCTGGGGTGGGGCCGTGCCCTTGGGCTGGGTGATCCCGGTCCCGGGGAGGGTTTGTTGTTCACAGCAAAGCTGAGAAAAAGCCCCGGACACAGCAGGCAGCTTGAGGAGGAGCAGGGAGGAAGGGACAGTTAGATCAGTGGAGGGGTGCAGGAGTGGGCTGTCCTGAGTTGGTCCCAGCATGAGGAGCAGGGGGCACGGTGGTCCTGTGTCTCAGTGGGATGCTCTGGGTCCCAGCCCCGGGTGACCCCTGCCAGCCTGTGCTTGTTCCCTGAGTGCCTGCAGCCTTCAGCCACTCCAGAAGCTGTCCAGGACCTGCATCACAGCAGCCCCGTGTCTGGGGCTTGCAGACAGCCTAAGACTGTGAGTGACTGAATCTCCCAAGCTGTAATTGTGGGTATTGAGTGTAATTCTATATGTTTTTCAAAGCCGGCCAGCCCCCAGAGTTATTTTCATATCAATTAACCCTCTTGCACAGTTAAGGATGGCAGCAGAGAGAGGAGGGAAGTGACAGCGTGTGATTTGGACTCCTTTAATCTTAAAACTAAACAAAATTAAAGCGAGGCAGGCTGTCTGCAGGGCACAGACAGATCCCACGTGTTAGGGGTTAAAGCATCTCCAGGGACGGGCGCTGCCTGCGGCAGAGCTCTGCGGTCACTGGGGCTTGAGCGGTTGTTCAGAGTTCTCCCTGTTTCTGTGCTGTGAGGAGGGTGCCCAGGCAGGGGCTGGGTGGCACCTGGATGTGTCTGGGGCTGGGTGGTGAGCATCCCTTTGGCTGCCAGGTCCTTGCAGGGAGGGCACCAGGAGCCTGCTGCCACGCTGGCGTGCCCACGGCTGGGGGTTGATCTCAGCCCACAGAGCTCCAGCTGAAAGGTTGGTGCCCCCCATCCCACCAAAGCCACACCCCAGAGCACAGGGGCTCTCCCATCCTTCCCACGGGCTCCCCTCTCCAGGAGGAAGGGGAGGGTCGAGCCTTGTGGCCGTGCTGAGTCCGTCCAGCAGATTTCAGTGCCTGAAAGGCATTGTCCAGGTGGAAGGAGTTGGCAAAATGGTTGTGTTTATTGGGAGAGACAGGAGTGATGCTGTTAGAGATATTGGCTGTGCCTTGGCGGAGGAGGAGGCTTTTCTGAGGAGAAAAATAGTCTTTTGTGTTCTGTCCGGCTGCCAAAACCTCGGTTCTGGAGCTGATCTCTGAAGTTATAATTGACATTTTTATAGATGAGATATAAATATAATTAAGTCACTGCAATTATTTGTTTATCGCCATCTCCCTCAAGTCAGGCAAGGTCATGTGCACTTAAAAATACACCCCCAGGCAGTTTTGAGAAAAGAGTAGTTAAAATATATAGAAATAATTGCCTAATTTGGTCATTTTGAGCATAGCTTTTTTTGGCAGCAGCCTGGCTATAGCACCAAGTATCCTTAGAACTGCTCAGAGGGAGCCTTCCCTCAGCTCACAGACTGTGCTTTTTAGGAGGATGGGGATGAGGGAGAGCAGTTTGACCCACAGATTTGGGGAAAGCATCTGTAGACACGGTGACGATGTTTTTTTAAAACATAAAGTGCTTTAAGGGCTTTGGATGAAAAGTGTGACATAAGCTATAAATGGAGGCAGTGTTATTGTTATTGCTTTCCGAGATGAGACGGGCTTTTATTCCCCTGTCAGCTGTATCACTTCATAAATGGGACTCCAGAGAGTGCGGTTGTTTTGCGGGAAGCGCCGGCTCCACGCCGCTCCCTCCCCGTGAAATCCATCCCAGGGACCTGGGGCTGGCAAAGGAGAGATTTAACCCTTGGTGACAGGGCTGAGGAGTGTTCATCTTCTCCAGAGGATCAGGGGAGCAGGACCTGCACACTGGGGGTTTGGAGCAATTTTTAAGCAAACATTTGCCTCTAAATTTCACATGAGGGCCGCGAAGATTCATTAGTTAATATTATTTACCATTTGCACACCTATCAGTGAACACCATCAGTCACACCTGTCTGTTTGGATTGCAGCAGTGACATGTGCCATGTTAATATTTTATATGTGTGTGTTTTTAATATTACATCCCCGCTTATAAATATTCATTTCTTAAACACATTACCGGCTGCAGAGCAACGCTGACATCTCTGCTCTGTGTCAGCAGTTCTCCTCCAGCCTGGGGGACCCGAGTGGATGGCAGCAGCATGAGGAGAGCTGCTCTCTTCTCAGGCCTGGGGGCCACTTCCCAAGTTTCCCATTTGGCACCAGTCTGTCCTCCTCAAGTGGTGAGGGCTGTGTGTCCCCCTGGGGCAGGGTGGCGGCTGCTCTGGGGCAGTGCCGTGGCTCTGTCCTGCTCTGTCCTGCTCCCTGCTTCGGTGTTAATAAACACAAAAAGGAAAAGCTGGCAATTCTTGGGTCCATCTCCCTTGTCTTTTAATTTCCTGGCCAGTGGCAGTCTCTGCTGTGTCGGGGCACCTGACGTGAAGTGTAAAAATAGAGGTGGCCTGGGCGGTGTGAGCCCCGCAGGTGCCGGCTCGGAGCAGCAGAGCAGCTCTGGCCACGCTTCTCCAGCGATTATGGCACGTCTGGGGTGGTTGCAGTCATCCTGCCCCTGGCCTCACGCTGCATAATGCCACCTGAGGCTTGGAATAATTGCCCAGCTCTGTCCTGTCTGTCAGACCTTATTGCTTAATTTTATACCCGTAATGAAAATTCCATCCAGAGCAGGAGACGGAGCGAGCAGCTGCCCTGGCTGGGATGCACCCAAGGTAGAGAGATGTCTGTGGATGCTTTCTCTGAAGAAGGGGAGAGGCTCCACTTGCAGCAGAGCTCAGGAAAGGGGCTGGCATTCTTATTTTCTTATTTAGCAAACAAACTGCAATAGTAATAGTAATTAGGAAAAAAAATGCCTCCAACTTCCAGTAAAGGCTGCAAACTCAGCCCAGCAATTAGTTTGGAACCGTCAGTATCAGAGACTTTACATTAAATACCAACTTAAGAACACATTGTAAAGGACAGCCAGGTTGTAAACGCATTTGTATCTTGTCTCCATGGCCAACACAGGTGAAGAAATCCCTTAATTCCCTGTGCAGCCTGACCTTTCTGACCTGGATTTATCCAGCATCCTTTCGATCAGCCCTTGTACAAGTTGAGGAGATGGTGGCTGAAGGGCTCAGTCCCCTCAGTCCCTGGTGCTCACCCTCCCCAGGATGGAAGAGCTCAGGAAGGAGCCTCAGAACCAGAGTGCACAACTGTCAGGAGAAATGCAGCATGTTCTGAGCACCTGTGCACAGGAGATGTGAAACAGCTTTTCAGACACCAGCTGAGCTTTCTGCAGTGCAGTAAAGGATGGTTTTGCAGACCCAAGGCTGATATCCTGATGCCTTGGGTGGGAAAGCAGAGGCACAGAGATGGGAGGGGGCAGTGCTGCTCTTGCAGGTGTCTGTGGTGTCCAGGGCAGGACCACGAGCAGGAGGCATTTCCTTCCTGTGGAACTGCGGTTCGTGGTCTGTGTCTTGAAGAGAAAAATCTTCATTAACTTAGTCCTGAAGTGCATCAATAACAATGCAGCTAAACCACAATTGTACTGGAGAGGGCAGAGGAAATGAGCAGAGCTACTCTGGTCTCTGCAAGGTTCTTCAGGAAGCATAGAGTGAGGGTTGTGCAGATATTTCTGAAGTTTTCTAAATGATGGTCATAGTTCTGCCACGCTTGCAGGGGGTGAGCTTGTGTCAGAGACACCACGTCTGTGCCCGGCTGAGGCTGCCTTGAGGAGTGAGGTCATTGAATACGAGCTCAGTTTGCCTTCTCACTGTCACTGCCGAGCAGCCAGCTTGAGTGACAGGGAAATTAGCACAAATCCTGATGATCTCTGAGCAGAAAGAAACCCTAAAAGCCACAGATAAGTTCTTATGAATCTACCCAGCTGATGAAACCCAACCCCTTTTTGCTTCCTGAATGCAGGAGACAAGTGATTAGCAGGGAGCACTCTGAGCCTTGTGGGACTGTTTGGAAATGTTAATTGAGGAAAGGCCAGAAACGGGAGGAGAACAAAATGCAACATTTCCATAGACGGGCAGCCTGCATACAACAGGCAGAATTAAAATCAGCGTGGTGACCTTGAGAAGAGAGGCAGCTCCTCACAGCCTGCCCAAAAATGTGATATGAAAGCAGGGGGAGACGCTGCCTCCCTCGCTCCCTGGTGTGTTGGCTCCTTCTCCCAGGGGATCACAAGGACCAGGCTGGGTGAGTCCTCTCCAACGTGCAGGGGGGGAGCTTTGGTTTTTCACAGACCTGTTCACGTTCTGTTGGTGGAGTTTGATAGTGAATGTTCTGGAGCCCTTGCAGGGAAGGTGAGGAGGATGCTGCAGAAAAGGGGCTGGTTCTGGTTTGCCCGGCCCCGGGTGCTGCTGCAGCTTTAATTGTGCAAGGTCACTGCCACGTGGAAAAGCCTCCTGGTGATCTCTTTAAACAGACAACACATCCTCTATCCCCTAAATCTTGAGATTCAGCAGAAACAGAGGTTACACAGATAATGCTGGTGAGGAAGTTTTGCCCCTGAGCCTCCGTCAGAGCAGGCTCCACCCTTGTTCTCCCCATCCTCACACCCCTGGCTGTGGTTCTGTTCTTGGACACTGAAGTGTAGGGAATTCAGGGAGGATGCTGATCTGAGCTGTAGGTGCACCTGTGCAGGTACCTGACCACGTGCTCGAGTGTGTGTCCCTCCCTGGGGAGCAGCAATTGCTCCCAGGGCTGTTTGTGCAAGGCAAAAGCTCCAAGTGACTCTGCTGCCAGAGGAGGAGATTTCTTTAATTAGTTTGATTAAATGTCCTGACATGGAGTGATTTTGCTTATCCTGTATGTTTTTTGTATATATAAGCTGAAGAACATCTGGCACTTTCTTCACTGGATCTGATAGAATAAGTTGAAAAACGGCTTCTTTCAGAAAACTGCAGGTTGGCACATTTGGGTTGTGGGTTTTATCTTTTTAATTTATTGAGTGTTTTCTGGACCAGAAAACTACCTTCAGCCAGAGTAGTAATTCACAGATTGCTCCCCATTTTAAAACACCTTCCCAGTTCTAAGAGCTTCCTGAATCCCCTGCTGTGAGAGGAGATCAGGAGTGAACAGATCCAGCACCATTAATCCTCCTCAGCCCTCCTGTGAGTTATTTCAAACCTCCTTACAGTTGTGTAGGGAATGGAGCCCTGCCTTGTCCCAGTGAATCCCAGGACAGATGTGGGAATGGGAATGCTGAGCATGGATCCAGGCTGGATCCATGGCTCACACTCTGACCAGGGAACCACCTCTCCATCTTTACCCTCATTGGGACCATTGCCAGCCCCAGTGTAAGTCAGGTGGAGTTGTGAGGTTGATTTCAGCCACAGCAGTGCCCTGGTGGTGGGGATCTTCCTCCTTACCCACTGCAGGAGTCACAGGTGAACACACCTGTTCCAGGGAGCACTAGAAATTAGGGCAGGATCCTAGGGAGAAGCCTGGCAGGAGGATTTGCTTTGTTGTGGCAACAAATACTCCCCTGTCAGCTCACAGGGAGTTCAGATGAGCTAAAATCACTTTAAGTCTTTCTGGGGCCTTGGCTTCTGCCATTTCTATTCCTGTTTTAGCAGGTCTGTTCCTCCTCACCCTAAACTCAGACTAATAAAGAGGTGAAAATATTTGCTTTTGTGCTGCCTGGGTGTGATTGCAGGAAAACAAAAAAATCAGATTATGGAAGTGTGAGATTTGTTTCCCATTCCCCCACTCCTGGTGGTATCCCACAGGTTTTCTTCTGGCCCTTTGGCCTCGTTCTGCTCCACCCCTGACCAGGCAGACCAGTTCCATGCCTGGCCCTGTGGTTCAGGAGGCTCTGGGAGCAGCAGCAGGGTGCTGGGAGGTGGAGATGGGCTGCAAACCTGCCTGGCTGCCCGGGGAAGGAGCAGCTGCAGAGGGAAGATGGGAGCAGCTGTGGGTATGAAATTAGTCGTTCTATGAAGAAATGGATTTGATAAATAATAAAACAGTGGTATTAACAACAGATGCTTTCCAGGTCAGATGACTTTGATAAAAGCACCCAACAGCCGTGGGTAATGGTATGAAAAATATGTATCTATATTTATAGATCTATTTATATGAAAAGGCATATAAATAAGTGTGTGTGTATATGCTCTCTGTAAATGTACCTGACATTTTATTTCTGGTTTAAAATGACAGTGGAAGTGTCGCTGCTCCCGTTCTTCACAGGCTTTGAGACTTGTCAAGAAAACCTGAAATTTGATCAGTTCCCCGAACCCGGAGCTCCCTCCCCTCCTCTCCACAGCACAGGCTCCATTTGTTTTTATATTCATACCTTTTCATTTTGATAACTGTTTTGATTTGTAAAATACTATGCCTTATACAATGTTTCCTTTATGATGATGTAGTGTGCTCTTCTTATCTTTCACCTTAAATCTTTGATAAGAGCATTTTAAAAATGAAATTGCTACCTGGCACCATTACACACTCCTGGCTGCCTGCCAGCAGAGAGGGAGCTGCTGGAGGAGAGAGGAGGGGAGAGGAGAGAGGCTCTGGAGAGCCTTCCCGAGGAGTGCAGGAGCTGGGCTGGGATGGAGGAGGCTGAGGAAGGGGAGGAAGCAGGCGGGACCGAGCCCTGTTGGCGTTGGGAACGCTGTGGGCTGGGCAGCAGCAGAGCTTTGCAGGGGTGGCTGTGCTGCCAGGGATCAGTTGCAGCCCCATCCCAGCCATGGCAGCAGTCCCTGAACGTTCCCCTCTCGTCCCTCCCTTCTGAATTCCACATTAATCCAGGGACCGGCCTCACACCACGCTGGGGGCAGAGGCAGCCCCTGGGGGTCCCTGTATTTTCCCCTCCAAGCTGTCAGACTGAACTTTGGGACTGTGATGTCCTGGAGTTTCCAGCACGTCCAAGTAATTGAAATGTTTTTGGATAAGTGTTGGTTGTGCTTCGGAACGTGATTTATCGGGGGAGGCATCAGCACTGGGAATATCAGTAAATAGAACTGTCTGACGTGGCAGGTCATTTTGATTTTAATGTGGTGGATTTAATGAACTCTGGTTGTTATAATTCATGGCAGTGGTGGAATGCATCCATCCCCTCCTGCTGACATTGTGGCCGCTCTGCCCTTCGTTAGTGCCGTTACTGTGGCTGCAGAGCTCCGCTCTCTCCTGGCCTTCCCCAAGTGCCAGGGCTTGGCTGATGAATTGTTGCCTTTTACATTCAGTCCTGTTAGCAATAAACGTAGCCCAAAAGTTCCCCAGGTAGTTGGTGCAGTATGAATTATTGTTAGTGAATCTCTGGAAGGGGCGTTTGCAGAGCCCAGTGGGTGTTCCCCAGGGGTTGGGATGTGCTCGTGGCTGTTCTGCCCTGACACCTCTGGGAGGGTTGGAGAGTGTCGAGGTCAGAGCCCAGAGCAGCCCCCAGATCTGCTGTCAGGTGAGGTAACAGCATTTGTGTCCAGCCTAACCCAAACTATCTCACCCTGCTGAGAAAAAAAAAAATCCTGCATCCAAATTACTGCTTTTGGAACTGTCTTGTCTCTTTTGAGTAGGAACTGGAGACAACTAGACAAGCTTCAGTGGCAAGGAATAAAGAAACGTTACTTTGTGAACACAATCTTCTGGTACCAGTCACTTCTCAACAGCCATTCAATCAAAATGCTAATGGCAAAGGCAACAAGGGAGCGAGGTTATTGTAATCCTAATTGATAGGCTGCAGGGATGGGGTTTGATAAGTGCTGTTGAAGAGATGTTTTTGAAATTTGATTCCCTTTAATTACAATGATACTAATAAAAACTGAACAAATGATTTAATGATAGTTTTCTAGGTAACAGGCTGAAGATTTTTGTTCCAGTTATTTTGGAAGTTGTTTTTTCTTCTTCTTTTTTAAACCAGAAATTATGGAAATCACCTTAAAAATAAAGCCATAGTGGCAGGTAGTGACTTTATCTCGACTTGCGTGGCTACTTTGCATCAGAATTAATACTGTCACATCTGAAGCTCTTGAATAAGAAATCCAGTAATTTATTTATACAATAGACTTTGCTGAAAGCCCACAGTTGAAGCCACATTGCATGTAGGAATGCATTTAATATCTAATGCTTATAATAATTAGGATCAATTATGCCAGCGAGGATTTGAAAATACATTTTGAGGGAGGGGCTGAGGGGTATTCACAGGGGTTTTACAGCACATCAGGAGCAGGGGTTGGATCACATGAATGGAGATCATTGGCATTCAGGAAGGGGAAGCTCCCAACTTTCCCAGGGCAGCAGCATTTTCCATGTCCCCTGATGGGTGGGAGAGCTGTGCCAGTGCTCTGTGTTCTGTGACTTGCATCTTGCCTCTGGAAATAGGAGCACAAAGAGAAAGGGGAGATCTGTCACTGACAGGCAGCCTCTGTCTCAGCTAATTTTTGATGATTTAATTGATAACAAAACAAATACTTTTTTTTTGGCGAGGGGGAGGTGTGTTTTGCTGTTGTTGGCGTGGGCAGGGGCTCCTGGGACAGGGAGGATGCTCTCTCCTGCCTTTCAATTTGTCAAGCTCTCTCTCAAAGATCTGCCAGAGAAGAAAGGGTAATTAATAGGCTTGAAGTCATTTCCGATGTGTCAGTATTTCTGCCTTGCTTCCAAGTGATAATGTTCGCTGGCTCGGGGCCTCCGGGGAGCCTTCCATCTTATTAACTTGTCTAGGAGAAACAGGGAGTGGGGACAGCCTGGGCCAGTGGGTGACATGAAATAAGGATTTGTGCTGCAGCGAGCTGTAAACACGGGGGCCAGTTGAGTAAAAAGTGAAAGGGAAAAAAAAGGGAAGAAAAATATATTAAAAAGGCCACTGGTCACAAGTGCAGCTGATGGAGGGGGGGGGGGATGAGCTTTATTTAGGGCAGCCTGTCCTCAGCACGTAGAGCTGGAGCTGATAATTGTGCTGTGTCACCCACGGCCAACCTTGGCAGTGCCAGCGTGGGTCCTGGTTCTGTCTGGGTCCCTCTGAGTCACCTGGGGTCCAGTGTGTGGCTGCTGCTGGGAAACCTCGTGTCAGAGGGGCTGTGCTGGTGTTGCATTTTAGTCAGAGGTGGAGACCTGGGGCTGCCCCTGTGCTGGGTCCTGTCCTGCCGAGCTGCTGTCCCTGCACAGCCAGGACACACAGCCAAGGGCCTGCAGAGCCATCACTGGCTTTGGGATGCTCAGGCTGAGGCTCTGGACCTGTTTGTCAGCACACCACGGGCTGGGTCCATGTCCTGGTCACTGTGGCTCTTTGCCAGGTCAGTTGGCAGGTTTGCAGCATTTCCCAGTTGTGTTTGGGAACTTCAGTGTTGGACTGGGGACATTTGGGCGTGAAGGCCCTTCATTCTCGGAAGAACCACAGGGGTTGAGTAATGCTCCATCCCAAACTGAGCCTGGGCACAGGCTGGCACCACACCCCCGTGGAGCTGTGCAGCAGTGGCAAGGTGGCTGGTGTGAGGGAGCAGAGCTGTGCCTGCAGAGTGCAGAGATGGGGGAAACACCCCTCATTCCACGTAGTTCAGAATCTGCTCTTCAGAGCTCCTCGAGCTGCCCCTCCCCTGGGGGAAGGGTGCTTGTGTCCAGGCAGGGGCTGCAGGAGGGGCTCAGAGCCCCCTGCCCGCTCTGTCCAGGGCAGAACTCAGCTGCTCTGGGTGGGGGCTGGTGGTCACTCTTCAGATGTGCTGGTTCCCAGCTGCCTTTGGCTCCTGTAAAGCTGGAAGCCAGGCTGGAAGAGGGACAGAGGGACAGGGCAGAGTGAGGAGGGGGTGTCTGGGGGCAGTGTCTCTGCAGCCCAGCCCTGCCAATCACTGCCAGCCCTGACCTTCATGGCAGATGTGCCCTTACAGACAGGGGAGCTGCCCCACAGCTCAGCCTTCTTTGCTTTTCTTGGCTGGCCTGAAGTCCTCCTCCTCCTCTGCACAAGTGTGAGAGTTGCTTCGGGGCCGCCCAGGGGGGACCCGGTGGGGACAGTGCCGGTGCCACCCTGGGCCAGCTGCTCTTGGCGTGTTCCCTTGTGTCTGAAGCAGCAAACCTTGGTGTTTCGGGTCACTGGGAGGGAGCAGGAGGTCTTTCACCATTGACAGGTGTTTGTTCCTTCTCCTTTCTTGCCTGGTCTCTCTCCTGCTTGTCCAGCTCGCTCCTCCTGCTCCAGAGGAGCTGTTGCTGCTAAAGGTCTCTGGCAGCCGCTTGGCAAAGTGTGAGGTGCCACAATGAGAAAAACAAGGAAGCCACCTCACAGCTCTTCAGTGCTTAAGGCACTCAACTGGCAAGTTCTTCTCTTCTCTGCAGAGCGTGTTTCTGCCCAGTGGAGTTCCCCTTGCAAGCACTTATTAGGGAGGCTCTGGTATAATCTAATTAAAATTTGGTTTAATATTCTGTGAAAATGAAAACTGAATCCTCCCTGCTCGAAAGAATGACCGTGCATGTATTAGTCCTCTGTTTTGTTGTTGTTGTTGGCTTATTCAAATATTAACACTGCCTGCACGCTCAAAATGATGGTTTGTGTCCATTAACAGGGCTTAATTCCCAAATTTAATGATGAGTGATACACAGGAGTTGGTGAAAGCTGCTTGCTGGATATTTTTTATTATGTTTTTTATGCTAATGTTCCTTCCTGGAGGTAAATAAGAGGAGGGGATGCTGGGCAATATTATTACTGTGAAATTAAAATAAAGTCTCATTATTTGAGGATGGAATTTAGTGGCTGAAGGTTTACTCTTCATCTGCAGCTTCATTCTGAATTCTTCCAGCTAATTACCTGCTGATTAGTTGAGGATAGGCATTACTCACCTTGGCCTTGAGCATCAGGTTATCTCCTGGGCAGGGTGGGTGTATTTGATACATGTGAAGAAGGTAATGACCTCCAGAAAATAGGGAACAGCAACTTCCCTGCATCTTCTGGTCAGGCTTAACTCTTCTATAGGGAAAAGCTTTTTTAGGAGGAAAAAAAATACAGAATTTAAAGCTGGAATTTAGTTTAAAAAACACCCAAACCCATTCTTCTTGCATTGAAGCTGGGAAAATTACCAGAGTGTCAGAAAACCTCCAACTATCTGAATGTTTTCTTCCCTTTCCCCACATGTCTTTCTGAACTTGATTTTAAACGTGGAAATATCTCTGTTCCTGATCTATTGAAGGTTCCCATCAGTGACCAGAAGAAAGGCTGCTCTGGTGTGTGTCTCCTGTGGGCAGAAGATAACTCTAAAAAGCACTGTGATTATCTGGAGAGAGCGGGGTGGGAGGCAGGAGCCACGGAGATGGATCTCCAGAAACTTTCCCTGCTCGGGGAAAATGTGTCAGGAAAATCCCCTCAGAGCAGATGTGGGGATTGCAAAGTCTCTGAGTGGTACCAGAGCTCTCTCCCAACTCGAGCAGGGCAGCCAAAGCCAGCACAGCCCTTCCCAGACCCCGCTCCCTCCTCCTCCTCCTCGGGGACAGGGCAGGAGTGAGGCTGTGCCAGACTGGAGGGACTGAAACCTGGGCTCTGTTGTGATGGCAGCTTGAGCAACGAGAGCTGTGAGGAGTGCTGGGGAGGAGAGCCCTTACTCCTGAGAGTTTAAAGGGCAGTTCTCTAAACCACAGTAAGGCTTGGCAGGGAGGGCAGCCTGGCTGCACCCAGGGCCAGCGTGGGGCTCCGTGGGGATGTGGTGTGTCCACCCTCTCTCTGTGTGAGAGCACAGAGCCACCCAGCAAAGAGCCCACACACCCTGGGCTCAGTGGTGCTCGTGCCACCGAGGTTTCTGCCATCAGGCCCCTGGTTTGCACTGTCCCCCCCAGCCCTCGTGCTGGTGCTCTGCCCACAGGTGACCACTGAGCCCTGGGACTGACCAGGCTGGGGGCAGCTCGTGGGATGAGGTGGGGTCTGGCTGGATGGTGGTGACCTCAGCTGGGCTGGATGAATGTTGGAATAATCAGAACAGTCAACAGCTCGTTTCATACCGACTGCCTGGCTCACACAGCTGACCAGAGAGGGTCTGGGGGCTCACCTTGTGCACACCTCTGGGGGGCTGTGTGATCCCCCAGTCCCTCTGCAGTCCGGGGCACCCATCCTGCATCACCCATCCCAGGACAGATGGATGGAACGTGGTGTCAGCGAGTGTCAGCCTCACCACAATGCAACCACAATGACATCATGAAGCAGATCAAAACATGAAGCCTTTAAAACCATACGTTGGATGTGTCATATCACAAGGGCTTTAGATCCCTTCTGATAACGATCAGCCGGCCTTATCTGTGCTTCCTCGCCTGTACATTCCTTACAAGCTGATAAACTTTGAGCTGGGTGAGAACCAAGTGTGGAGCAGGGCAGGAAGGGCCTGCCCGGGGGCTGATAAGGGGGTGATAACAGGACCAGCTGTTCCAGATGATTCTCAGCACCTCTGCTGAGAATCCACTGTCCAGGGCTGGTGGGCTCCAGGTGCTGCAGTGAGCCCTGCCCGTGCTGCACAGCCAGGGAGCCACGGTGGCCAGCAGGATCAGGGACATACCAGAGAGCATATTCCTGTGTTTAGGAGTGGGATGCCTCACATCACTTGGCATTTTAGTCTCTCTTTCAGCACTGGGTTGGAACAAGCACTTTCTTAGTTCGTGGTGATTTATTTTGTTAGAAACCAAAGCATTATTCATAATTATGCAGCTTTATGAGAGTATCCTTAGCAGTGTTCTTCCTGTGGTTGGCCGAGGGAGCTGGAATAATATTTAAATAAGAGCCCTGGGGAAAGGACACGCTCACATTCGGCGCAGGGCTCAGCCTATTGAACTGGTGTATAATTACCTCTCTTCAGCACCACTGCTCCAGTTATCAGCCAGCGTCAGGGGGAAGGCCAGCGCTTCAGAATGACACAGATTGTTAGGGAACATCAAACTTTTTTAATACAGTTAATGATCCTCAGCTATAAATAGCCTGCTCCCGGTGACTGGCACTGAGGGCTTGTGCTGAGCTGCACGGTGCTGTAGTTTGTTGAGTTTTCTTTTCTCCTTCCACGGGTACTGTAGGTCCTTCCACCCAAGTGCTTTACAAACAGGGTAAACAGACTTTCTGGGTCAGGAGGTGAAGGTCCTGCCAAGCAGGAATTTGCCCAAAGTTGTGTGTGAGGTGGGTTATGTATGGGCAGCTTCTTCCTCTGGTCTTTTTGACTCTTGCCCCCCACCATGGACCGAATGGGGAAGGCTCCTCCGGGGCTTCCCCGCCTTTCCCACGCCACTGGACCACTGGGCAGTGTTCTGGGAACAGCCAGGCTTTGGTTTCATGGCAAGACAGGCAGCTTTCCTGTGTGCCGTGCCCCAAAATTTCCTTTGTCCTCTCTCCAGTGAAATATAACTGTAGGTTTGTGGAGGAGAGTTTGGAGATGGGGCTCTCTCTGAGTTTGGTGGCAGCTGCAGCCCCAGAGCTTGAAACAAGAAGGACTTGGTCCAAAGGAGCCCTCGTCCTGGCAGTGCCCTGCTCTGACCCAGTAAATCCCTGAGCAAGTGTAAATCTGCTGAGGCGCACTGTCTGCAGGAAGCCTGGCCAGAGCATTTCTCGGTGCTCAGGCTGCAGCACGAGCAGTTCCTGCTCCCTGGGAGTGCACAGATCCCTGTCGGTTGCTTTACCCTTTACAAAACGGGATTTGAAGCAGCCCAGAAGTCTGAGAGTGGCGCTTGAAAGCTCGGGGTGCCGCAGACAGCGGCGTGTGGGGCCGGGCCGGGCCCCAGGCTGAGCTCTGCAGGGTTTCTGGTCAGCAACACCGCCGGGTATCCCAGCGAAACAGTGCCAAAAACCCCAAACCCTGAAGCGAGTCCTGAGCGCAGCCCAGCGAGGGAGCTGCCCTGGGGCCGCGGTGAGGCTGCCACAGCTTTGTTCTGCGAGCCTGCGGGACCGCAGGAAAGGTCATCGCACAGACAGCGCTCCTCCTCCGAGAGCTCTTTGTCTGCCCTGAAAGCGGGAGGCAAAGGGATTCTCTTGGAATGCCTGCCCCACCCCGCCCCGCGTTCCCAGTGCCAGTGCTCCGGTCGGGAGCTTCGGTGCCGTGGCTTCGCAAGGACGGGGCTGGGGGCCCTGTGAGAACAGCCCGGGACTGCTCAGGGTGTGTAATTAGTTCCTGTTCCCTCTGCCTGTGACTGCTGCTCCTGGCGCTTTTGTTTTTAAGGATAAAGATTTCAGCGTTTTCCCCGATGGGTTGAACAAAGGTTGAGCGCGGGGGGAAATCCATAAAACAATGTCGCCAAAACACGGGCAGGAGAGGGAAGCTTTAATAAAGCTTTGCCGGGCCTGTGCACCTGGGAATGGGGCTGGGATGAATTGGAACAGGAAGGAGGCTCTGGAGAAGGTCACCTCTGCAGGTGGCAGATGACAGAGCAGAGATGACAGCCGCGCTTCTGGGGGAGCCTGGGCAGGAACCCATCCGTCCGTAGGTGTTTGTTCATCCCATCCTCCAGCCTGGGATTCCCTGGCATCCTGGGGCTGGACAGAGCTGAGACAGGTGCATGTGCTTGGGTGGGACAGGGATAGATGGAGGGCAGAAAATTTCAAGGGAGCCGTTTGCAGCAGGGAGTGACTCGGCTGTGGCTGTCACAGGGACTCAGAAGGCAGTGTTAGGCACTCAGTGATGACAAATCATGGATTTTGGATGGCTCAGCAGAGAAAGTCCCGCTCTTTTTACCTCATCTGTCTGTGCACGGTCTTGAAAGGTGGCTGCAGAGGAAGGGAAGCACCTGCTGTACCTGAGGAGCATCGGGAAGCCTATTTTAGATGCGATACTTTAAAATTTAGATGTCATTATTAGCAAAGGGCTCTGGGTTTTGTGCTTGCCTGAGCCTTGTTTTCGTTCTCCTTTCCCAGCAGATCCCTTTTACAGAGCTGCTCTGCTCTGTGTGGTCCCTATTAAAAGTTTCCTTTCCCAGAGTGATTCTGCTCCTTTGTTGCATCTGGTTCTTGAACACTTTATACTATCAAACAGCAAAACTGCTTTTATTGATGCAGCAAAGAACAATGGGATTTCTCCAACAGTGCTCCCAAAATACACTCGTGGCTTTTTTTTTTTTATTGCTGGCTTCCAACAGTGGAAAAAATTATTAAGATCTGTAAGGTTTACTCTGGTCACTTCAATGGGAGATTGGTAATATCAACAAATGACTCCATAAATGGATTATCTCCTCTGCTGTGGCAGGGCTGAGGCGCTGTGCTCCTGCCCTGCCCCTGCTCCTTTGGCTCCAGGCAGCTGGGAAAGCAGGAGCATCCTCACTTTCCTGGAGGGCTCCGGGCTCCTGTGGGGCCCCTGGAGGGTGATGGGGTGGGTGGGGACCGTGCACACCCAGCCCCAGCCCCTCCTTCTGCAGGGAGAGGGAGGGAGGGAGGGCACAGACAGGCCCCCACTTCCCAGGGTGTCCCAGTGCTGCATTCAGGTTTTCCCTGGGAACAGGTGTTGGGATAAATGTGTCTGCTGTATAAAAAAAAATTATGCCATACTAAAAATTTGATATATGTATTTTAATGGCCACTGTCAGCCTTTGCCCCTGGATATAGGTAAAATCTGATCTCTCCTGACTATCTGGAGCTATTACTGTAGAAGCCAAGCTGTTTGCCCCGTTTCAGGGGAGGAGTGTGGAGCTCAGGATGGATGCTGGGGCCAGGAGAAGCTCTGGTGTGAATGAGGAGACACCATGAGGTGTGAGAGCTGTGAGGCAGTGGATGGGGGTCTGAGCAAACTGCTCTAGTGGAAGGTGTTCCTGCCCATGGCAGGAGGTTGGAATTGGATGAGCCTCAAGGTCCTTCCCAACCCATCCCATTCTGTGATTCTCTGTTACTTCAGTTCACCTGTGATCCTGGACAAAAATCAGATATCAAGCTTACAGTAAAAAGGGTGTTTCCCCCACCTCCTCTGTTTCTGTCAGAGCTTTCCTGGGGACACACCCGAGCAGTTTGAACTTTTCTCTTGCTGTCACACGGTGAAAGCTGGGTCAGTGCTTGCAGGGGTGTGTGAGGCTGCATCTCACACCCTCGGTGGTGCTGGGAGCTGGTTTCCAGGAATAGCTGAGCAAATACTTTGCTCTTTACATGTGTATCCAGAGGAACAAGTGGTGCATGCATTCAAAGCATCTGTCCTGGCCAGGCTCTCTCTCTCACAGCAGTCTGCCTTGTTTGCTTGGGCAAATGCTGATACGGTGCGTGAGCAGCAGGGATGGAGCCCTGGCCAAGGATATTAATAATGTCCAGGAATGTTGTGTGCTGCCTGAAGTTTTAGCCCAGAGGGGTCATACTGCACAACTCAAAGGGATTAGCTTAACCTGAGGCTAAGCTGCTCATTTTTGCTGGTATTTCCCTTGACCCTAGTCAATTATTTCAATTCCTTGAATAGTTTTTTGTTGTTTGGTGCCTGGTTTGTTATTCCTTTGCATTGTGATATTTGGAGTCAGCAGGGCAATGGAGAGTCCGTGCTCTCCTTCCCAGCCAGGGCTGGCAGTGCCTTGGGATGCAGCCTGGAGAGGGTAAGACCCATGCAGGCTGCAGAGCTGCAGGAAAGCATGTCAGTGGGTTTTGGGTGCAGCAGGTTTCACCTGGGTGAGGGATGCAAATCCAGCAGCTAAAGCACAGTGAGGAAAAACATAAATGAAGATGGGGGCTTTCCATGGGGGTGCACCTGCAGAACGTGCCCTCCTGCCCTCGTTCACCTGAGCTTTGTGTTGGTGGCTCCTGCAGCTCTTCCCCAGGACAATGCCAGGGCTGCCCCAGTCTCACACTGGCAGCACCAGTGGGGAGGGGGTGTCTCTGCTGGGTGCTCTGCCTGGCACTGAGGTGGCAGCTGCCAGAGTCACCAGCACCACTCTCAGAGCCCGTGGTAGAGCAGGGCCTTTCACCTGCCCGTTGATCTGGGCTGGTGCTCGTGTGTTGGTGAGAGAAAAACACCTGTGTGCTCCCAGCAAAGTGCCCTTCACTCTCCTTCCATCCTCTGCAGTTTGCAGGGAGGACTCTGTAACCTCTGCTGGCAGCCAGGGAGCCTGGGGCTCTGTGTGTTCTGGGGGGGTTCACTGCCCTGGGGGCTCTGTCCCCCCCAGCCCTGAGCTGTCTCTCTGCTGCTGCTGCAGGATCCAGGTAGGCAGGAGTCACCTTGAGCGCAGCCATTCAGCTGCTGGAAGCATTTCCCCATGCAAAGTCAGTTCTGGAAATGCATCATTTCTCTGGGGGCACCTCTGGCAGCTGCTGCACCCTGGAATGCACAGTGGGGGAGTTAAATTTCAGCAGCAGAAACAGGGGAAGGTTCTGGGCTTGGCAGGTGCCTGGAGAGGAGCAGCAACAATGGCAAGTTTTGGCCTCGTTCCTCCACCACGGAGCTGCCTCGTGCTCCTCCACTTGCTGAAATCAAGCAGAAATCCCTGTCTTTAAAATCCCTTTTCAGCCGGGGGGGAGTGGTTGGCTCCAGGGACAGGGAGGCTCAGGAGGCACCAGGCAAGGCTGAACCATGGCCCCATCACCAGCCAGAGGACACTGATCCCCAGGGCCTTTTGGTGGAAGGTTTCCTTTAACAGAGCCTGAAACTGGACCACTGCTGAGATGTGGCACAGGTGGGCCTGGATTAGGGGCAAGCTGGTTGGTCTGCCCCTGCCAGCCTTGCCATATAAAGCACCCTCAAATGCCCCATTGCAGGTGGGCACACGTTGTTCCCCCTCTTTGTCACAGAACAGACAACTTTGGGCTCTTGGTTGCAGAAGAGATAACTCTGGGAAAGAATACTTGCACTTTTTTAAATAACCTATTTCTATAATTGAAGGATTTCAGATTTCTTTTGTAAGAGCAAGCGCCTGCTTAAACATGGAGACAAATACAACCAATAATATGTACTTGAAATTTAATGCAGGCTAATTCATTTTGGCACAGTCCCAGATATGCTGATTAAATGGCCTGTGAAGTGCTACAATATCTTGATAATGTACATTCCACATTTGATTATATAATCAATTATGTTGCACCTAATAACATTTAAAATTAGTGGAAAAGCTGTGAGCAGATTGTATCAGGTGCAGAGTGGGTCTTGGGCAGCTTTAAAAAAACTTCTGCCAGCGTACACAGCGAAGGAACAGGCATAGAGGGATCTTCACATACTGTTCTTCAGGAAACCAGAGACTTGATAAAATTTCTGTTAATTTACTGACTTGATTTAGAATAAAATAAGGTGTCTGCAGCTTTCCTACTTTGCTGCTGGCAAAGGGACTAATATTTTCTGTCAAGGGATGACCTTGCACCATGTGTTTAGAGCAGCCCTGGTGATGTTGGCAGTAATTCTGTGGTGGCTTTAGCCAGAGCTCAGCTCTGCCTATGGGGCTTTTCCTGCACCCAGCAGTGGGAACCAGAGCTCCCCTTCACTGGCTCTTCCCTGCTTGGGGAACCTCAGTGTCCGTTACTGGGGACACCCAGTCCCTCCTTGCTGTGTGACATTTTAAGGTGCTGCTGCTTTCAGCTGTGGGCACTCACTGCTCCAGAGGGACTCCCCATCTGGGGATCACTGTAATGGGGAGCCCCAAGCTGGCACCTGGGAGCAGCCAGGATCATTTGGCACATGATTGCCATTCCTTTTTGGGAAAGTGAGTGCATTCTGGGTGACTGGAGATGGCAGGTTAGGGGGAATTTGGCCTGGGTTTTATGGCCCTCCAGTAGAAGAGGGTTGATGGGAAACAAATGTGTTATGGCCCCAGACAAGCTGTTGCTCCATTTTTTGTTCTGTTTAAAGCAGCACTATGAACCAGTTGGAATATAGGCTTGGAGTATCGCAGGGAGTAATCTAATTAGTATGAAGTCAATTCACTAGTTCCTTTTGTATCTCGTGATTAAATAAGTGGGAAAATGGCTTGAAAATTAGGTGCTAGAACAACCCAATTACATTTCTGTAGCTTTTTGTATTCAATTTCATAAACAATTTTGCTCTTCGCTGGTTAATCAGTGAATGCCTTTTTCCAGTTTGAAAAGCACTTTTGAAATTATAATGCAATTAAATTGTGTGTGGATGTTCTGGCATAGCGAGCGTGAGGGCTGGGGGCCTGGCAGCCAGCCACGCTCTACCTTGACAGTAATGAGTTCCTGAGCTGGCAGCTTGCTGGTGTCATTCATAATCTTGTCCAGGCTGGGATGCTGTGGAAGGCAGCCTGCCCTGCTCCTCCAGCCGGGGTGGCCGGGACGCGGTGCCGGATCCTCTCCCCTGGGCACGGATCTCGGCAGCCCTGGCACTGCCAGTGGCTCCCTGAGCACATCAGATGTGCCAGCACCCACTGGAGTTTATCACAAAGTTGTAGAGCAGCTGCCTGTGTGCTTTGGACTTTTCCTTTTTTTCCCTTTATTTTTTTTTTCTATTCCTTATATGAGCCTTTGCAAGACCTGAGCTTGGCAAGGGCTGTGGGAGATTAAGAGTTGTTTTCCTGACAGGTAGGAGAACATCTCAGTGTCTTGTTATCAGAGAATCACAGAATGGTTTGGGATGGAAGGGACCTTAAATCCAGCAAGAGTTTTTCAGTGCTTGCTTTTTGTGTAGTATTTGCCTTGTGTCCAGCCTGCTCATGGCAAGTGGGAGCTGAGTCCAGGCTCCTGGGGAAGGGTGATCCTGTGGGAGCTGAGTCCAGGCTCCTGGGGAAGGGTGATCCTGTGGGAGCTGAGTCCAGGCTCCTGGGGAAGCGTGATCCTGTGTGAGCGTGGGATTTACGGCCGAGCAGCACGAGGGGAGAGGCAGAAAGCTGTGTTCAGAGAAAAAGAAATAGTGTTGGAAATAATGACTTGCTTGGCAGGTTTTAACAAGTTCAGTAATGGTATTAGGTGCCCTTGGCTCAAGATAGTAACCTCCTCTTAAATGATCATTACCTGGCTAATAAAGAGCTCGGAGCGGGTCATTACAGCTTAATTTAGACATAGCATCCTGTTTGGTTTGCACAGCGTGGCCATCTCTCAAGGTGTTGAATCTATTGCCTGGGTACGAGGTTGGGGTATGGGATTGCTCAGGTTTTCACCTGGGGACCCTCCCCCAGCCATTCCAGGACACAGGTGTCCCTTCCCACCCTCCCTGGGCAAGAGGAGCTGGTCTCAGCACCCAGTGACCACAGCCAGGCAGGAAGATGTGCAGGACTGGGGGTCCAGCCTCGTGCCCCCACACTGTCCCAGCCTCTGCTCCCTCCTGATGAGCCCTTGTGCCTCTCTCACCCCATTAGCAGCAAGTTTCATGTGCAAGTAATTGCAATAACCAACCCCCACAGGTTATTAATATTTTGAAGACATCTCTTTGATAAGCCCATCTTTTCAGCCAATTTCCTATTTCTCCCGAAAGCAAAGCATCTTTCCTCCCAGTTCTGTAAATCTGTTGTTAAAGGGAAGAAAAGGAAATGGAAAAAAGGATTCCCCCCCCTCCAAACCCTGACACCAGGCTGGGTTCTGCACCGCCTTTGTCAGCCCTGGATGGAATTATGCATCATGAATAAAAACTGCTGTCAACATGCATTGGGTTCGAAACATTAGAGCATATGGTATGTGATTATCTGTATTGTCAAATGCAATAAAGTGAATTTGGATATAATAAAAAATGTAATATTTTAGAAATTTGGTAATAAACTGTGGAAGAATTGACAGGCAGAGAGTATCTGACGCCTGTGGGCAAACAGATAAAGATGGCAGGACGTGGCACTCAGAGGCTGAGGCGGTGCAGCATCAGGAGCTTGATTTTGTGATGGGAGCCTGACTGGGCTGACTGGCACCTGGGGTGGTGGCCTTTGTCCCTGCCTGGCTGCCAAAATTTGTAGGTCTCACTGATGAATAGACAGAAGCAGGAGGTTCCCATTCTGGTTGTAGATGGATTAATTGGGTTGTACAGATATTTGGGGTTTTCTTCTTTGATAGCAAAAAGAAACCTGTTAGAGTCTGCCATATTCTCCCACCCAGCAGCATTCCCAGCTTTTCCATACCACTGACTCCTTATGGAGCAGTGAAAGGCTGTGAGGAGCAGGGCAGGGCTGCTCCCAAATCCTGAGGAAAAATAAAACGGTGGAGATAATTTTCTCCTGCAGTGTCTCACATTCCAGCCTGATGCCTTAATTCCCGAGCTGCTGACAAATCCGTGCCCACTGAGGCATGGATGGCCCCAGCAGAGAGAAGCTGAGTTGGGAGCAAACTCTGGGGCCTCCTGTGTAGAAAATTCTGATGGAAAAGTGCAGATGTATCACACGTACCTGCAATTTTTCTTAGGTCACCGCTAATGCTTCTAAATGATCTGCGAACGCATTAATCGTTTCTGTTAATTAACAATATGATAAAAGTGGCATTTAGTAAGCTCTGCGTCTCAGTCATTATGTGCTCAGCGCCTTGGTTTGATTTCAGAACGTTAATAAAATAAAATTTTAATGAAGATTTGTTGTTATGAAAAATTTATTACCGGGAGTTCAGGTGCTGCTGACACGAGCCTGGGCTGTGATGGCTGTGGGGGTCCCTGGGTGCTCCTGCCACTGCGAGGGCTTTGCTGGGACCCCAGCCCAGCCCTGCCTGGTGCCCTCTGAACCTGCAAACCTTGGGTCAGAATAGCTCGTTTGAGAGGTGGACAAGTCCTTGCACTCTTCATCCTCACCTCAGGAAAATCCCTCCCCAGAGCAGGTTTGGGTGGATTTGGGCCCCTTTGGAAGGGCAGCTGCCACGGGGCTGCTCAGCCCGAGGGGCCTTCTCCTGCTTTGAGCAGTTCTCACTTTGGAAATGCCACACAGCCCTGGGGGGACAGAGCAGAGCGAGGAGCCTGAGCCCTGCAACTCTGCTGAACAAAAGCAGAGGGGATCTTGCTGGTGCCCTTTGTCCAGCTGTGCTCTGACCACTGCACCTCGGGGCTGGGCTGGCCTCAGGCACTTGTCTGCTGATTTAATTCTGGGAATTTACTCTCCTGTCATGGGGAGTACACTGACACTTTAAACAGCTGCCTGTGTCTGCCAGGAGAACCTGACTGTTCCATAGGCAAGGTGTACATTAACACCCCGTGGATGTGCAGGCAGATCGTGTCTGGGTGGGTGTCAGTCACAGCAGCCAGGCTGGAGAGCACACAGTACAGTTAAAGGAGGATATTTTCCATCCTACACCACAGGTTTTTACCTCCTCCTTCCCCTTCCGTCTCCTGGTGCATCCCTCTCCTAGTCTGGTTATCAGCAGGGTGAGATGAGGTCCTGTTCACCTTGGAGCAGGTGGTACCTCCAGGTGTGGTCACCAGTCTCCCCAGCAAAGCCCTCCTTGGAGAGGAGGTGAAATCCCAGACCTGTGTCTCAGGCTGTGGCTCTGTGTTCCCTGAATATGCAGAGTTGCTCCTTTGGAAACCAGAACCTCTCCTTCCGTGTGTTTGCAGCACAGGAAATTGGAATAATGGGAAATAACAGCTTTTGTCAGCTCTTGTCCTAGACAGTTTTTGGCTCTAACAAGCTGAGTTGCAGTATGAAAATTCAATGGGACAGGGAAGGGAGGGAGAAGAAACGTGGGCTGCAGACCACAGGGAATATTTAAGTGACTTCTCCAAAGACACAACATCAGGAGGTGGCAAAGTCAGGGATGAGTTCTCAGGTCCTGGCTGTGGGGTTCTGGGGCTGAGGAGGGAATGGCTTTTCCTTGACACAGGGTTAAACCCCCAGGTCCCCACTGCCAGACTCTGGGGGTAATGACTTGTGGTGCCTTTGCAGACAGAAGTTAGAAACATCCATGCTTCACTGTCTGGGTAATTAAAGTGTCCTGTCCCTTCTGCTCCGTGCATTCTGTTTATCTACAAAGACAAGATTTGGCGACAGTAATCACAGGATTTGGTTTCACATCCCCCTCTCCACACCCCCTGCAAGTTTATTATTATTATTATTTTTATAAGGCAGCTTGGCAGGCTGGGAGCTTACTAAGGAACTTTTTCCTCTCTGATTACAAGGGATGTGTGAATAAAGTAGAACGGTATTGATTCACACCAATCTATGCATCGACTGTGTGGGAGCCACTTGCAATTCCCAGCAGCACCGGAAAGCTTTGCAACAGGGAGAAATATGACCAGGCAAGTTGAGAAAATAAATTAAACTAGTGTCAACTTTTCTTGTTTCTTCCCTCATTATTAATGGATGGAATGGGGCTCGTTTATCAAGAAGAGGAAAAATTAATTGACACGGGCTTTAATGTTATTATGCCTGGCTTGTCTGGTCACATTTCTTCATTTTTAATTTTTTTTTACTTTTGAAAGGCATTTTATTACCTTTCACAGGACCAGCTGCCAAAACTATGGATATAAACAAGAAAGCAGGTACATAAATAATACCACAGCAGGACTGGACCTTTCTCTGTTTCAGAGCTCAAGTAGCTCCAGTGTGAGGAGCGGAGCAGACACGAGGGAGAGGGTCAGGCCCCGAGCCCTGACACAGAGGGGGAGCACAGGCTGAGCTGACATTTCCTCACTACAGTGCTGGGAGCTGCAGTGGGTGTCAGGCTGGATATTCCCATCTGTCAGCACAGCCTCTCCCAGCCAGGGCTGGGGGATCAGGGACCACAGGGACCCACAGCCGTGTCCTTGTGCTGATGGGGAGTCAGGAGTAGGATGGTTCCTCACACAGGTGTATGTGAGGGGGACTGGTCTCCAGTAACAGGTGACTGTGGGTGATCTTGCTGAGCAGCAGCAGAGAGGTTTAAGCAGAGCTGTGCTGGTCTGATGGGGGCTGTGTAAATCTCCTCCCTTGTCCTCTCCCTGCTCTTGTCTCCTGCCCTTGTTCTTTGGGGCTGCTGTGCAGGACAAAAGAGCCTTGGTGATCCCCTAGTTCCTGGAATATTCTCAGGAGCTCTCAGGTGTTCTGGTTGCTGTAAGTGCAGGCTGAGGCTGTCCCAGCTGCAGAGACCCCACAGACTCACCAGCAGTGTGGGCAGGGCTCGGGCAGAGGCAGCACAGCAGCTGAGAGTGACTTGCCCCACATCATCAGGTGGCCCCCAGACAGCTTGGGACTTAAAACAGGCTCTATTTGCAGTGTCTTCACCCACCAGAGCATCTTTCAGGTGGCTGGGGAGCCTGTCAGAGCTGTGCCTGCCTGGTGAGGTGGGTTTGGCTCAGGTACCAGGCGGTGGTGGAGGAGCTGGACCTGTGGCACTGCTCCAGCTGGGGGCTGGGGCAGGGTCCTGGTCTGTCCATCAGAGCCTCTAGGGTTAACCCCAGCATTAGGCTGGGTTTAACCTCTGTGGTGAGGGGGGCAGTCACCTTGTTTTCCCTGCTCTGAGTGCTGTGGTGTCGCTCTGGCAGCCAGTGAGGTGCTCGGCGTGTGCAGCCACAGCTGTGACACCGAGCGCTGTGCAGACCCGGGCTGTGGCAGTGGTGCTGCCAGCCAGGGAAAGGAGATGGATTTCACAGCCATGGTGTCGTCATCCCAGCTATATTTCACCAAGTTTGACGTAGAAACTCTCAAGTGATGACAAAAGTGTGAAATATAGTTGGTTAGAGTGTGAAAAAAATCCAAACACAGAACGCGGGAGCCCTGACATTTGGTATCTTCAGTCTGGCTTCTTAATAGTATTTATGGCTTCTGCCTTTTCTTTTACAGTATTTTAATCTTTCCTCTAACAATGTTTCTCTTATTTCTGGAACACTGTGGCACACTGTGGCTGAGCTGACTCTGTGGAGCCGCCTGCCCACAGGCCTGGGCAGCTTTGGTGGCTGAACAAGGCTTGGGATCAGAGGAGGTTTTTCACAGAATCCCAGAATCTCTGGGCTTGGAAGAGAGCTCCAGGATCATCGAGTCCAACCTGTGGCTGATGCCCACCCTGTCCCCAGCCCAGAGCACTGAATGCCACATCCAGGCCCTGCTTGGACACCTCCAGGGATGGGGACTCCAAACCTCCCTGGGCAGCTCCTTCCAACCCTTTCCATGAAGAAATTCTTCCTGAATTCTTCTTTCTGGTGTCATGAAGGTGTGTTGGTGGACGTGTCCTGCACCATTGGATGTCAGGTGTCTGGGCTGGCATCGTTTTGGTGCCTGTTGGTGCCCATTAACCCGCAGATGAATGGAGTGGGCTGACTCCTTTTTCAGCAGATAAATGGAGTGGAATAACTCCTTTTTCCCAGCAGATGCCAGAGCAGGGTTTTTCACCTGAAGGTCGTGGATACATGTCTCAGCTTCCTTTAGTGCTGGTGCTTGGCTCAGAGCCTCTCATTTGGGGCATCTGTTTGCCTCTTACTTTATTTTTTTCCCCGTCTTCTTTGTCTTTTCTTTTACAGAAAAGATTATTCAAATGAATATTCAGTTTTATTCATTTGAATAAAAAACCCAACCGTTTGACTCTGTTAAATGCTTATCTCTTAAATAGAGCTTGTTAGCTTCCAATAATAGCTTCATTCAGAAGGATGCAGTATAATTTCATTTTAAAACGTGTGCTCCTTGACAACCGGAATCCTATTTCTGTCACCGTTTTCAGCAGCCGCCTTTGTTTTGGGTTAATCTTTCCCATACACTTCCCCAGAACCATTTTTTTGTTGACTCTTAGTACCTCTCAGAAGAAATAATTGTCTGTTTAGCCCAGGAAGGTTTCTGAGAGTTTTGGTAATTTAAATATGAGTGTTGTATTCATTATGGGAGCTAATAAGAACATGCGTGCAGGGGAATCTTTGTGTGGGTGCAGTTATTAAAAGTTGGAATTTGATATCCAAAAAGTGAAACAAAAAAAGAATCTTGGAATGGTTTGGGTTGGAAGGAACCATGAAGCTCATCCCATTCCAGCCCCTGCCATGGGCAGGGACACCTCCCACTGTCCCAGGCTGCTCCAAGCCCTGTCCAGCCTGGCCTTGGACACTTCCAGGGATGAGACAGTCACAGCTTCTCTGGGCAACCTGTGCCAGGGTCTCCCCAACCTTCCCTTAGGAATTTCTTCCTAAGGTCCAATCTAAATCTCCCTCTGTCCACTGAAAGCCATTCCCCTTGTCCCATCACAGCTTGCCTTGCAGAAAGTCCTTCTCCAGCCTTCCTGTAGGCCACTTTTAGGTCCTGGAAGGGGCTTTAAGGTCTCACTTAAAGGACCTTTTACCCATCACTTTTATGATGTTTTTAATTCCAAGGCCTGTGATCTCTTGGGGGTTATTCATTGGAGGAGCAGTGGCATCTCTGGAATAGCACCCTGTGGGATTTAAGTGCCTGTGTGCCTGCAGAGGGAAATGCTCTGGTTGCTCCCACTGTGTTTGAGGTGTTGGACATTGTAGAGGTCACCTCTGGCATTCCTGTCCAGGCCACTCTGACCAAGTGTCACAGATCTTTCAGAAACCTGCAAATGCCTGCTGACGCCTACAGATTGTTATTTTATTGTTATAAAATCTGGAAATGCAGGAAGCTGGGTGGCCATCTGATTTAATCAGACAAATAATTTCTTGATAAACCTGTGCTTAAGCCATATGGAGTGGGATGAGAATGGGAAATTTGTGTCCGAGTCCAGACTGTAATGACTGCAGCGGCTTCCTCGTGGTGTTCAGCACATTAGGGCTAATCTCCTAAATTCCCTCTCCCCTCCATCCTGGCACCAAGACCTGACACCAGCTGAAAGAGAAATCCTCAACTGCAGCACTTGCTAATGAGCTGCTAATGAAGAAGATGTTGCTGGTGCTCAAACAATTAATGAGTTGTAGCCCCAGCCCGGCCATCCCATGCACTGGGCAGAGCTGGTCCAGCCAGGCTTTGCTCCCAGCTCTGGGATTCCTGGGATGCCAGATTCAGGCAGCTAACCACAAAAATTTTAGGTTTAACTGCAGATCTGTTTAAGGTAGATTTAAATGGAGTAATTTAGAAGGCAAATGAAAGACTTGAGTTATGTAAAAAAAAATGAAGCTTGTGCCTGCTCTAAGTGCAAAGCAGAGCAGTGTGGTGAGCCTGGTGTGCTGTGTGATGCCTTGGAGGAGGGCTGGGAACCGCTTCTGGTGGGTTTCCCCCCACTGAGAGGGTCTGCAGTGGGATGGGGGCATTCCCTGTGGCTCCAGGTGCTCTGCACTCCCAAACGAGCTGTCCAGGAGCTGCTCGGACCTCACCTGGAACTGCACTTCCCTCTCCAGCCAGAGGCACTGGGGCTGTCCCTGCTCCAGCACGTGAGGCTCAGCCTCGTGCAGTGTTTCACCAGCGTGGAGTCCAGCAGTTTCCAGTTTGGGGGATGGAGTTCATCCTCTTACTAGATTCTTCAGATTTCATTAGCCTAATTGGTGTCGATGTTGACTCATCGAGCCTTCTCCAACACCTGAGATTGGGGTTTTCCATTAGCCTGAGGTTTTTTTGTTAAGGCAGGAGCAGGGAACACGGTGTGTAGCTGTGGTGGGCTGCCAGATTCCTTTAGTGCAGCCCCAGCAGAGCAGGCTCAGTGCTCAGCCACAGGCAGGCAGCAGGCATCAAACAGCCTAAAGCAGCCCAAATCCTCGGCTCTTTGAAGCAGCAGTGGAGAAGAGAGGAACGATTAGATCAGAGGCCTTAAACGTAATGGGTTCCTGGAGGCCTCAGGATGTCCTGATGAGGTATTAGAGGAAGTAATTCAGGAAGAAAGGGACAAATAACCACCTCCGGAGCGGGGCTGACCCGGCACTCGCACAGCACTCGGAACTCAAACACTGAGAGCTGCCCTGTGCCTGGGAGCACTGGGGGTTTATCCTTGCCAGGGGTAAATGAGGAATCATCTTCTGCCTTCCCGGATTTTTATGGTTTTTGGGTCGTGTAATGAGTCAGCTCTAATGGAGAAGTCCCGTGGAATTAAACAAGAGATGAAATCAATATGGTTCCATAGAAATATAATTGGGTTTTGTAGAGATTGCTCTTAAAAACCTATAAGGTGTAAAAGAAAATACGGCCTTATTGTAGTTTCTGAGCCATCATGTAACTGGGGTGTAACTATCCATTAAATTCTGCAGGATGGATCAAAAAATCCATAAGGAGGTTTTAATTCTCCATTAAATCCTATGGAAGAGCTGGAACAGACCCGTATTAATTTTCTCTGAGACAATGCTTCTTCCCTCCATTAGGCTGCAATAGGCTCGGGAGCAGCTCTATGGGCAGCAGGTGTGGTCACACGTGCGTGGTGTTGTGGAAGTTTTCCAAAGTCCCAATGGCTAAATAATGCTTTATTAAAATGAAATTGTTACACTTCACTAATGCTGTCCTTCCCCCTCCCCTTTTTTGTGTCTTGATTAAACAGGATTTGGCTTCGTAACTTTCGAAAACGAAGACGTGGTGGAAAAAGTCTGTGAAATTCATTTCCACGAAATCAATAATAAAATGGTGAGTGTCTGTCAGTGGCAGCGAGCTCTGAGCCCGTGTCACAGACCTGTGCCATGCCCAGGGCTGGTGGGGACGGGGTGCTCAGCTGGACCCCACGGCCACAGGCTCAGGCAGCTGCCCCAGAGGGCTTGAGGAGGTGTCCATCTCCTGGGGCTGATCCTGCTCTGCCCTGGCTGCTGGCCCCTGGGGCTCTCTGCCATGGAGCCACAATTGCCTCCCAGCCCAGGAGCCAAACCCAGGTAAAGTTCCTCCTCAATGACAGGCAGGTCCCAGGTTGTGAGTTGCCCTGAGCCAGATGAAAAAGGGCATTTGTATTTCAATTGCTGCAGTAACTTTGATATTTTCAGCTAAAATATTCTTTTTCCCTTTGTCAAAACATCCTTTGCTTCTCAAATGTGTATTCAGATATGCATTGTATATTGGTCTGATATGTGTTCACAGACTTTAAATTCAATAATAGAGCTTTTAGTGTGGATAAGATCAAAGCAATCTCCTTGGCATATGCTGGAGGCCTGATTCAATATTTGACTTGCTAATTTTTCCCAGGGCACTGAAATAATATTCCTCATATTGTTCCTCCCTGCAATATGCGTCTGAAATAAAAGTGAGGGTCCCCTTGGCCACATGTGAGGTGGGGTGGCTGGACAGGGCTGGGGCAGTGCTCCTGGTCCTGGGGGAAGTCTCTTGCTCCACTTCAGATGGATGCTGTGGACTTTGCCTCTGCCCTGTCCTGTTGCCCCCCAGCCCCTCCTGCTCTGGGGTGTCCTGCCTGTCCCCACAGTGCCTCACCTGAGAGCCTGGAGGATGGGACAGGGTGAAAACATTCAAGGAACATCACAAAGAGCAGGAGAAACTGTTTTGGGTGTTGGTGTTTGTTGTTGAGTAATTAAAATATTCCCTTCCCACTCCTGTGCCTGCTCAGTGCCCCCTCCAGGTGCCACCATCTCTGAGTGTTCCCTTCTCATCACTCCCTCAGCACTGATTGTGCAGGCAGCCCACGGGCAGGGGATGAGACATGATCCTGTCTCGGGACTGAGTCATCTCCTTGCTGCTGTGTCTGCAGCTGAATCCCAGCCCTGCAGGGCCAGGGAGCTGTGGTGGCACAGCTGGCCGGGGGGGGGACACAGCTGGCCCGGCGGGACACACAGCTGGCCTGGGGCTGGCCCAGGGGTCACACACAGCTGGCTGGGGGCAGCACTGGGGCCATGTCATACTTGGATCATGTCCCCCTCTGTCCCTGAGCCCTGGAGGGGACGGGCCCTCTCAGCCCCAGCCTGAGGCAATGGGGTTTGCAGTGGCTCAGTGGGCTGGGACTGGGACATCTTATGCCCATCCCTGCCCACATCCCTGTCCCCATCGCCAGGGTGCTCAGCTGGGACATCCACAGCTCCCTGGGCTCGGGCTGGCCCTGGGCTCGCTCCTCCTCGTGTCCTGAACGCTGTCATTTCCCCAAAAGCAGGGGCAAGCAAAGGGCAGCAGGGTGGCTGCTCCCCAGCCTATTTCCAGCTCCAGCCTCCCTGGCCAGGCTATTTTTAGCTCATCCATTCTGCTTCTGTTGCCATCCGTAAAGCTTAGAATGTCAAATGTAATATTAAACGAGCTGTGGGACAGTGAAAAGAAAATGCCAGCGAGGTATTTAATAAATGGAAGTTGGAATTTACGTGGGAGGCCAAAGATGCTCCAAACATTGCAGGGGGACAATAAACCTAAACGAGCTGTCCTTGGATTATTGTTCCTTTGACAGGAGCAGGCTGCTTTGTAAAGAGACACCTGTTTTTCTAAAGAAAAGTAAAAGTAGCTGGAAAAGAAACGTGATGGAGCAATTATTTTCCCTTAGATCCCACTGTGGTGGAGTCACTCACACCCTGGGTGCAGTGCTGGGGAGGTGATGAGCTGAGCCTGGGGTTAAGGTCTCATATTGGGCTCCAGAGCAGCTGACAGAAATGTTGGGCTGTTCTAGAACAGCCTGTGACACTGCCCAGCACCTGTGGCTCTTCCTGCCTCTAGGGCTGGGATCTTGCAGGTTTTGTGGGCCTTGGACACTTGCAGGGATGGGGCAGCCACAGCTTCTCTGGGCACCCCGTGCCAGGGCCTGCTCCAGATCCTTTAGTTCCAAGCCCCAGCCATTGATCAATAATCTGGCTGATCAACAGACCCAGAGCTCAGTGCATTTTTAAAAATGAGCTTCAGCCCTGTCTTTGGCTGCCTGTAGCTTGCTGTGGTGTGAGTGACACGTTGTCCCAAGGTGCTCGGAGCCCTCCAGGCTGGGAGTCGCACGTGGCTGGCACGACAGAGTTTCCTTGTCTCTGGCTGGCTCAATGGGGGTTTGTGCATTGTGGCTACTGTGCATTCTGCTTTCCTCAAAATAGCCCTGCTTTCCCTGGAAAGCTGTTAACCAGGGCTTGTGAGACATCCTGGGCTGAGAGCTGACAGCCTGGTTTGTTGTGCTGGGTATAAGAGGCTTTTCACTCCCCAGCTCAGCCCTCCTGGGTTCCCCTGCCTGAGACTGCTCCTCTTGACCCAGCAGTACCCCAGTGTAAGGTTAATTCTCCAAACTAGACTAAACAAAAATAGTGAATTTTAGTTTCCCTGCCTTTTTTTTTTTTTTTAAGCCTTAGAGTTAAACCTTTCTTTGTTGGGCTGCTGAAAGTGCAGCACATCCTTGTACGAGGAGGTGGAAAAAATCTGGAAATTATTAAGATGCCCAGAAACACTGAACTGAAAGTTTGACTGAGGTCCAGATGTGTGTACAAAGACCCTCATCAGGCAGCTCTCAGGGGCAATTGAATCTGGCAACTCATAAATCCGTATACATTCCCTCTTGGAGAAACCCCACTGCATGTCCTGTCACATGTGTGACATCCCTGCTGCCTGCAGGGTTTTCCCTTGAGGTAACTGTGGCTATGGAATGGTGGTGGCCATCTCCATCCCATTCCTCATGAGGACAGGATGTCATCCCTCCCATGCAGAGAGGAATCTTCCTGCCCTCCATATGGGGTATATTTGTTTACAGAAGCTTAGGAATTATTTTTCTTTCCTGCTGGTGACTTTTGCTTCCCCTTTGATCCCAGTTAAAGCCCCTCTGCAGCTCTCTGCCATTCTCTTTGTGTCCCCTTGTGCTGTGCCAATCAGAAGCAGTGCCAGGCTCACAGAGAGCAGTGGTGGGCTGGGTTGTGGTTGCAAAAGTTAATTACCAGGTTAGGGTGCTAATTCAAACTTCATTTCCCTGTTAATTGTCCATCCATCCAGGCTGGATGGGTTTTATCATCCTGGCTGTGCAGCACCAGTGGCTGTGAGCTGTAACCAGTGCTGCCCTGACACTGGGAACAGTGGCCATCCCAAAAGCTGTGGTTGTGAAATGAAGTGACATGAGTGACACACTTTGGTGCTCCCCCTGTCATTTGACTGGGGGAATCATCTGGGCAAACTCCATTGCCCTCAGCCCAGCAATGCATCCCCACAGCCCCTGCAGTGCTGGGCTGCACCACTGCACGTCACCCTCCTGCTCAGAGCAAGGACTGAGCTGTGCAGCTGTAGGAATGGGTTGGGACAGCTCCAGTCAGCTCCAAACCATCTGACTGGGGCAGCTCTAGCACCAGAGCCAAGGGGAACACAGGGGCTGTCTGCTGGGGGGGTGAGATGAGCAAGAAACCACAGAGAAGTGCTGTATTTCTCCTTTTTCCTGGGAGAAAGAGGGTGGCTGGGGGTCCTGGATGTCCCATGGGACCAGGGCTGTCTCACAGGGCACTGGTGGCATCACCACGTGGTTGCAGTGGTGTTGAGCAACTTCCAAAGGCAGCAGGAGTAACTGAAAGTGAAAGAATGCAGATCCTTTATTAATAGGGTTTACAGAAATTTTCTGCTGGGTAGAAATATTGATTCTTTATTCCTATTTTAAAAGGAGCTTTTTGTAATGATCACTGGGAGTCGTTCTCTGTTATCGATTGCTCTGGAGCCCTCCCTCCATTCATCCCGCTCCACAAGTGCAGGTTTCCCTTCCAGGAACACAGAACTTCCTAAATCAGCACTTCTGTCATCTTTGGGGGGCTGCAGTGGGTGGTTAGAGAGACACACACGTTTGCTCTTTCAAATCTGGTTACGCCGTTCTGGAAGTTCACCTTTGAGCGGGAGGAGGAGTGGGGAGGCAGATGCTAAAAATAAACCTCCCCCCCTTAAGTAGATCAGTTCTGCATTTGACATTTACATGGAATTCATTTGCATCTCATTTGTACATGTTTCTGCTCAATAGGTAGAATGTAAGAAAGCACAACCTAAAGAAGTGATGTTTCCACCAGGGACGAGAGGAAGGGCACGTGGATTGCCGTATACCATGGACGCTTTTATGCTAGGGATGGGAATGTTGGGTAAGTGCCACAGCCACCACTCCAGAGCCTCTCTTGGCCCCCTGGCTTCCCAACCCTTCAGCCACAGGGGTGAGCAAATCCCTGCACCTGTGTGGGTGCCAGGCTGGAACTTTAGCAGGGGTGGAGTGAAGAAAATAATCCTGNTTAAATGGATGTTTTAAATAGCCTGTTTTACTCTTACTCGAAAAAATAGAATGATGAAAGATGCAGTGTGTTCATTCTGACTAAAAATGATCTCTCCCCTTTTTTAGAGGAATTGAGTCACACATTATTCCCCTTCTTTTAAAGGTAGCTTTGACAGTTCAGCATAGATAATTGAAAATCTTGCTGGTTCTTAAATGGCGTGGATGGAGGAAGCGGGGGGATGTGTAACAGGACAGGTCGCAACAATAATTACAAGTTTCAAGGAGATGGAATGGTATTTTAGTCCTGAGTATTGTGTCCAGAAAATACTAATTAAATGGGATAAATGATATTTAATGGCAAATTCCTATTTGTGCACGAGGTCTATTTAGTTATAATTGGTTCTCATTTGTTTCTGCTTAGATAATTCTTTCTAAATAATGTGACAACCTCAGATACTCTGTCCTCGGCCAAAATGCTCTAATCCATTGCCAACGATTTTTTGTAGAATACCACATATTTTAAACTTTTTGCTCCCTTTGTATCCCTGGGCTTTCCCTCAGTTGTCACCTCTTGTGTCTGTGAAGCATGTGGGAATGGGAGGGCAATCTGCAGGTGTTCCCAGCAGCAGGGAGCCTTTCCCAGGCCACTGTCCCCCTCGGGATGCTTTGACTTTCCTATCCTGGGTTTAGATGATCCCAGAAACTGAGCACAAAGCCCAGCCTTGGAGTCTGGGCTGCCCTGAGCTCTGCTGAGCAGATTCAGGGGCTGTCTGAGATGCTGGGGGACCCCAGAGCTGCTGGGGTGGACGTCAGGTCAGAGGACTCTGTTCCTGCGAGGATCAGGCTCTTACACTGAGGTGTCTGACACCAGGCAGTGCTTGATTTGATAGGGAAAACTCGCTGCCATGTTTGCTTTATCTCTGAATTAATAGTACTTCTGTTGGTGTGGCTGGAGCGATCCATTTCGGGGATGTGTAATCGGGTTATTTCAGCTGATCATCTGTTTTGCTGTCCCCACGCTCCACTGCCACCCTGCCCCACAGTGTTTGGAAATCACATTTTATGCTTAAAATATTTATCTTGCTCTAGTCAGTCCGTGATTTCGTTACCTGTGTGCTCCCAGTGTGCCCGAGCCACTGTACAGGATTTCTGCTGTGGCTCTTCCTTTTCCTCCGGTGCTGCCCGAGGTCGGGGTGGTGGAGGTGGAGTGTGGAGGTCTGTTTGTGCTGGCCTGTCCCATCAGCTGCAGGAGGAGAGAGTCCAGGTCACCCTGGGAAGCCAGAAAGATCCATGGCATCATCCTCCACCACATGGCCTCAGCCCTTTTCCTGGCAGCTGGTCCAGAGTGAGCGGAGCTGGATCCACCCCAGTGTCCTGAAGGGAAAATTCAGCCCCTGGGTGCAGCGTGAGTCTGTTCCCACTGGGGCTGTCTCTCTGGAAAAGGATCATCTCAAGCTGTGAGAATTAAGGGAAGAAGCTCAGTGAGTGGATCTGCACAGAGGAGGAGATGGGGCACCTGTTACAGTGTGGGGCTGGGTCACCCTGAGCAGCTCTGCTCCAGCCGATCCCACACCACTCCTGCATTTCAGATGGGGACTGCCCGAGCATCAGTGACTGATCCATGCTGAAGGCCAGGTGCTTCATTATCCACTCGAGCTGGTTTTTCATCTTCCAAGTTCCTGCTTGCTACAGTGTTAAATAATTAAGTGCTAAACAAGGAAATCGCAGCCCAGGAGAGCAGAGCTGCTGGATGGCCGTCAGGAACCCCCGGTTTCAAAGGCTGCAGGGCCCATCCCTGCAGGAGGAGGGGAATAATTAACCCATCAAACGATCAGACACAGCGCTCAGTCGCTGCTGCTGCCCAGATTCCGTGGGGCCTCACGAGGCCAGCTCAGGTCTGCCCTGTGTCTCCTGTTCCGTGCCCAGCTGGAGTGAACCAGAGCAGCTGGGGCTGCTCAGGAAGGATCTCTGTACCTGTTTCCAGAAGCCCTTGCTCAAGGTCACCTTCTCCAGCTGCTGTTCACGGGCAGAGGAGGGAATCAGAGGGACGAACGCAGGAGACAACCAAAGGAAGGAGCGGGGAGCAGCTCCCTCCAAAGCTATTAAGGAAGTTGGTCTTTTTCATTAATCACAGCCTCCCCAAGGAGCCTGCAGCAGCCGGGGTCTAAAGGTGCGCAGGCAGCCGCTTCTGTGATGATTTGGTTGATTGGAGCAAAATTAAAGTGTTCTGAAAGGATTTTTTGACTCTGAGAGTGTGGGCAGGCTGAGCCTTCTGCCAGGACGGCTGCTGGGCTGTCTGGGGCTTGGGCTACTGGTGGGACACACGGGAGTCAGGAGAGCAGGAGCGTTAATGAGCCTCTCTGCATGGAGAGTGGAGCAGATTCAGTTCCACTGAGCTCCCTGTCAGCCCAGCCAGCAGGAAGAGCTGCTCCCCAGCCCTGTGGCTGCTCAGGAGCAGGCCCCATGTGTCCCCTCTGTGGCTGAGTGGGAGCAGGTTGGTGACAGAACTCACCCTGTGCCTGGAGCCTCACATGGCACCTGGCCCTGGTGTGCAGGCCAGGAGCCCTGTCACCCAAGGGCGTGTGGGTGTCACAGCATCACCCCACAGCTTTTTGTCTGTGCCTGAAAACTTGAAAAGAAGAGAGGAAAGAAAAGAGCAAGAGAGGAGTAACATGAAGAGGAGGTGGTCTCTGTCTCCCCTCCCACCTGAAGCTGCTCTCTGTGTCTGGGACACCGCAGCCACCACGACGGTGACACACAGCTCTGGAGGTGACCCCGTGCTGCCTGCCTTGAGCTGGGCCCACAGCACTCATTTCTCCTGGTGATGGGCCTCTTCCTGGTGTTTACTGATAAAATTGGGCTCCTTTCAGCTTGCAAACCCCTCTGGAGATGGAGGCACTCAGCCCCCAGGCTCACACCCCGGAGGGCTGGAGCGACGTGTGCTGGGAACGCGGATTTCGGAAGGTGTCTGCCAGGGCTCTGTTCCTGCACACACTCAGTCTAGGTAGGCTGAGCTCATGCATAAAAGAAGCTTGTGCCCTTCAAAGAAAGTCATTCCTTTTTCCACCACTGTTCAGTGAAGTAGCAGCTGCAACTCAGAGCAACATTTGGAGACAACAACTTCCTTGCATTTTCTGGAGCATTTGAGTGAATTTTGCACAGGTCCCCTGCCTCCTATGTGCTCAGCATTCCCACATACTGACCTTGAGCTTTGTCCACCCCATTAGCAAACTTTAAAATGAAAAGACATTTCCACAGCCTGGACAGGAGCTGGGTGGAAGCAGTGGTGTGAAGGTGGTTTGGCTGCTGGTTTGAGTTGCAATTCCACGGACAGGAGAGTCTTGCTTTGAAGGAGGTGATCCAGTCAAAACTTGGATTTTTGCTTTAGCAACAAGGGATAATTAATGTGATTGGTCATTCCCCAGGACTACCAAGGCAAATCAACCTTTCAGTGCCCAGTGCAGGATGAGGATGGCACCCCATGGGTAGGTCAGCATGGCCATCCTTTGGCCTGAGGAAGCATCCACGTGGGCATGGTGTTAAACACCATTGATATTCAGCCAGGCAATGTCCCCACGAGGATCAGGCTTTGAGTCGTTAGAGCAGAGCTGGGCACTGCAGCAGTAAATGAAGAGGAAAATTGAAGTAATGTTGTATTATAAATTTATGATTTCATCTGCCTGACTTGGAGAGTGCTGAGAGCTGGTGGAGCCAGCAGAGCCCCCGGGCAGCTTGGCTGGTGCTGTGGCCATCAGGCACAGCCAGGTTTGGCCAGGGACAGCAGGGCTGCAGCAGGACTGCCCTGGGGTTTGAGGCTGGACCATTCCAGGGCAGGCAGCAGAAGAGGTGGCATCCAAAACCACTGGGCAGTTGCCATCCCCCACTGTGCTGATGCAGCTGGGACCACAGGTACCACACCTGCAGGGCTCAGGTGCTGCCCAGCACATCAGTCCCTGCACCCTGACTGCTGTGAGCTGACAGATGTGCTTCAGAATTGTCTGATTCAGAGTAAACTGGATTCTCCTCCTCGCAAGGAGAGAGGGGCTGCAGAGGGATTTTTCCTTGGTGTTAATGGCGCTACTTACTTAGCAAACAATCCATTTATCAATAGTGTTGTTTAAAAAAAAAAAGAAAGGAAAAAAGGTTTGTAAAGCTTAACTCTGAAAGATCTGATTTAATGACAGAGGTGATTAATTTCTAAGGGAATCCAGCTGTTGAGCTGTGAAAGGAGGGCTAAGCAGTGTGTACATAGCACTGAGCAGCCCGTGCTGTCCGGGCGTCGCAGGGCTGCCTTGCCTGGCACTGCTTAATCCCATAATCAGAATTCATCCAAGCATTTTTATCTTCCAGTTTTAGATTATGATTAATAGTGCACTGGATGTATATATAAATCTGATTGGAAATGGAGGGACTTGCTGCAGCAGGAAAATAGCCGGGTGATGGATGAGTGTATTAAAGGATAAATAAAAGCAGAGATAGGAGCCCCCCAGAAGAGCCATTCGGCTGCTGAGCGGTTCCCAGGCTCCAGCCCAGCTGCTGCCAAGATTCCCACTGACTTCAGACAGCAGGAGAAAACTTTTTCTGATGGTTTCTTGGTCTGGAGAGTCCTGGGCTGACACTGAGGCTCAGCAGGGACGTTCTGTAGTGTTCAGTGTACTGGGGTTGCACAGGCTGGTGCCTGTTTGTAAGAAAACTGTGCAAGGAAATGTTCAGAATCAATGTGAGGTGAGAATTTTAGGAAACACCCTGAGTGTACAGGACATCTTGTGATACTGCCCATGTAGGTCAGAGCAAATAGCCACTGTGGGACCAGAGAGAATGGCTGTTCTCTGTAAGGGTGGGGAAGTTGAGTCGGGGCCACAGTCACAGTGAATGACCCCATGGCTGCTGCCAGCCCACGCACTGCCAGGGACCAGTGGGACATCAGCACATACACGGGCAGCAGAATGAAGCCAGCAGAGTTGCCACTTGGTGCCTTCACTGAGGTGTTTTTATTCACTGAATGCTCTCAAGTGGGTTTTTCTCCTAATGAACCTCCCAAAACAGCCCTTTGGCTGCTCTGCCTCAGAAGGGGCCGTCAGAAGCACCTCGAGCAGCTTCCTTTTACTTTCCTGAAAAATTAAAAGCTCTTTGACTCCCTGGCTCGTTGCTGCTGCTGCCTCCAACTCTTTGATGTGTTAACTGTTGTCCTTCACACTCCCGGGATAAAGAATTACTACTACCTTAATCTCCAACTGTCAATAGCTCTGAAGCAAAGTACATTCATCGTAAGCTCTCCAAATGTCAGAGCAAACCCGTGTTATGTGTTTAGCCTTAGCATTTGGCATTTACTCTTCCAGCTAACAAGTATGCACAGTCCTTGGGCTCCAGACACCAAAGTGCATGTTAATTACCAGAGTGACAGGGCTCCTGCTCGGAGCTGGGCCAGCGCCGGCAGCTCGAGATGTTTCTATTCAGGATAATGATGAAACCTCTCTGCAGTTTGGCATGAGCAGAATAAATCTGATATTTTAATACCTTCCGTAAAATTAGGTCTCACCCATCCTCTCTGTCATTGTGCATTGTATTAAAAAACAACAGTAAAAAAAACCCTTAAAACCTTTCATTAATCCTGAAACTTCTCTCTCTTTTTTTTTTTTTACATTTCTGTGATCAAGGTTACCCGAATTTTGTTGCAACATATGGCCGAGGATATCCTGGATTTGCCCCAAGTTACAGTTATCAGTTCCCAGGTATGTACATTTCATTTGCAGATTTGCTTTATTTCCCCTCTTTCCTTCTTTTTGGTTTTTTTTTTTGTTTTGTTTTGTTTTTCCTTCTTTTTAAGTCCGTAGCTGCAAGCTGAGACAGGCAAGTCTGCAGGGAGCATCTCACACAACAGCAATTTATTTATTTTTTTTTTACTATTTTAAAATAGACAATTTATAGCGACATATTTTCAATACATTTTTCCTAATGTATAAATTGGTACTGGTTATTTGAAAACAAACTTCTGAAATTAAAACATAAAAGCAAGAGAGATCACTGAAGAGCTGTTACCCTCCCTTTGATGGGTTTTTCCTTTCATAGATACTGTAGAGCTACACACAGACACACACACAGGGACCTGCACACCCCTCCCCGTGCTGGCCTGTGGTAAGTGGACATTCACTTGGGGGTGACCTCCCTGTGTTCTGTGCTGGGCTCTGGGGGCTCCTTGCCAGGAGCACTGTCCAGGAGCACTGTCCAGCCTTGCAGGAGCAGTGTCCAGCCTTGCCAGGAGCACTGTCCAGCCTTGCAGGAGCACTGTCCAGGAGCAGTGTCCAGGAGCAGTGTCCAGGAGCACTGTCCAGCCTTGCAGGAGCACTGTCCAGGAGCAGTGTCCAGGAGCACTGTCCAGCCTTGCAGGAGCACTGTCCAGGAGCACTGTCCAGGAGCAGTGTCCAGGAGCAGTGTCCAGGAGCACTGTCCAGCTGTGTGTGGAGGCCGTGCTTTGGTGTCGGTTCGGCTCTCCTGGCTCAGCAGAGCTGCTGATGGGGTTGGGGAGCCTGGGGAAAATCACATCATAGAACCTCAGGGTGGAATGGTTTGGGCTGGAAGGGACCTTCAAAGGTCCAGCCCCCACGAGATGGAGCCTCACCTCCCACGAGATGAGGTTGCTCAGAGCCCCGTCCAAGCTGGCCTTGAGCACCTCAGGGCTGGGGCAGCCACAGAGGCCATGCAAAGCCTTTGCCCTTGCAGCACATCCCGCAGTGGCACTGGCACCACACGGGACAGGGAGTTCCCTTTCACCCCAGGGCTTTCCCAAGCAGTGGCTTTGCTGTGTTTGTGGCACTGTGGTGAGGAGACCCCTGAATTCCTGAGCAGCCTTGTCGCAAGGGTCCTGTGCTCCTCAGGGCTCACAGCACAGGGGTGGGAGCTTGGGGTCACAGGGACACCCAGGGAACCCCCTGCAGTGAGCAGGGAGGGGCAGGAGGAAAACCAGCACCTCAGAGGAAAGTTGCCTGGCATGGGTGAGGATGTGAACAGATGCTTGGCTCCACCTGCAGCACACTGGGGCAAACGTGGAGCCTTTTGTCCAGCCCTAGGTCATTAGGATGAGACCCTGCTTTGGAAAACTATGGATTGTTGTCATCTGTAGGGTCAGCAGTGTCCTTGTTTTGGGGCTGTTGTGCAGCTGGGTTTTGCAGGAGTGATAACACTGGGGGGAACAGTGCTGTCAGGTTTGTTTGTTTGAATTCACAAATGCCAGGGCTCTGCTGAAAGCTGAGCCACCTCTTCCCACCTGTGGTACATTCCCTGGACCAGGCCAGGTCTGGAACAACTGGGGTGTCAGGCAGACAGCAGAGCTGCTGGGGGGACACAGTGCTGGTGGGGATAAGGCAGCTGCCCCCAGGTGACACCACATCTGGTTCCACTGGAACCAGGGGGAAAGTCCAGTCTGGCAGGATTGCAGCCAGGAGTTGGAGGTGAGGAGGAGGCTTCAGCAGGTGTTTGTGTGTTGTCTCACACTCTGACTCCTCACAGTTCCATGTACCAGCTGATTCATATGAAGGTATTGAAGGAGAGACGCTTTTGATAGGTTTAATGATGGAATTGGCAGAGCTGAGATGAGTTTAGTTACAAACATGTCTAAAGTGAACGTGTCTGCTCACTGTGACAGCACAGGCAGCCTTTGACTCGACCCCTCCTCAGATGTATTTTTATTTAAGGGCCTGTTTTTATCAAAGCAGGACTTCCAGTTACTGCCTGGTTATTCTCAGTCTCCTCCAGAGATGGAATATGGAAACACCATCCAAGTGGATTGTCCCCAGCAGAAAGCTGTGGGGCCCAGGGGAGCTGGGAAGCGCCAGGAGATGCTCAGGGTCCTGTCTCACCTTGTTGAGTTTCCCTGCCCCAAAGCTCTGCCCCTGATCCCCTCCCTCTCGGATCAGCTCTTCCTTAGCAGCAGTCAGAACCTTTCCAGAGTTGTTGGAGTTTCTCAGGTGATGTGGGGCTCTGGTCTCCAGAATCACAACCCGCGGGAGCGTCCCGGCCGGAGGCGCGGTGTGAGGAATGGGCCAGCAGCAGGAGGGGGTGTCCCCCCTGCTGGAGCAGCTGCTTGGGGCAGAGAGCCCAGTGCCACAGAGCACAGCTGGGTGCCAGGGAGCCTTTCAGGAGCAGGGCAGGAGTCGAGCACAGGGATGTGCCAACCCTTCCTTTCGTGCGTTTTGGCACTTGCAGAAGTTCAGTGCAGCCTGTGGTAAGGCTTGGAGCGTGAGGCAGGCACGTGCAGACTGATGGAAGGGAATCTGAAATCTGCTTCTTTAGTAAGTTGTCGGGTTTAAAATCTGAGTGTCGTGGTTTGGAGGGAGAAGTCCTTGGCTGTTTCTGCAGGAGCAGCCTGGGTCCGAGAGCTTCCTCTGCCTCCCGGCCCCAGAAGTGCTGTGCTGGTGGTGCAGCACAGTGCAGATACACAGAGAAATGTTCAGTCACACTCTGGGCTGCCCTCAGGAGTTCTGGCAGTGTCTGACACAGCACCCTCGTGTCCTCCTGCACGTGCCTGTGCTCCATCCGCCGAGTGGCTGGGCTGGGGTCTCCCCACGGGGCTGTCCCAGGCACTGTCCCTGTGCAGGTTGTGCCACCCAGTTACTGCCTCAGTAAATGAAAGCCAGAAAAAGGAATTCCCTTCTGATTGAACTGCCCTGGTGGTTTTTCCTGTTGTCCAGGTGAAATGAGGTACAAATGCCACGACCCACCTGTTTGCATTCCCATTGCCGTGGCTGTGTCAGAGCTGTGGGCAGGGTCCCCTCACGGGCTGTCCCACGTCCTCTCCCACATCTCTCCCATGTCCTCTCCCACATCTCTCCCANCCCCAGAAGTGCTGTGCTGGTGGTGCAGCACAGTGCAGATACACAGAGAAATGTTCAGTCACACTCTGGGCTGCCCTCAGGAGTTCTGGCAGTGTCTGACACAGCACCCTCGTGTCCTCCTGCACGTGCCTGTGCTCCATCCGCCGAGTGGCTGGGCTGGGGTCTCCCCACGGGGCTGTCCCAGGCACTGTCCCTGTGCAGGTTGTGCCACCCAGTTACTGCCTCAGTAAATGAAAGCCAGAAAAAGGAATTCCCTTCTGATTGAACTGCCCTGGTGGTTTTTCCTGTTGTCCAGGTGAAATGAGGTACAAATGCCACGACCCACCTGTTTGCATTCCCATTGCCGTGGCTGTGTCAGAGCTGTGGGCAGGGTCCCCTCACGGGCTGTCCCACGTCCTCTCCCACATCTCTCCCATGTCCTCTCCCACATCTCTCCCATGTCCTCTCCCACATCTCTCCCACATCTTTGCCATCTCCTATGGCATGGGACAGCCCCTGGCTTTGGGGCAAGGCACACAACCCTTTGGCGACTGCTCTGTCTCCTCCCATCCCGTTATTCCTCCCAGCCCTTCCTCATGCAGTACATTGCCTCTTTTTTTTTTATTTTAATTGCAATCACTCCCTTTCTATGTCTCTTCTTATTTTTTTTTTATTTCTGGGACTTATCTTTTCAGTTTAATCTATTAATTTCTGTTCTTATTTCACTTTGCAGACTATTTGCCGATTTCACAAGACATAATTTTTATCAACTAGTTCTTAAAGATGCATAACAAATTAATCGGGGTTTACTACAGTGCTAATGAGAGAGAGACAGAGAAAGCCTGGGTGGTCCATGTTTAATATCAATGTCCACTGAAAAATTGCTGCTCTTACTTGGCTGGTTTGATTGACTGGACTTTTTATTTTATTTTTATTTTTTTAAAAGCTCCATATCCTCACTGCTTTGAGTTTGCTTTTTTTTTTATTTTTTATTTTTTTTTCCTCTGCTTTGTTATGAGTTTTTAATGCCCACTTGGAATGTAACTCACAGGGATGGGGTCAGGGGCGTTCCGAAGGCATGACTTCTCACAAACTTCTTAGAAATCAAACGAAGTAAGGAGGATGGTCTGGTTGATTTGGTCTCACAGACAGCCCCAAAGAGAGTGACTGGCGCTTTTTATCCTGGTGACATCCAGCAGTGGCACAGATCCCAAGCAGGGTGGGTGAGATGAGCTGGGTTCCCAGCCGTGTCCCATTCCCTCCCCTCCGGCCTGGGGGCTCTCTGGGAGCTGCCACCATCACTTGAGGGCTGAGATGGCAGCAGGAGAGGGGCTCAGGCAGCTGCTGCCCCCCAGCAATCCCTGCCCCACTCCCAGAGCCAGCAGGGCTTGGGGCAGCCTGGGACAGTGGGAGCTGTCCCTGCCCATGGCAGGAGTGGCACTGGCTGAGCTTTAAGGTCCCTTCCAACCCAAACCATTCTGGGTTTCTCTGGTTCTTTGATCCCAGCTCTGACCAGCAATGGTCCTGCACACTCCCTGCAGCTGCTTCTCCTTCCAAACTTTGCTTGCAAATCATGGGCAAATTTCCTAAATCCTGGCCAAGCTTTCCCTCTTCAGCTGCATCACACTGCGCCTCTTCACCTCCACCTGAAGGGCTGCAAACCTCCCCCCATTGGCTTTCACAAGACCAGATTCTGGACTTCTGGGTAGAAAACACACAGTCTGCTTCAATTCTGCTGTTCTTGAAGTGTTTCTACCTGTGATAAGTTTGTGAGAAGTACGTTGCATGCTTACAGTAGAACTGTAATGCATTTTAATGTTTGTTAATCCACTTGTTTAAAATGTCGGTGTCAAAGGCTCTACAATCCACGGCTGTGCTGTTCATTTCATTAAAGATGCTTGATGTAATACTTGGGTAGTTTTCTTTTGACTTTTCTGCAGGCAATAGCTTTTTTTAATCTGTATGGCTTCTTATTATTTTGTTTGGGTTTTTTTGCTATGAATTGCTTTGCTTTTGTGAACTTGTCTTAGTGTGCATGATTTGCAAACATTTCAGCTATTGTGAATTTTCTCATTTTTTGTAAATAGTCCATCTGTGCTTTTCTTTTTTTTTTTTTTTTCTTTTTTATTNCTCTCTGTGCTTTTTTTTTTTTTTTTTTTTTTCTTTTTTATGACTTTTTTCCTGTAAGTAACTGAGGTAGAAAATAATAATAAATTGTTTACAACGGATCTGCTGTGTTGCTGCTCTCTTAGCTTGCAGTTTTAATATTTTGGTTTGGATGCCCCAAATAACCAGTACCAATGACAGTTGAATAAAAGAATAAAACAACCACCACTCAGAGCGTGTGACCCACTGTTTGAAGAGCCTGCAGAGGAACAGTTACATGAGAGGTGTGTTTACAGCAAAAATTACACCCCAAAAAAAGACAAAACGCACTCGTGACTGGGGGGAGAGGAGATTGCAGCATCCCCACTGGTCCTCCACCACTGTGGTGTGATGTTCCTGCACTGTCTTTATCCCAGTTATATTTTCTCCCATCGTCACCTGAGTGTTTGGGGATTGTCGAAGTTTCGTAGAAGCCTTCAGGTCAGAAATTTAAATTATTTCTTTTAATTAAGGGTTTGTTTGCTTGTATGTTTGTTAAAGCTTATTAAAACCTTTGTATATGGTGAGAGGTGAGAAAAACAAATATTTTCACAAACTTTGCAGAGCTCAGGGAAATCTATTTGCTTATTAATACTGGTGCTGTAAAGGCCACGAGCTCAGCCTTAGGTCATGCTCCTGCAGTGCCTGTGGCAGTGGAAGTGCAACAAGGATGGTTCAAAGTCTCAAACTGATGGGGTTTGTTACTATGAGAGCATTTAAACCAACCTTCTGTTGAGCTTAACTGAGTTTCTTTCCTGATGCCAGTCCCACAGTGTTCACTCCCCAGTGCTGGGCAGGGAGGTGTCCTGTGTAAAATTATGTGTGGTAATAACTAGAAAATAGGTATTTTCTAGGTGAGGAGAAGGACCTGGTGCCAAAGACAAGGGGAATTACTATGTCATACTTAAGGCTTCTTTGTCATAGTGTCTTGAGAGGAGGAGGAGAGGGAAGGCAGTTCCTGTGCCTGGGGTTTAGGACACCCCAGTGCAGGTTCTGTTGCTCAGGTTCCCCCTTGGTTGATGACCTCGAAGGGGAGTGCAGTGGGGATGGGAGGAAAAGAGTGTGCTTGCAGCATCCCAAAAGCCAGCCATTCCCTCTGTCCCATGTGCAGTGGTGTAAAACACCCAGCCTGGGGCCTGTGGTGCTCCATCAACCCCAAGCCACATTCCCCTGTGCTTGAGCACCCAATTTCCTACTCTGGTGAGGTAAAGTGGTTTTAAAGTGCTGCCTACACAAGGCTTCTGTACCCACAGGGAGTGATGGAGTCTGTATTAATAGGGGTCAGCTCTGTAAAACACTCCAAGCACTGCTACACGAGTGTAAGGCTTGTGGAACATTTACTAATGGGAGCAAAGTTTGTCTGGTTGTGATACTGGAATGATCAACCATAACACTCAGGAAAGGAGAACTTGGTGGCAGCTGCAAAATAGGAGGAGGAAATGTAAAAGCTGTTTTAAGTTGTTCAGTTAGTTAAGCCTTGTAACAGCAAGAGATGTGGAACGAAGCTGGAGGTGTTTCTCACTCCTTTGTCTAACCCTTTCTTAACTGCTTAAATCTGCTCTGCTCTCCCTGCACTGCATGCCTTGTTTTCACCTGAACACATCACTGCATCTGCATGGCATCACTGGTTTACAGAGTGCATTTGGAATCTGTTGGAACCACCTGAGTTACCTCTTCCCACCTCTCCATTTCAGCCTCCATCCCTGAAAACAAAGACTTTGCACTGGACCTGGTTTAAAATTAACATTTTGGGTGTTCTTTTGCTGAGGAGGGACCGTTCCCATTGCAGGCACATCCCTGGAGGGAGGAGCAGCTGGAACTGCAGACGGCAAACTGGGAAATTAATATAGCAGAGCACATAAATCTCCAGTCAGAAGGTTCTCCTTCAAGTTCTGCTTAAGTGATTGTGTTTTGATGCAGGGAAAATGGTCTGTAGGGCTGTTCTCTGAGTCCAAGCAGAGCTGAAGCACCTTTGCCTCTTAGGTACAGATTTGTGAGAAAAGCTGTGGGGTTTTGATGTTGCAGAGAATTGTGTAAAAGGTCTTTTTCACCTTCTGTTTCCCCCCACCCCTTAAAATAATCTTTTTATGAGATTTAAGGTGAGATTTTCCAGAGAGAAGCTGTCGATCTGTGTTGATGGTCCTGCTCCATCCTGTCAGTGTGAGTGAGGCTGCTCTGGAGGTTTCCCTAAATACCCTGTCTGGCTGAGGCCCAAAACTGCCCAGGTCCTTCATTAGATATTTCTGTACTTATAACTTGAATAACTGAGAAATAAGAACATCTTGAACATTGAACTTGAACACTGATTGTCCTGTTCTTGCTGCTCACTGATCTGTGCCTGCAGTTTGAGGCTTTAAACTTGAGGTTCATTGCCCTGAAAATGCGTGATCCTGAAGGGGCAGAGAGGAGAGAAAGGAAGAAACCTCCAAACCTGCTCTGGTGTCTCTGGAGGTCTCTGTGTTTTGGGGTGATGCTGCAGCTCCAGAGCGATGGGGTGGGCTGAGAACAGGCCACAGCTGCAGTGATGGGAGGGCTAATGAGAGCAATTATTCACAAGAGTAAAGAGGCATGACACAAGCACTGTGTGTGGAGGAAGATGTGGATGACCCTGCAGAGGGAGGAGCTGGCCTGGTGCTGTCCATCCTGCAGGAAGGAGTTCTGTGTCCGAGCCGGCCGGAGCACGACGGCTGCCCCGCGTTCCTGCCTCAGTGGAGACAACCTTTAACTAAAGCTGTTCAAAACTGCAGCTGGGCTTGCAAAGAGCTGGACAGGATGGGTCTCCTTACAGCACAGAAACACTGAAATGTGAATGTTTTAGTAGTAGGGTTTCCAGCTGGCCGTGGAGGAGCTTCCAGGTCCTGCCTTGCCCAGGAGCAGTGATGGTGGTGGTGCTGCAGCAATGCCTTGAAGATCTCTGGGCTCAGCATCCAAACTCTCTCCTGTGACCTCTTTCCTAATATGGATCATGGAAAGCCCAGTGGCAGTTCCTCCAGTGAGGCATTGGGAAGGTGGATGAGCTGTGCATGAGTTCCCACCCTGCAATAACCTCCTCCTGTGATTTACTGCCTTCTCTTTTATGAAGTTGCCTCTTTATGTTGAATTTTTCCAGCTTCAGCCTCCAGACACAAGTTCTTTTTACGCCTTTGTTCATCATCAAGGACCTGTCTTTAAATAATACTTACCCAGATAGTTTAGATCATTCATAAAAACTGAGACAAGCAGCTTAACCAAATAGCTCATTTTCTTTACCATCGGAGCAGTGGAAATGAGGCTTGAAGCAAATCAGTGCCACGTTGCTGAACTCCAAATAGGTGCCTTAATGTGGTTCCATCTAACCTGCCCTTGTTCATCCAGCAGCAGGTGACTGAAATGCAGAAATTCAGAGCTGCTGTGCTGCCAGGCAGTGTGGTGTTCCTGCCCCTGCAGCCATAATTTCCTTTATACTTAACTTGTTGATTAAAAATCTGAGGTAAATGTTTGGCTTTGGCCTTTAAAATGAGTTGTTGTGAGAGCAGAGGAGGCCACCAAGATGATGAAAGGGATGGAGCACCTCTCCTGCAAGGAAAGGCTGAGGATTGGCATTATTCATCCTGGAGAAGAAAAGGTTTCAAGGGAGCCTGCAGGAAAGATGGAGAAAGATTGTTTACAAGGCCTGGAGGGACAGGACAAGGAGGAATGGCTTCCCACTGCCAGAGGGCAGGGTTAGATGGGGTATTGGGAAAGGATTCATCCTGTGAGGGTGAGGAGGCCCTGGCACAGGGTGCCCAGAGCAGCTGTGGCTGTCCCTGGATCCCTGGCAGTGCCCAAGGCTGGGTTGGACAGGGCTTGGATCAGCCTGGGACAGTGGGAGGTGTCCCTGCTCATGGCAGGGATGAGATGATTTTTAAGGTCCCTTCAACCCAAGCCATTCTGTGACTCTGATTCTATGGAATGCTTTTATGGAAGCAGTCAGTTCATGTTAAACAGAATCATGTGCTTTTAGGAAGTGATGTGGTTGAGATTCTTCTTCATCCATTCACTCGACTCTCTGGGTTTCACCAGTTGCTAATTAGGGACATTACCAATTACATACTGGGCCTGAGTGTTGGATGGTGGGAGTTCCATAGGGCACATTTGAGAAGTGGAGCCTTGAAGCTGCTGTAGGGTAGGAGCAGGTTTTAAGTAGAATAAATAACCTAAATCAGCTGGCAGCTTTTGCTTCTTGGTTTGTGGTTTTTTGAATAAATAGGGTTTTTTTAGAACAAACTGCCTTTGAGAAGCTTCCCAGTTTTCAGTATAGTGAAATAACTGCAAAAGGGTTATTGCACTTGAAATGCCACAGAATGATAATTTTGAGACAAACAGGGCTTTGTCTCACTGATGCATAAAGTAATTACTGGGCAGAAATGCACCATTCTCATCCTAAAACCCATGACCTCAGAGTCCCAACAGCTGAAAAATGGGTCATTTACTGTACATAAAATGGAAGTGCCAAATTTTAAATCATCTAAATTTGGGATTTATTGTTTTGTTGGAATTCCAGAATGGGAATATTTGCTCATCATAACATTGCAAACTGCAAACAGACATCAGGGGGCACCAGACATGGGACAGACCTTGCACAGGCTGTGCCCTGGGTGGTGCAGGGGCTGTGGGATGAGGGTCCATGATGCATGGTGTGTTCTGGCTGAAATAGATTTTAACAAGGTTGATGTAATGCAGTGGAAAAAGAAAAAAAAAGGACTTAAGGAGCTGTTGCAATACAGGACTCAGAGCAAGCCTGGAGATGCTGAAAGTGTTAACAGAATTGATCAAAACCTTAGGAAAGTACTGCCCTCTTTGCCTGGAGCTCTGCCCTGCAGTGCTGGGTCCTGTTCATCAGCTGTGGTGGGGATGGCACCATCCCACCCCTCCACAGACAGCCCGGGCTCACTGGTGGGAAGCACAGGACATTCCGAGCAGGGATTGTTGCTGCCCCACATTCCTGTGGACTTTGAGAGAGCTTCATAGAGTCTGCAATCAAATCCCAAGGAGTTAATTGCTACTAAACCGTGGTAATGAGCTGTGAATGATTTGGTAGAACCCCAATCTTTGATCAGTTCTAGGGAACATTTGATTTCTCTGGGTGTGTGTTCTTCTCTGAATATTCAGCACTGTTCATCTAAAGCTTGGAGTAGTAGCAGGTTTTTTTCTTTTTCATTCTTGTTTCCTTATAGAAAGGGAGGGGGAGTGTGAGACAGAGAGCCTGGAAGATGAAGGTTTTCAACATAAAGGGATTGTTTTGGGATGGAGCTTTCCCTTGTGTGTGTTCACCATTAAAGACGACATTTTTGCCCGGTAAATTGGACCCACGCCTGCCTGCCTTCCAAAAAAAACTACCAGGCTCTTCTGCTTCATGGTTTTGAGTCTCTGATACTTTTGAAATGAAGCCTAAAGATCTTCCAAAGAGGATAACACAGCCTAATGGAAAGAATAATGCAAGCAAGAGCCCATCTGAAATGACAGCTCTGAGCCTGGTGCTGCTGTTTTGGGCTGATCAAAGCTCCTGGGAAGGCGCTTGGAAAGGGGGATCAGCTCCTGGGAACACCCCTGAAAAAGGGGGATCAGCTCCCCAGCTCCTCAACCTGCATGTAAATTCCTATTCCAGCCTTGGCACTTCTTTCCTGGGAGACCCAGTGACCCTCCTGAAGGGCTGAGGTTCAGGTCAGTGTGCTGGGGAGCACCAGAGGTGTAAGAGGTGAAGTGTTGGGTGGGTGAAGGAGTCTCTGAGGTCAATCCCCTCACACAGGAACCCCCAAAATACCCTGCACAGACCAGGCTGCTGCTCATGTGAACACTCCAGACACCCCGTGAGCACAGAGCAAGGGAGTTGCTTCTTAGTTGCAGTTTCATGATGGCTTTTATTTAATTCTCGGTGCCTGTTCCATGATTTTGGCTATTTCCTGAAATCAGGTGGTGGTTTGAGCATCTCAACATCCATTTTTATTCTTATTTTAAATCCCTGTGGTCATTGCTGAAATCTGAGCATGCAACCTCAGGTGCCCAAGTGCTTTGGCCATTAAAGCAGAGGAGATTCTTTGTATGGTATTTTTTGATATAAGAACTAATTTCATGATCTTTGTGCCATTTTTAGGGGGTTGATTTCTATTTCTGACTGGTTGTGGAGGAGAGGGTTGTGTGTGTTTTGGGGATACAAGCTATTTGGGGTGTTCAGAGGCTGATGAGAGCAGGGCTGAAGGAGTCAGTGATTTCTCTTAGAGGCAGAGCTGCAGGAAGGGTGTCCTGGCTGCAGGAAGGGATGCAGATTTTTCTTGGTTATTCCTTTGTTGCCAAGCCCAGGCTGGAGGGCAGGAGAACTTGGTGATTTATGAAGGAATGGCCCCAGCAGAGCAGGAAATGGAGCAGGGCAGAGACCTGGTGAGCCCCAGGTGAAGACTGGCCCTGCTCAGGCAGCGTCGTTCTCACCACATTTGTTCACAAAGCCCCTGGAAAATCCTCTAAATCCTGGACTCCCACTGCAGTGCCCAGAGCAAGACAGTGGGGCTGCCTGCTCCAGCCCAGACCTGCTGCCCCAGGGCTGTGCCATCCTGTGATCCTCTTTCTCCCAAACTCACCTGTGCCTTGGAGAGACACCAGCCATGGACTGAATCTGGGACCTCAAGGCAAGGAATTTAACCCAGATCTGTCCATCTTCCCTCAGTGCTTCGCTATTTAAAGTGAAACTATTGATGCAGGAAGCAGGAAAATTTATCTGTGAAAAATTGCACTTGGAACGCTGGTTTTGGCTCGTTCTGAGCAATGAGAGAGCATGAAATTGCTGTGAATCCTCAGGGCTTTCCTGGACAGTGTGTGAGCCCAGTGTAAAACGTTTATTGTAAAATACCTTCTAATTGCAGTGCCTAAAGTGGGCACTGCTGGCCTTTGGAATAGCTCTGGGAGCTTGTTTCCTCTGGGCAGCTGGGAGCAGCAGGCACACAAAGCACAGGGATCATTTGAGCAGGAATCAGTGCCTTAAACAAACACCAGGAATGAATTGATCTCTCCCTCCATCCTTTTGATTTTCCAGCTGACTTCAGAGGGCTCGGAGGGAGTGGGGCTGGTGCTGGCCGTGCTCCTGCTTGTCCAGGGTGGGATCCAGAGGTGCTGCCTTCAGTGCTCCCCTTGGCTTCAAGGCTCTCTTGTCCAGGCACCCATTCCTGGCACCCCAGTTACCTCCAAGCTGCCTGGTAAAAATGAACTGGGAGCCTCTTGGCAGCAGCTATAGGGAGCAAAGGGCCTGTGTTACCCCGCAGCCCTCCATGGTCCTGGGAGTCCCCTCACAGCAGCAGTCCCCAAAGCCAGTGCTGGCTCCTGGAGATTCCTGCACTTCCCAGGCATTGCTGAGGGAAAGCAGTGGCACTGGGCCACTCTTTTCACTCTCTTCTGGCTGCAAGTTCTCCTTGATCCCTGCTCCAGCTCTCGGAAGGGTTCCCAGTGCCCCGTGCTGGGATCCCAGTCAGGCAGAGTGGGATGGTGTCAGCTGCCCCATCTGTGCTGAGGGGTCAGGAGAAAAGAGCCAGAGGTACCAGAGTGAGCTGGGACAGTGGTGGGAGGTCACACAGCCCCTGGGGCTCGACAGCGGTGACAGGGAAGCTGTTCCCAGCCGAGCGAGCCAGGGGACACAGTGCCTGGCAAAGGGCATTTAGCGGGGCATCGATGGCTTTGGGGAGGTTGGATTGACTTGGGGATCCTCCAGTGGTGGAGCCATCCTGTGAGTGTGTCAGTGAGCAGGGATTTGCCAGTGCTGGTGATCAATCCCCGTTTCCATCTCCCGCTCCGGGCGCCCGCGGCCGCTCCGCCTGCGGCATTCCCACACGGAGCATGAGCAGCCATCACACTCGAGCTGTTTGGAGTGCCATGTCACAGGGGTGCTTTTATCTCAGAACTGGGATAAAAGCTTTCTCTGGGGGTGGAGGGATTAATTTTTCACACATCTGTCCACTGGAATGCAATAACGGAGCCTTTGTTCGGGCTCTTCCCATGGAGCGCCTTCTCCACCCTTGTTATTTCACTCTTCTTTTGCATGGCAAAACTTTTTGTCCTGCATTTCAAATAGATCCTGAGCGTCCCTGGCAGCTGAACAAGAGAAACAAACTTTCCAGCCCTGTTTTTTGTGCTGTTCTCAGGGGATGCTTGGTGATTTGAAGGGAATTTGATTGGTTTTGGCAGAGGCATTCTATTCCATGGAAAATCCACAGCTCCTCTGATTCCATAGGGATGATTTAGGGAGCCCCTGGAGCCTCCAAAAGAGAGATCTGCGGGTGGCCAGCTGGTCGTGGAGGTGCCATGGGAACGCTGAGGACACTGCTCTGGGGCTGTGGTGGGCCGGGAGCGGAGCGGGGGGCACGGGGGCAGTGCCAGCTCTGCTCCTGCCCCAGCCGCAGTGGGAGGGCTCAGAGCCTGGCCCAGCCGTGGCTCTGCATGAAAATGAAGCCCCAGAGCCTCGGCCCTTGTCCTGCAGATGCTTTCCTTGCTCTTTGGAGGTTGGTTTGACTCTTAACACCAAAGTCTTTGCTGTCCAGCTCTAATCGTATCTCGGGACACCCACCCAGGGTTGATGGCTCCGTCACCATCAAGGGGGATTTAACACTCAGGTTTAACACTGGTTACAGCATCCCCCAGTCTGCATGTGCTTTCCCCCTCCCTTCCACAGGGACTGTAGCAGTTACCAGCAGACAGGTTCACCAGGAGGACCTGGGTTGGCTGTGCAGTGCTGGGTTCTGTGCACGGGGAGCACCAGCCCGGGATCCTCTGCATACATTTACCTGTGCTATTTTTTTTCCCCACCAACAGCCTTATTACCATATTTAAATGCAAGTATGTCTTTTCTTGATTGATGTTTTAAGTAGCTTCAAGTTATTCTAGCCTAGTTCTCTGCTCCTTGCCCTGGTAGCTGAGCTGTAGCTGAGCCATAGTGCTGAAGGTGGTGGGCTGTAGTGTGCTGGGCTCTCTCTCTCGCTCTTGGGCTCACTCTTCTCTTTCTCAGTGCCTCAGTTGTTCTCCTGTGGTTGCTCAGCCTTGCAAAGCAGCTGTGATCATGGTCCTGGTGCCCACTCGGGACTGGTTCCATCGTGGTGGTCACCCTGGGCTTGTCCTGTTGGGTGGCAGGAGCAATTGGAGCTGCCAGAGACCAGGAACCTCCCTGGAGTCGTTGACTTTGGGGTTTGGGGTTCCTGCTGATTGCCTGGACTTTGCCATTGCCCTCTTAAAATACATATATTGAAAGTCAGAGTCTCTGGCAGATCTTTTGAATATTAATTAAGTAAAGATATTAAACCTGCAATCTTGCTGGCAGCATTCCATTCCTCTGTGAGGGCTCGGTTCCCCGGAGCACGGGGGATGTCATAGAGCTCCTTGATCTGCGGCTGGTTTGCTTTCAAGAGCTTTTTCCTTTCTTTCTTTATTTCTTTCTTTTTTAAACCACATTCCATTGAATTTTTTCTTCTTGATCCCAGCAAATTTGTGATCTTGACATGAGGACCTCCTCATATTTTCCATTACTGCTTTGTCTCTAGACCAGCACATTATTATCACTTGCAAATAAGGCCGGAAGAGAATTCCCTGGTTGTTTGTGGAGCGGGCTGACCCCGTTCCTGCGGGAGCGTGGCGACACGAGCCGAGTGCCGCAGGCTCTGCCTCCCGCTCGTCCTCCCTGGCTCCACGGCGTGCCACGGCCGGGAGCCCACTCCTCCTGTGCCAGAGGGGATCTGTGCCGGCAGGGCACCTGGCAAGGGCTCGGCTCCTGCGAGCGCGGTGGCCCTGGCGGCACGGAGAGCCGCGCCCGCAGAGACTCGCGGTGCCGCTGGCTTCGGTCTTCACCCTTCTCCTTTTCTCCACGGCCAGGTTTCCCGGCAGCGGCTTATGGACCAGTAGCAGCGGCAGCCGTGGCAGCAGCAAGAGGATCAGGTAGGGGGGCCCGTGGAAGAGCAAACCCTCAGAGTGCAGGGTCAGGTAAAAGCTCTGTCGGTATTCTGTGTGGCTGCAGCTCTCCATCATTTCTCTGATTTTCCTCACACTTATCCTGGGGACCTGAAAACAAACTATCAAAAAAAAAAATTATAGAAAAAATTAAGTAATCGATCCCAACCCAAACCCAAACTACAAGCAGAGGCCACGGGGGCTGGAGCACCTGCAGGAGATTGGCGTGAGAACTGCCAAAACCAGGGTAGATATTCCAATTTGTTTCTTTCTTTATTCCTTTATTGCGTTGTTTCTTTATTTGTTTGGTTTAAATTCGAGGTTCTAAAAGACACCCCAAAAAAGATTAATTTGTGGTTTTGGAAAAAAAGTTTTGGTTTCTCACAGGAAGCTGGGGTTGGGTTGAGGTGGTGGTAGCGGCTCCAGGTGCTCCCACCGTGCCCGGAGCCACTGTCACCTCCTCCACCATGGCCAGCATGGGGCACGCCCATGGCGAGGGGCTGTGTCCCTTGGGATGGCATCACTCGTGCCATCAGCCCTGTCAGCACACTGCTGGCAGTTCACCATCCCCGCCTGCTCCGACCCCACTGCTTCCATGAGGAACAGCAAAGCTTTTCTTCTGTCCTTCTGAAAACTTTCTACTTCCTTTTTCTTCCCCTTAAGGGAAATAAATCAATCAGTCGTTGCCAATTGCCATTACTGCCTTAGGTTGAAATTTTGCTAAGCACGTGAATCAGCACTTTGCTCAGGTGACAGAGCTCAGAGCAGCCCTCAGTGAGCTCCTGAAGCCGGCCGGGACGGAGCCGCTGCCGGGACAGAGCCGCTGCCAGCGCCATGTCCTCTGTCCCGGCGTCTCCTCGGGGGACACGGCGCTGGCAGCACCCCCAGCTCTCTCGTGGCTGAACTGGGGGTTCTCGGCGGCTTTTCCGGCAGTGCCGGAGGGTTGACGAGGCTCTTCCGAAAAGCCCCGGCTGCGCGAGGGAGCAGGAGGTGGGCGCAGGCCCAGGCGTGTCTCGAGCGAGAGCCCGATGCCGTGGAGGCCAAAGAAAGACACCAGGAGAACTCCGTTCCATGCAAACTGGCACTGCTTGCAGGCTACAAAGGACTCTCTGTACCAGATCCATCCTGTGGCATGTAGAGAGCGCCTAAGGGGTGACTTGCCAGCCTGGTTGTGGGGATCCCCCAACTCCCGGCTTCTCCTACTGCCCCGGCACAGAGGGGGAAAAACAAACCCTAAGAGGGAGCAAAAAAACAAACAACCCAAACCCAAACAAAACCCAAGATTGCTTTTGCATATGCTTCCAGGAAAACAGACCTCATTGTTTCTGCCTCTTCCTCATGTTTTGCCCTTCAGGTTTTGTTTTACGTGCAAACAGACCTGGTGAGTTGCCCCTTAGCAAGGCACAGAGGGTTTGGCTGGATTAACGTTGCTTCCCTGATTATTATTATTTTTTTAATCGGAGTGCTTTTGGTGCCCATTACAACTGAACTGAGCATTGATCAATCCTGTGCCTGAAAATCATTTGTCTTTAATTTGAGTGTTTTTTGGTTTCTCTTTTGTTGGGTTTTCTGATTTGTTTTTTTGGTTTTTTTGTTTTTTTGATTTGAACTTGCAATACGAAACTAAATCTAACCCTAAATTAACAACAACCCTTTCTGGCAAGTTTAAAGAGCAGTATGGTGTTTGGAAATGTCTTTTCAAGCCTCAAAATTGCCTGCATGCACAAAACTGGCAAAACCCCCAAAACTGAATCCAAAGAGCCCCCGTCCCGCCCGCAGCCCCGAGGTCTCAAGGAGGAAGGTGGGTTTGTCACCGGCCCCGCTCACATCTGCACCAAGCCGTGGTCTGGGAACGGGGGGTTCCGTAGAGTCATCTCCATCCAGAGCCGGTTTCGGAAGGGACATCCTGGGTTTGCCACTCCATCAGCAATGGTAGTGAATTGTATCCAGGAGCAGTGGAGTCCGATCGATCTTGCGCTGCAGTGTACGGGCCCGATTCATTACAAGAAAAATGGCTGGGGTTTTTTCCTGCTTTCCTTTCCAGTTGGGTTTTTGCTTTTCCTTCACAAATTCGCACAGCCCTCCTTCACACGTGCCTGGTCGAAAGCACAGAGCACAGCACTGGCCCTACCTCAGGCCCTTCCTGCCAGGAAATGGGAAAGAGCTGGGAAACACCCGGGCAGGCGCGTCCCACCACCCCCAGCTCACTGGGAGGGCTCTGCCCAGGGCTGCTGGAGCGGCCCCAGCACAGAGCAGGCATTGTCCAGGAGGTTCCTGGAAAGCGTTGATGACAGTCCATGTCATCAGTGTCCCCATCACGGCTGCCTCTTCAGCAGCACTCCAGCCCCCACAGCTCACCCAAAATTGACCTTCTCTGTTCTCCGGCCCCACCCGCCGGCTCTTCCCCACCTTCCTGGCGTCAGTGCCAGCACGGAGACTGGGCACCCACAGAGAGCATCCACCTTCAGGTGCGTGTCTTGGTCTCCCCAGGAAGCTGCAGCCCTCTCACTCCAAGCCCCTGGGCACTGACCACCTTGCTTTGTCCCTGGGGTGACATTCCTCCTCTTGGGACCCCTGCATGTTTGCTGAGTCAGCAGAAGGAGCCTGCTGGGGGCAGGTACCTGCTCAGGGCCTCCTCCCCGCCCTCACCCCTTCTTTTTCTGTGGCAGCGTGTCACCAGCTGACCTTGCTAGATAAACAGGTTCTTCTGTGTCACAGCAGGTCTGTCCTACAGCCAGCAGAAAGGGACGTGTCCCTGTCCTCGTGCTCAGTGCCACCATAAATTCACGTCCCGCGTCGCTGCTCGTGTGCCGGCAGGGTGAGCGCGGCGGTGCTGCTCATCATAAATCACGTCCCCAGTCGACGTCCCAGTGATGAGGTGATAGCTGAGGTCCTTCCAGCACACAGAGGTCTGGCCATGTCCATTTGCTCCGGGTGGGACTGTGCAGCCGAATCCCTCCACTGGTTTTCACAACCTCACCCATTCTTGTAATTTTTTAATGAATTGGGACCTGAGCCACGGAAAACGAGCAAAGTTAAAAGTCTGAATGCTGCAAACTCCTCCTAGACAACTTCACTATCAGTGTCACGTTTCTTTTGAATCCACCTGACATATTTTACGTGTAAAACATTTTTGTCGTGTAAATGCTTTTTTTAAAATACAGTCATGGGGGGGCACATTTTTCTCTTGCATTTGACATGGGAGGGGTTCATCTGGCAGGAGAGCGAGACGAGGAAAATTTGGCAGGAGAGGTTTTTCGTTCCTTCCTCTTTGGTTCATTGACAAGCCTGAGATTTTTCCAGTTCCCAACCTGTTGCTACCAACTGTTCCTCCCTGAGGACTGGAGACAAAACCCATAAGGCCACGCTAATCCAGCCCTGTCCCAGCTCCCTGGGGCAGGCTTTGCCCGCCGAGCCGGCCGGCGGTGCTCGGCGCGGTGGGACAGCAGTGCCACGGCACCAGGGGCTGCTCCCCACCCCAACCCTTGGCACATCTGGATTTTGGGCCCCAGTCCCGGCTTGCCAGTGCTGCCTTTGAGCCCTGCGCCCCAACAACCCCTTACTGGACTTTATACTTGCCAGCTATAACAAATCTCGTAACGTGAGCTACTGACCTTGATGGTGAGTGTGAGCAGTTATGTTTTGTTGTTTTCTCTCTTGCTTGGTTGGGGCTGCTGTGAGAGAGGGTGTCTCTGAGGCAAACTTTCCGGCCTCTCTTACACTCGGACGTGCACACCTCCTCTCAAACACTCTTCTGAGCGCTCTCAGCGGGAAGGTTTGTCCACACCTATTAATCCTCTCTCAGTGTCCAGCTTCTTGTTAGTAGCAGCTGGTTGCATGTTTTTTGCTTGTTCGGACGAAACGGTTCAAGAAACGACTCATATCAACTCTTGAGAAATGTCTCTATTTTTTTGTACACTTTCTTTCTTTTGATGTTTTTTATTAATTTCCCTTACTTAAAAAACAAAACACCTGTCGTCCCGTAAAACATTTCACATCTCCCCTTGCCTGTTCTTAGAGTGTATGTATCTGTGGGACTGAACTAAATGCATGCACTGTAGTAGTCGTACTGGTAGCAGTAGATGTAGTTGTAGAACATGCATTGTCGAGTTGATATTACAGGCACCATCAACGAGCGTGGCAGATAAAAGCAGAGCCTTGGTCTGATTGAAAGCGTAGGGATAACACAGCAGAGAGCTGCTGATGGCTTGGATCCATAGAGCCCTATTTGTTAAATCCCATTTTCTGGAAGTTTAAATTGAAGCCGGCTGTAGGCAACCTACACCCTCGGTACAAGAACCCGCACATGCTGTTATGCTGATAGTAAAACTGACCTTATTTTTTTTTCAAATTAACCCCCCCAGGAACTGAAACACTGACTATAACTGTATTCTCTTCTTTTTATTTTGTATCCAAAAGAACTCGAGGTATTTTTCAAATCATTTTACAATCATGGTTTCTCCATCAGCCTGTTACTCGTCCATATTAGCCCATAGACTCATTCGTTGGCGGTCGTAGACCAGATGTGCCACACGCAAATCACTCCATTTGGGAATCCAAATAATTCTCTGTGTGTGAGGCAGCTCCTGCAGCCTGTCCTGAGCCACCAAGCGATTGTTTGTAGGTCATAAACCTTAAATCTTATTATGCAACAGAGACTCAGAGCTAGTGATGGGTCGTACTCATTGCCATGTCACCCAGCTTAAGGGAACATTTTTAAATGAAGATTTAACATTTCATAAATATCAGCGTGAGGAGTTCGAGGCGAGTTCATCCTCTGTGCCACCAGCCAGCAGTGGCCTCGCTTCTCCTGCCTGGGTTTCTGTGCTAAACTTGGAAATGCAGAGATGGCGCTGCAGTCAGGAAATCCAGCAGATGGTAATTGAGAGCCCAAATTAGGCTTTGGCTTATTTGTTTATTTTGTTGCTTGTCAGAAAACATCCTGATGGGAGCAGAAAAGCTCCTGTATGGTGTGGCCACCCCTCCCCTACTCCCCACACCCTGGCCACCCCCAAAAACAGTTGTGCTGAGTGGGAGCACCTCCCTGCTCTGCTGGGCAGAGCCACGCACTCATTAGTGCACTTAGGGCAGCAAGGGCTTTCAAAGGAAATAAAATACCCAGAATGGGCTTCCCGTTGTAATTAAGGATTTGTATCTGCTCCTTACCTCTGACAGAACATCGAGTCAATCCAGCAAACAAGTGCTGGGGCTGGCAGGGTGCAAGGAGAGCTGAGCTGCCCCTGGTCCTGCCAGGGAGCTGAGCACTCGTGTGTCAAGGCAGGGATGAGGTCCCCTTTGGATCTCTGTCTTCCAGGGAAACAGGGGGACCCAGAGATCACTGTGCCTGGCAGAGGATGAAGTGAGGAGTGTGTCTGAAAGTCAGCAGAGCCACAAATTGCATGAGGTCGAGAAAGCCTTGTCTGACACCTAAGGAAGGTGCTCCAAAATCCAATCTACTCATAGTTTAGCAAATTATGGTCTTAAAAAGAGGTACAGTGGTTGGTGTGTGTGTGCAGGAGGAGAGGAGAGTTTCAAAGATCCAGCCATGAACCAATTTGGGATTTCTGCAGCCCGCTGGGAGGACTCCCCTGTGGCACAGTGGCTCTGGTGGAATTGCTCTCCCTTTTTTATTCTCCTCTATAAAAGTACATAAAGTTTAATCCAGGCTATGTAATCTCAAAAGCCAGAACCTAACAAGTGGACCACTTGGGAGCAGCAAGGGCTGGAATTCCTCACTCCACTGGAAGCACCAGTAATTATGTGGCAGAGCCTGGCGGGTGATGCTCTGGGAAATTAATGGCTGCATCAGATTTTATCCTGTGCTTATCTCCCTGGCAGAGGCAGCTTGTGCTGGGGAGCACGGCAGGTGGCCAGGCAGGGACCCCACACCGTGGGGGCTTCAGGGAGGGGTGGGAGCCAGGAAAATCATCCTGGTTTAAACAGGAATTCCATCAGCCAGGCCCAGCACAGAGCAGCCCCAGGTGGTGAATGCACTCTGGAGGAGCCACTCCACATTCCCGTGGGTGGTTTTGGCCTTGTTATTGACAATACTGAGAGCCCTACAGTTGCTTCTCTGTGTACTACCACAGAGTTAAAAAACAGTAATAATGAAAGGGGCATCTTCTGTGTTTGGCTCAGAAGTGCTGTGCTGCTCCAGGCTGGGAATCCCACAGGTCCCTTTCAGAGCACAGGCTCCAGGCAGGAGAAACCCTGTGTCTTGTTGTACTGTAGGATGCCAGTTTTGGACCTTTCCTGACCCATGAGGGACTGAGCTCCTTGCTGCAGTGCCAGGGAGAAAATTCAGTAGATATGAAGCAAGAAAATTCAGTAGATATGAAGCAATTTGGTGCTGCTGCTGCTCGACCTTGGCCGCAGCGGCTGGTGCTTGACAGGACGCTGGGCTGAAGTCTATTGAGGTTAAAATACATCAGCTTTAATCAATAATTTTGTAATAGAAAATCTTGTGCACTTGATAAATCATCTCCAGTGCAATTAGTGACCACCTCTGAAGTGCAGTTGAAGTTAATCTATAGCGAATTTAGCGGGTAACTTTTAATAGTCTTTTCCGTCGGGAGAATTATTTTCCACAGGAAAATGCTCCTCAGAATGCTCATCCAGAGCTGTTTTATTTAGGAAGAAATTCTTCTCTGTGAGGGCAGTGAGGCACAGGTTGCCCACAGAAGCTGTGGCTGCCCCTGGATCCCTGGAAGTGTCTGAGGCCAGGTTGGATGGGGCTTGGAGCAGCCTGGGACAGTGGAAGGTGTCCCTGCCCATGGCAGGGGGTTGGAGCAGCTTTGGTGCCCTCCAAGGCCCCACCACAGCCAATTATCCATGTTTTATTTCCTCTCTCCCGCTGGAAGCCGAGGGGCAGAGCTCTGGGCTACTGTAATTAGACTTTGCTCCCCACAAGATGCAGAGGAGTTGTTGCAGAGTTTGAAGTGGGGTTTCAGCACGTGCTCTCCAGTGCATGAAATCTTCAAGCACAGGATGGTGTCTTGTGCATTTTAATCCCTAACCAGGTAAAATACTGCCAGAGCTGAGGGTGACTTGCCTCTCCAGCAGCAGTTGCAGGCTGTTACCCATTAGTGGAACAACTGCTAACTGTGAGACAGCACACATTGGACTGACACACTACTGTCAGTATTTCCATGCTGATTCTCTCCCCAAATGCTTTAAAAGTAAATACATAATTACAGTGATGTTTTTTCTCCCTCTCTCCTTTCTGAGATAGAAAACTGCCAGAGGAGCAGAGTAGTTTTTCCTTGCAGCAGATGTTGGTGTACATCTGGCTCCGTGTGAGCTCGCTGAGCGCTGGGTTAGGAGTTCCCAGAGAATACAAAATGGGTCTGCAGGTATATAAACCTGAGCTGTTTAAAAACAATAAACTCACACAGCTGGGGCCTTTGTGAACATTTCCTGATGGTTAAAAGAGCCCAGAACTCTGTGCCCTGACGAGGGGTTGGGGCTGGTGCCACCATCTCTCCCCCAGGCACTGTGTGCTGGGCAGCAGCTTGCCCAGGACTGGGGGTTTGCAGGCTGGATGCCTCTTCTGTTACCTGGATAACTCCCCTGTTCTCCTGAGCACCCTCCCAGCCCGTGGGCTCCATCAGCAAGCAGCAGGAAGGTGCCCCCCAGGCAAGGCCCTCCTGCTACTATGACTTAAATTATGCAGCAAAACAAAGACCCGTTTTTGGTTTAATTTTCCTCCTGTATTGTCTGTTATTGTACAAAAGGCTTCAATTTCAAATTACAGGAGTGATAGCCAGTTAATGTGGTACAGTGGGAGGCCGGAGTTGCTGTTGCTATGGCAATGGAGTTCGGCTCATTTGTTTTGTAGATGAGTAATTACTACGCAATTAGAGTAGGCTAAAAATAAAGGGGCCTTTTGTTCCCTCTTACTCATTAATATTAATAAAAGACCTGTCCAGGCTGTGGTAAACAATTAATGCAGATGTGGTTGTCCATGGTAAAATTAACAGCAGCTTTCGAGTTCCTTGGCGTGAGGTGAAGGCGTCGGCATCACCTGGCTCTGCTCTTCCTTCATTTTAAATGGAAAAATGGTGACAGAGGGGGCTGTGATATCCCAGCATCTGAGCTTTAGCTCTTTTTTGCCAGTGGGATGGGTGGTAATAAGTGTTAAAGCTTCGTGTGCAGGCACAGGCAGCGGGAGCAGCGCTGGGGTCGGCGCCCGCAGCCCGCCGAGGCTCCGAGAGGAACCCGGCAGCAGCAGCTCCTGGTGCAGACAGCTCTTCATTCTTCCCCCTTGGATAAATGCCAGGGCTGGAGCAAGAAACTTGCCCAAAAACCTGAGCACAGGCAAGGACAAGACGTGGTGCTGCTGAAATGACTCCAGCACGGCACCTTACGAACACAGATCAACAAAAAAGAGTGGAAGGAGTGGTCCCAAGCATTTGATGTTAAGTAAAAGGATGACAGTACACTTAGCCTGGAATATTAGGATGAAATTCTTCCTGTGACTGCTGTGAGGCCTTGGCACAGGGTGCCCAGAGAAGTGGTGGCTGCCCTATCCCTGGAAGTGTCCAGGGCCAGGTTGGATGGGGCCTGTAGCAACCTGGGATAGTGGAAAGTGTCCCACGGGGAGGAACCGTGGAGCAGCACAGAGCTGGGACCTGGGGGGCTGAGGAGTGGTCACCTGCTCCCTTGCAGCATCGCTGGGGTGCTCAGCACCCCTGGAAAACACCCTCAGGAAGGCAGAACCTCTCCAAAGGGCAAATACTCCAGCCCAGAGCCCTGAAACCTCTGCCGGGGGGGCTGTGGGAGCACAGAACCGCATCCCTCCCAAACTGTTTAACTAATGGAGGGAATCGTAGCAGAGCCTTTGTAAGGTCGACATTTGTTTGTTGTTAAGGATCTAATTAGAAACATGAGAGGAAGCTGAATGGCTGCTTGCTCGGCTAATTAGCGACATGCACGAAGACCACTTTGAACTTCAAGGACACAAAGCTATTAGCGCTTACATCAAAAATGGATTAAACTTCTGTGCTTTTATAATGATTAAAGATGAGCTGCTCGAGAGGAAATCCTTTTGTAAGGCTGTGACAAGAGCTGGCTCCCTGGCTGCAGCTCCTACAAGCGAAGCTTTGTGTGGCCTCCGTGTCGCGCTCGGCCCCGCGCGAGTGACACCAGTAGCACAGGGATGGAAAATGGGATTAGGCAATAAATATTGATCGTTGGCAAAAAATTACAGCTGAGCTGCAAAGTGCAGTGATTTGTCCTGCTGCATAACTGCAGGAATTGGAACAGCTGGGCTTGAATGCACTGAATTTTGTGTCTTTTCTTCTGTGAATTGGTGCACATCAGCAGCTTCCAGATGTGGAGGATGCCTGGACGTGTTAAGTGCAGTACTTAGCAGAAGCAGGGGCTCACATGCAGCAGTGGCTTTGTAAAACACCTGCACCAGGTGAATTTTTATCTTGTCTAAGCTTGTGGAAGCTGCCCAGCTCTTGCTCCTGGCTCATCTCAGGTAGTTCAGCAGTGGGTCCCTGTCGTGCTGCGGCTGGAGGAGCAGCGTGGCGGGAGGACACTGAGGCTGCAGCAGGAGCAGTTGCCACAGGATCCCAGGTGCCATTATCACCCCATTGTGCCCAGCTCGAGGAGGGTGGGCAGCACTCAGCCCTCCCTCCTGGTTCCCACTCACTTCCAGCAGTAATTGCCGGAGCCAGCTCACCACCCACTGCTTGCTGTCATTACCCTGCGATATTTTGATGTGTGAAGCCATTTCCGAAGGGGCTGCAGAGGCAGAACAACCTTTGAAAGTGTGACTGCAGCTAGAAAATAACATACAAATAGTACCTTGTTAGGGCAGATCTCGGTGTGTCTCAGCCTCATCACCACTTGTTTTGCTGATGAACCCGACAGTTGTTTTATTTTCCTTTTCCCTGCAGGGCCAGTGTAGCTGCAGGGGAGGGATAACCTGGGGCAGCCTGGCTGCTCCCCTTTCTGGAGCGTGTCGGGGTGACAGGGAAGGCACAGCGCTCGCGTTTGATTTTCCAGTCAGGACCGAGCCAGCTGTCATCTGTGGCTCTTCACACTTGCAGAGGAGCCGTGTCTGCCACGGGGTTCTTAGAGACAGAGTTTGCTTTTCAAGTGTGCTTGGGAAGAGCAGGAGCAGAGGGATGCAGGTCCCCGTGAGAGATGTACAACATGGCACCTCTCATCGTGGCGCCGGCGTTATTTGTTTCTGTGGTTTGTCTCCCACTTTCTCTTTCAGCCAGTTGGGAGCTGTTTGTACCTTGTTATTCTCCAGAATGTCTGTGTGTTTCCAGCTCATTATTTCTGAGACGTTTGTGAGCTGGAGCATTGATCCGAGTTCGAGGTGTGCCACACGCTGCCTCCGACAGAAACCACGCTCTGTGAAAGCTCAGACACGAGGAAAAGTTGCTTCCAGTGGCTCAGCCTGACCACAAATGAAGGGGTTTGGGGCTCCGTGAGGTGATCGGTGTAGAAAAAAAGAGCCTGAATATGAGCTTTTATTTCTCAGTGCTGTGCCAGTGCACTCCTGCAGCCTGAATAGGCCTCTGAGAGCCAGGAGCACCGATGTCCTATTTCAGACTGGCATTAATTTGTACATCCAGTCCTGGGTAAATGACATTCTGGTTGTTAGCAGCTCTGAAAAGCAAGGTACAAACTCCCATTAACTTCAGCCCTGACTGCACAAAGAATTAGCTTTGGCCAAGCGATCTGTAACATGGGTGCAGTGCTGCTAATTATATTTATAAGGCTCTGAGCACTAATGATGCAAGGTTTGCATGCTGAAGTTGTGCTGGTTATTTAAAGCCCCAGCGTCACTCGTGCACCAGTGTGGCCCTTAGTGCCCCGCTCTGGCACACCCAGGGTCCCCAGGGAAGGTGGCACTGTCCCCACCCCACTCACTTGGATTTGCTCTGTGTCCTCTGCAGGGCTTTGCTCGGGTGGTTGCAGAGGCAGCACAGCAGGTGGGAGTGCTTGGGAACAGGAGGTATTCCTTGTGTGACAGTCTTCTCTTAAAATCCAGCAGTAAATGAACCCAAGTGACTCAAATCTGTAGATTTGTAGGATGGATTGGGTTGGAAGGGACCTTAAAGACCATCTAGACCATGTCATGGGCAGGGACACCTTCACTACACCAGGTAGCTCCAACCTGGCTGTGAAATTAAATGGCACTAGGCTGTGGGGCAGTCCCCTGTCCCAGCTGGGCTGCCCAGTGCCCTGCCCAGTGCCCCCAGTGCCCTGCCTGCTCCCATCCCTGTTGGCAGCATGTAATGCTGTTATATCATTTACTCCTTCGAGCTGGAAGATGATGTTTGCAGCATGTTCTATGAATTTTTCATAAAGATAGAAAAACAGACTAATCTTGTGAGCTTTGAGTCTTGGTGGTGGGTAATGGCTTTGATTTAAAGCATTTTGTCTTAATGATAGTTATATTGAAAATTTCCTGCTGCTTTCAAGCACGTTTAGTTATTATCATAAACATTGATGGTAGAAATGCCTGCCAAATTGTGCGTGGCTGTTTATGGCAGATGAGAGAGTCATCCAGAAATTAGAGTGCTGGATCAACAAGTTGTGAAGAAACCTGTTTGTACAGGAATCCACCCTGTGGCCAGTGGGACAAGGCAGGAGGAACAAGGAGGGTCTTGAAGAAGAAAAGGGCTGGAGATGATCAGCCCTGGTTGTAGGATATGCTTGACAGGTGATGGAAAATGAGTTTCTGATGAGAATCATAGAATCATATAATCATATATGTTGGAAAAGACTTCTAAAATCAGTGAATCTTACTTGAACACCACACTGCCAAGCTCCCCCGTCCCTGCAGAGCTGCTCATCCCCATGCATGGCTGCCCAGGGACAAGGAATATCCTGCCTCTGCTTAAAGAGGAAATCCAGTGAATTGTGATGGTTTCTTTCCCTCATGAGGGTGTCCTGGCCTGTGCATTGTCGCAGGGGAGGCAGACACACGTTCTGCACCATTCCTCACCTGGATTTTTTCTAAATTTTGAAATATTCACAATTGTCATGAGTCCCCTGCAAAGGCGTTTAAGTCTTTGGTTTTTGGTGCTGTAGGAGAGAGAAAGGGGTCACCAAGGCTCCATGTGGGCTTTGTGCAGGGGACAGTGATCCCCATGCAGTGTCTGTCTTAGTCCTCTGTCCAGATTGCCCCTGGTTTGTTTCCTTAGAAATACAGTCTATTTTAGTGGTGCCTAAGTGGCTTTTTGTTATCAGGTCTCACTCCCTACTCCCTAAGGGCCTGACTGTCATCCCAGTACCTTGTGAGTTCCCCTTGTAGGACAGTAATGTCAAAACCCTCACGTTCCTTCTCCTTTTCCCTCCCTCTTTTCCTTCCTCACTCGTGGCTGAATGGAGTTTATTTGGGTGGGACCCCAGCACCCAGCTTGTCCTGCTCTGCCCAGCCCAGCCATGGTGGGGTCCTCGTTACTGTAACGCTGCTCTGAGGCAAATGTCAGCAGGAATCCTGACTCAGAAATATCTCAAGAGTTCATCGAGGGAGAGTTTATCTTCCAGCAGTGACCTTTCCTGTTGAGCACGGATTAACGTGCGAGCAGAGCAGTTTGCAGGAGAAGCTCTGGATGCGCATCCCTGCGCTCAGCCCGGAGCCTCCTGCCCCTGTCTCAGCCTGGCCTGCCAGGCTGGTTTGGGTTCCAGCTCTTGGCTCCTTGACATGAATCACTTGGCTGAACGTGGGGAAGCATCTCCATGCATGTTAAATGGGGATCAAGGCGCTCTGCTGAGGGGTGGGTTGGTATATATAAAGCGGCCTTGCTGCCTGGAGAGGTCCAGCTCTCGCTGTGCCAGCCCTGCACAGCAGCTCCCAACTCCACCAGTGCCAATACTTGGCATTAAAAAAGCCTGTTCTGGGGCTGCTTTATGAACCCACGTTTTTTATAGCATCCTGTGTCCCATCTCACTTGCCCTCACTGCTTTTCAGTGCTCTCCAAGCCACTGTGACACTGGGCAGAGTAAGGCTGAGGTTCCCCAAAACATTTCCCTCTGGCCTGCAGGTAAACATTCACCTGCTGATCAAAATTCACAGGCTCAGAGTCTTTTCTGTAAGAAAAACCACAGCAAATTCAAAGTGAAGCAAACAAGACATTAACCTGCCCTGCTCCATCACTGCCAGAGCTCCTGGCTGTTGGCCCTTGATCTCCATCAGTGCAGGAAGGAGCTTCTGTAGCCCAGAGGATGGAAGATCACTGGGGCTGAAGATAAAAGGTGGTTGGCTGTGACTTACAGGCACATCTCTCCTGACCTTGATCTATCACCGAGCTTCCTGGGGACACTTGGGATTGCAGATTTTGCATAGGGGAAGCCTTTGAGCTGGAGGTGCTTAGGCAGAGTCTTGGAGCTGTGAAGTCACCTGGTGCAGGATGGCTTCCTGTTCAATTGGTTGGGAAATGGGACCTGAAATGGGTCCTTTGCTGCCAGGACTTCCTGAGTCCTTCTTCCTTTTAGTCTCAGGGTACTCCAGGTTTGTGTAAAACAAACTTGTTTCCAGGTAATTCTTGTCAGAATACATCAGGATTTGCATGCTGGGGAGGTTGTTCAGAGTTCTTTTGATGTTGTGATGGAAAAGGTGCCTCTGGCTCCAGGTGAGCTCACCTGAGCTCCTGGAAGAAGACAAATACTTAGCAACTATCCATGGCTGAGCAAATCATTAAAATAAGGCTTTCTGAGGCTGCTGAGCCTCTGCTAATTATGGGAGCTTTCTGTTTCGTTTATTGGGTCTGGAGCGAAGTGTTGGCTCTGGAAAAGCTTCAGGCTTTTTCTGGGGAGGTTTTCAGACACCACATGGAGAGGTGCCAGGGCATCCCAGCCTCCACACAGCACTTCCCAGGCAGTGGAGCAGCCTTTGGCATGCCCATTTTCCCTCCTCTGAGTATTGTGGAGTGTTGAACCCCTGGTCAGCAGATGAAAAATTACCTTTTCATTACCTACCTGAACAACCCCTTGCCATCTCTTCTGCAGGTGTGAAAGCCTTACCTCCAGTCTAAAGAGATGCAAATGAGAGTGGCCAGGATGGGCTATGGGATGTGGAGGGGACAGAGAGCCTCTCTGGCTCCTCAGTTTGTTGTTCTGGAGGTTTCTGGCGCTGCTGTGGGCTTTGCAGGAGTATTTTACTCACAGGAAGCCCCTGGCCGTGCCGTGTCCCGCTGGCGCTCAGCGCAGCCAACTGGGTTTTATGTGTGACTTGGCAGGAAAATTCACATCCATTTTATTGAACCAAAGGGAAGAAAAGGGGGGAAAAGTGCTGGCTTCTAGTAATAAAGGGCTTTGGAACATCTCAGCTGGATATTTTTCTTCACGAGTGAGAAGGCCAAATGTTATCTTGACATTTAATCTTTAATAATAAAAAAAGGCTCTTTGTTTGCCAGCGAAGTCCAAAATCTGTTTACTCTCTCATGCCTTATTTCTTTTAACTTGCTAGCTTAGATGTCCTACTTACCCTCCCCTGCTCCCAGTTCAGAGCTGTGGTGAATTATTTATTGTCTAAAACTGACTTCCCTGTCACTGCAGAGCCACCAGCTGCCGGCTGCACTTCCCTTGACCAGTTCATTTGAGAGCTGGGGTCCCCTTGGGCAGGCGATGCAGGGGAAGGGGCCAGGGCAGCAGAGGTCCAGGCTGTGCCCACCACAGCACTTGGGTGAGAGCACGACTTCAGGCTGGTCTCCAGGCCCAGGAGAACCCTGTGGTCAGTCCACACAGCTCTGACCCACAGGCAAGGGTCACTCCTGGCCACCAGACTTCCTGATCCGTTGTGGTGTTCAGTGAAGATCATGGGATTTGTAGCCAGAGGAAAAGGCTGAAGTACTGTGGGGGCAGCCTGGAAGGCTGGGGATGGAGGTGACAATGGGGATGGAGGTGACAGTGGAATGGAGGTGACAGTGGAGATGGAGGTGACAGTGGAGATGGAGGTGACAGTGGGGTGGAGGTGACAGTGGGGTGGAGGTGACACTGGGATGAAGGTGACAATGGGATGGAGGTGACAATGAGGATGAGGTGACAGTGAGATGGAGGTCACAGTGGGGATGGAGGTGACAGTGGGATGAAGGTGACAATGGGATGGAGGTGACAATGAGGATGAGGTGACAGTGGGGTGGAGGTGACAGTGGGGTGGAGGTGACAATGGGATGGAGGTGACAATGAGGATGAGGTTACAGTGGGGGGGAGGTGACAGTGGGGTGGAGGTGACA